>OZ023335.1:24615238-24637738 GCA_964007535.1 Brachyptera risi | reverse complement strand
GAAGGAGATAATGTATTCGAAGGGGTGTAGGAGGGAGTGAGATAGCGAGCGATACACAAGACTGTCTACGGGCTGGTCGCATGTGATATGGCTTCCAGCACATTTCACGGTCCCATATAGCTTTCGTCCGACCGACCAAGTTCCGATACACAGGTCGAGTTTCATTGGTTAGACCGTTAGACCTTTGGATCACTTTAGGGCTTCTCCTAATACACGGTCATGATTTATCCATTCTTATTCATATAGGGTTTAACGACGCACTGTGTAGATGACTACGATCTATTGGCGTCGGTGAATGATATATAAGATGATGGGATTATATGGAAGGTTATTTTATTAGGTGTTTTTCGGATAGTGGGGAGGAGTCGGTCGTGACCTGTTGTTAAGGAACCATCCCATTATTGACCTGAACGACAGAGAAAACCAACGAAAAACACCTGTCAGGATGGTCTACCATGGCGGGAATCGAACCCCGGTCTCCCGAATGACGGTTCAGTGTATTAACCAATCGGCAACTGGTCTGGGTATCACAGTTATGATGGGGCACCTGAAGAGCGCATAATGGAACAGTCGACTCGGTTGTTTGACATGGGTTCTGGGTGCCCAACCTTACCTGAACCCTAACCACATTCTATAGAAAAGTACCCCGAAGCTCATGTCACACGACCGAGTCGACTTTATTCCGGTATACGCTGTTCAGGCTAAACCAAGATCATAGACTAAAGTAGTATTCTTTAGTCTATGCCAAGATGCATTGAGCGTTGCGTTTGCCCGTTGGAGATGGTGTCTTCACTTCCTATCCCTCCCTTGTTGAAAATATGTTCCGATTCACGGTCCACGTTTAAAGTACTATTGACCGTGTGCATATAAGTGGTGATAGAAGGAACTATAACGTTACATTCAAGGTCAGCTCGCTGTCATCAAATTTGCCAGCCTATCAGCCGTTACTAAAAAAAAAAAAAACACCAGATAGAGCAGCGATCCATATTACACAGAAAAGTACTCATAAAATGGAACGAGTTTTTCACCATCTCCCGGCGGCAAACCAACGCAACCCTCAATGCATCTTGGACTAAACTAACGATTCAAAGTAATATACAAAAACTAATTTTTCTTTGTTTACAACTATCCATGTTCTATGGGCATATCTAATGATATATCATCTCTATAAATATATAATACAGTATGGAAACACCGGTTTGTTACGCTCAAGCGATCACCCCAGTTGCTTGTGTTGACGGTTGAGCGGGTTATGAATGCTAAACCATAACTTGCACTTGACTTTCAGATTCTTCTAGCACAAATATTGATAGATCGACACTTCCGACCGTTACGGTTAATGGATAGGGGAGACAGTCGATCGGTACCGGAGTTTCGCATGAGGAATGTCATTAGTATAGTAACCTAGCAACGTCTTTGTTGGCCGTTTTTAGACGGGAATCAGTTAATTATATTTTATTATTAAATATAGTTGGTCGCATATTACAAAGAGTAGTTGGTTTCTATAGTTCTAGTTAGATTCTTAGAGTTAGTGAACACCAAAAACCATAGATAACCGTGGAAATAACAACTCTAAAATACCAGTCAGTTATATTTCCATGTTGATAATTCCGGACATTCATATATATATATATATATATATATATATATATATATATATATATATATATATATATATATATATATATATATATATTAATATATATATATATATATATATATATATATATATATATATATATATATATATAAATATTATATATATATATATATATATATATTTTTTTTTCTAATAATTTTAATGATGGTTAACGGTCCCACCAATAGCTAGGTTATACGGGGGTAGGAATGAGCGGGTGATAATGAAACGATGAAGTGATTAAAGATGCTAATTATGCTATGGTATTTTCATAGCATTTTCAGAGAGATTACCAGAATTCCAACTAAATCATCTCATCTCATAGCCTCCTAATCTCGAGAATAAGGGTCCTGGATCCTTATTCTCGAGATTATGAGATTATGAGATGAGATTATTTAGGTAGAATTCTGGTAAATCTCACTGAAAATGCTATGAAAATACCATAGCATAATAATCTCATCTCATAATCTCATCTCATAATTTCGAGAATAAGAGTCCTGGACCCCTATTCCTGAGATAAATAAGATGTGAGAAAAATTTAAATGAGTGAGAAAACGATCATCTCACTTAAAATGCCCGATTTACCATTAACAATCGGCCATTTTAAGTGAGATAATCGTTTTCTCACTCATTTTTATTTTCCTCCCATCTCATTTATCTCAGGAATAGGGGTTCTGGTCATGAAAATTACCGCCTGTCTCTCTCCTAACTGTAACAAATCATTGTGAATGACACATTATTCTACCCCCATACGCCATTATATCGACTCTCGACTCTCGACTATCGACCTCACACTTGCTATCGAATCATTGACTCCCTCATCAATAAAAACAAGGTCTATAGACCACCTTGTGAGCACATGACGACCTTGTCTGACGTCATGACTCGGAACACCTGATCGGTCGATCGGGACGGGTGATCGTTCTATCTGTCTCACGGTCGTTTACACCTATAAGCTCGTCTAGTTAGAACAAGTTGCATGATTAAAAGTGATCACAATTTGAATTTTTTATTTTTAAATTTTGATGATGATTATTGTTTGCTTAACGACCCCACCATCAGTTAGATTATACGGGGGTACGAATAAGCAGGTGATAATGTGACTATTAAGTGATGGTAATTGAAAAGGACATTTACAAAAACCCATGTCATATAGGTACTCGAACCCACGCCCAACGGTGATTTCAGTTACTGAAGTTATTGATATTGTTGTTATTGTTTTGTAGCACGCAACCTAAATTGACCTCAACAATGTAATCCAACCGAACGAAACTAACCTAATTTTATTGACAATCTTATATCTTCTCACAAAAATGCCATATAACAGTGCAAATCTTCAACTGAAAGTAAAAGTCTTTTTTATATCTGACTAAACTACTAAATCCTTTGTAATATTCCAAAGGAGGAATATGAACTTTTTCTTGCGATCGAGGGGTGAACAGCTAGTAAATTTGTCGTACACCTGATTTCAAATTCCAAGGGATTTCAGCAAGATTTCAAGAGATTTTAGGAAGATTCCACAGGATTTCAAGAAAATTCCAAGGGATTTCAGCAAGATTTCAAGAGATTTTAGGAAGATTCCACAGGATTTCAAGAAAATTCCAAGGGATTTCAGCAAGATTTCAAGAGATTTTAGGAAGATTCCACAGGATTTCAAGAAAATTCCAAGGGATTTCAGAGATATTTCAAGGGATTTCAAGGGATTTCAAGGGATTTCAGGGAGATTTCAAGAGATTTTAGGAAGATTTCACAGGATTTCAATTTCAAGAGAATTCCAAGGGATTTCAGAGATATTTCAAGGGATTTCAAGGGATTTCAGGGAGATTTCAAGATATTTTAGGAAGATTTCACAGGATTTCAAGAGAATTTCAAGGGATTTCAGGGAGATTTCATGACAAGTGTACACCAGATTTCAAGAGTTGTTGATTTTTTAATTTTTTTGTTGTTAATTTTTCACACAAAAAAACTAATCAACACAAAACTAAAACATACAGACATAAATATATACTTACAAACTCTTCCAGTTGTTCTAGTTTCAAAGTACGTAAATAAAGCACCGAAGTAAAACTAAAGTTTCCAAAGTACGGTACTAAAATTTAATTGCTTCTCGTTACCAAAGGTTTACTTTTATTTGTCAAGCATTACTTAACTCCCTGGTGAACTATTCCCGCGATTTAACTGGCTGTTTACCGTTTCGTTGTTGTTGTTGTTGTTGTTGTTGTTGTTGTTGTCAACACTGTGGTGTGATTGAAGGCCGCGTCGTATTGCCCAGTACTTGAACCAATTCAACAGGTCTTGCGTGGGATTTCACCTCTGTTGGATGGGATTTCACCCGGCACTGTTGTTGTGTGCCAGCTTGTCGCGTGGTGATTTTACGAATTCACAGACTGGGAAAATACTAGAACTGTACAATTGTGTTCTTTTAATGTTTATGATGAAGTAAAATGTTCGTGCCAATTTTATTTTATGATGTCAGATTACAGGACCCTCACCTAATAAACCATTCGAAATTTCGTCCAAGAGACTAGGATGCCCATTGGTTAATGTTCACTAAAAAAGCTACCAACAATGACAATATATTATGAAAACAAATGCACGGTCTCTTGGACTGAATAATTCATCACATTTCGAAGCCCACCTCATAAGCAGGGCTAGGATTTCGTGCTAACAACAATGGAAATACACAGAGACCAGACAGTTGCCATGACAGGTAGCTCTCCTCGTCTAAATTAACCAATCAAAGTCCTAGCCTCTTAGAGCTAGCCAGGTCTGGCACGAAATTTATTAGGTAAGAGTCCAGGACCCTTACCTGATACATGTCGTGCCAGACATGGCTAGCTCTAAGAGGCTAGGACTTTGATTGGTTGATTTAGACGAGGAGAGCTACCTGTCATGGTAACATGTCTGGTCTCTGTGTATTTCCATGGTTGTTAGCACAAAAACCTAGCCCTGATTATGAGGTGGGCTTCAAAATGTTATAAGTAATTCAGTCCAAGAGACCGTGAATTTGTTATTATAATTTAATGTCATTGTTGGTAGCTTTTTAGACGAGCTGTAGCGAGGATTCAATTTCACATGCTGAAAAAAATGAGTGTTCGTTTTTATGTTTTTTTTTATGTTATTTTGTCGGTTCTCCAGAGGTGGGTTTTTGCATGGGCTTCTGTAAACGTCCTTTCATTTATCATCACTTAATAGTTTCATAATCATCTGCTCATTCGTACCCCCGTTTAACCAAACTGTTGGTGGGGTCGTTTAGCAAAACATCATCAATATATATATTTGCTGTCCTAAACTCTTTTACATATTACATCATTTCCATCCTCCACATATTTGTTACAGTTTATAGTTCCAATGTTTTGTTACAATATTTTGTTACAATAGGTCGTAAAACCGAACTCATTCAGCAGGTCGACCGTGGGATAGATCGCGGCTCAATTGCAACACCATCCCACACGACGTGTCGAACGACCGTCCCCCCTATGCAACTAGCACTGACCGCCGGATGTCCCGAGCCCGCAACTTACCTGTACAGAGATCGCAATTGCAGCTACAATAAAGTGAAAGCTGTGTACATTGTTTAAAGTGTATTGACGGATCGACACGTCCGATTGTTGGTGTTTAATGAATAGGGATAGACGGTCGTTCGTACGGCACATTGTTTAGCGACGACAAAAGACAATTGCAAGGTATTTACAGTGGTGAACTATCGGGGCCATTAATATATATATATACAGTGTCCTTCCAAGTATTCATTTAATTATATTATTCAATCCAATTATAATTATATCTATATCAGGGACCCGAACCTAAATTAATGAAGGTTCCGGTTCCGGTTCTACGTTTGAAAAGGTTCCGGTTCTGGTTCCGGTTCCATAGTGTGAATAAGGGATCCGGTTCCGGTTCCACTTGCCAAATCGTTTTAATGTTTTAATTTTTAATGTGTGAAAAAAGTTAGACCCATAACTAAAAAGTTTCAAACAAAATGAGTGAATAATGAGTCTGAATCAGGTATTGAGAACCTGTATGGAACCGAAAATAACCCAAGATTTTTAGGGGTTCCGGTTCCGGTTCTTGAAAATCAATAATAAAGGTTCCGGTTCCGGTTCTTGAAAATCAATAACGAAGATTCCGGTTCCGGTTTCCAAAAAATACGGGGTTTTTCGGGTTCAGGTTCCGGTTCGGGTCCCTGATCTATATACATTGAAATGTATTTTTATTGAGTTCAACGACGCGTGTATGCTGATGATGAGTTGAATATGTTCGCGTTGAAGAATGGGATGAACTGAGACGTGTGGTCGAGTGGTTAATACACTGAACCGTCATTCAGGAGACCGGGGTTCGATTCCCGTCATGGTCGACCATCCTCAGTGGGGGTTTACGTGGTTTCCCTGTCGTTCAGGTTGATACTGGGATGGTTCCTTAACAACAGGTCACGACCGACTCCTCCCCACTATAAAAAAAAAATCATGATAAAATAACCTTTCATCTCATCATCTCACCATCTTTTAAATCATTCACCGACGCCAATAGATCGTAGCTATCAGTATAATACGTCATGAAAACTCAATATAATTATATATATATATATATATATGTATATATATATATATATATATATATATATATATATATATATATATATATATATATATATATATTTAATTACACATATATATATATATATATATATATATATATCTATATATATCTATATATATGAATATATATATATATATATATATATATATATATATATATATATATATATATATATATATATATATATATATTTATATTTATATATATATATATATATATATATATATATATATATATATACATATATATGTATATATATATATATATATATATATATATATATATATATATATATATATATATATATATATATATATTTATATTTATATTTATATATATATATATATATATATATATATATATATATATATATATATAAATATATATATATATATATATATAATATATAACAAAATAAATCCCGTCCAGACTATAATGGAAGCCCACTTGACGCCACTGTTCTGACATACGTGATGCATGCCGCATGCTTGGCGTAGGCCGGAGATTGCGCTGAATAGATTCGCGTACCTCGTGTCTCACACATAGTCTCTACCCTCGACTAGATTAGCATGAAGTGTAGATACATATACACCTTCACCACGCCATGCTCTCTACACGTCGTCTGCGAATAGTAGGAATAGGCACCGAGTTTGGCCGGGGATTGCACTGAATAGATTCGCGTACCTCGTGTCTCATACATAGCCTCTACCCTCGGCTAGATTAGCATGAAGTGTAGATACATATACACCTTCACCACGCCATGCTCTCTACACGTAGTCTGCGAATAGTAGGAATAGGCACCGAGTTTGGCCGGGGATTGCACTGAATAGATTCGCGTACCTCGTGTCTCATACATAGTCTCTACCCTCGACTAGATTAGCATGAAGTGTAGATACATATACACCTTTACCACGCCATGCTCTCTACACGTCGTCTGCGAATAGTAGGAATAGGCACCGAGTTTGGCCGGGGATTGCACTGAATAGATTCGCGTACCACGTGTCTCATACATAGCCTCTACCCTCGGCTAGATTAGCATGAAGTGTAGATACATATACACCTTTACCACGCTAGGCTCTCTACACGTCGTCTGCGAATAGGAGGAATAGGCACTGAGTTAGGCCGGAGATTGCGCTGAATAGATTCGCGTACCTCGTGTCTCATACATAGCCTCTACCCTCGACTAGATTAGCATGAAGTGTAGATACATATACACCTTTACCACGCCATGCTCTCTACACGTCGTCTGCGAATAGTAGGAATAGGCACCGAGTTTGGCCGGGGATTGCACTGAATAGATTCGCGTACCTCGCGTCTCATACATAGCCTCTACCCTCGGCTGGATTAGCATGAAGTGTAGATACATATACACCTTCACCACGCCATGCTCTCTACACGTCGTCTGCGAATAGTAGGAATAGGCACCGAGTTAGGCCGGAGATTGCGCTGAATAGATTCGCGTACCACGTGTCTCATACATAGCCTCTACCCTCGGCTGGATTAGCATGAAGTGTAGATACATATACACTTTCACCACGCCATGCTCTCTACACGTCGTCTGCGAATAGTAGGAATAGGCACCGAGTTAGGCCGGAGATTGCGCTGAATAGATTCGCGTACCACGTGTCTCATACATAGCCTCTACCCTCGGCTAGATTAGCATGAAGTGTAGATACATATACACCTTTACCACGCTAGGCTCTCTACACGTCGTCTGCGAATAGGAGGAATAGGCACCGAGTTTGGCCGGTAGGCGCGCTACCAACATTACATTACGCGCTCCCGGTGGTAGTTCCGAGCATTTTTATTGGGAAAGATTTCGTCTGACAGCTTGGATCTAGTGTCATTGTTATTATTTTTCTGCAATAACATCGAAACTTGATACAAAATCATTGTTCCTCAATTAAGGCTATGGATGAAAGATGGGATCGTTTAGACGGGGCACCACAAGGGCGATCTTACCACCCCATTTTAATTAGATCAAAGTCTTTCAGTTTCCGAACGTCCGGAACACATTATGACTGTTTCTGTGATATATATATATATATATATATATATATATATATATATATATATATATATATATATATATATATATATATATATATATATATATATATATATGGACACAAAA
This sequence comes from Brachyptera risi, assembly GCA_964007535.1. Lineage (NCBI taxonomy): Eukaryota > Metazoa > Arthropoda > Insecta > Plecoptera > Taeniopterygidae > Brachyptera > Brachyptera risi. Next base: position 24,629,366 of record OZ023335.1, on the reverse strand, counting down.
CACACGAATGTTGATATCTTCCACTTTGAAGTGAGTCTCTTGGGCAATGATCATTTCTTTCTATTTCCAAGAAAATTTCCATGAAACTTTTCTTTCCAAGAAAAAGAAAAAAATTAATACAAAAAAAGCGTTATAAATGTTCCCTCGAACCGAGTTAACATAAATAGATGGGAATAAATGAATAGATAGTTATTATTTTTTTTTTTTAAACATTGAAACTTGATACAAAATCATTGTTGCCCAATTAAGGCTATGGATGAAAGATAGGATCGTTTGGACGGGGCACAACAAGGGCGATCTTACCACCCCATTTTGATTATTTAAAACTAATGGTCTTCAACACCAGGACTGCGCTGTCTGTGACCATAATTTTTCGCCTTAGATAAAAGTATTTCAGTAAAAACACACGATTGTTGATATCTTCCACTTTGAACTGAATCTCTTGGGCAATGATTACTTCTTAAGTAATTCTTTAATTAATAATTATGAAAATTATTAATAAAATTATTATAAATTATTATTATTATTATGAAAATTATTAAAATTATCAATAATTAATAAAAAAATAATTAATAAGTAATTCTTAAGTAAAAGGATTGTTATGGCCGAAAATCGTGATTTTCAGTGGCTTGTCCCCTTAAGATGGTTCTAAGAGAAATGTTGTTTATTGTTTATGTTTATGTTTATGTTTTTGTCATTTGTGTGAACCATGCAACGCGCTCTGACCACGCGTCTAGTCTACTTTCTTGTTGCTATCCTCACGTGGCTCTGAAGTGTGACGTGGCATTTAGTAACCAACAGGCCCTGACTTGCCGTTAAACCGTTATATGCAGTGTTGACCTACTGCAGGTTAACTTAACGAGAGGTTGTTAATCAAATGGGCGTGGGGGTCCGATATCGTGGTCTGTGGACAGACACGAAATTGGGAATAACTGGAGGAAATAAAATTACAATTATGAGTTGACCATTGAAAATAATAATAATTACGGTAAACCTTCAGTAGTCTCTTGAAAAAGAACGTTAAGATCGATTTATGCCATTTGACCAATGACAAAGAAAATGTATCAAATTTGAACAAATTTTTTCAGAAAAATGTTTTTTTTTTTTTTAACTTCGAAATTTGATACAAAATCGTTGTTCCCCAATTAAGGCTATGGATGAAAGATTGGATCGTTTGGACGGGGCACCACAAGGGCGATATTACCACCCCATTTTGATTATTTAAAACTAATGAAGTTCAACACCTGGACTGCGCTGTCTGTTACCATAATTTTTCGTAAAATGTTTGTACAATGTTTCACAAATATAAATTTCAATAATAGTGTTGAGAAATTATAATACCATTATAGAAAAGGGTATGAACTGAGAAAAAAAAGATTTTTCTCTTTGCAAAATGCGGTTGATGGATGAAAACAGAGAAGAGTGAAAACACAATATATTTGGCACGAGTTTCTTGCCTCCATCACAAATAAAAACGAAACCAATCAGTTTCTAAACTACAAATTACAATTGCAAATTATGAATAATTCGCACTATGCGTTCCAATTACCCGCTGATGTATGGCTAAACAAAATGGTATTTGAATCACTGAACTAAATTATTTATACCATTTTGAAACGTTTCTGTTTGAAATTTTCAACGAATTAAACTTGCAATTTCGTGTGTTTGAATGTTATATTGTTGAAGGCGTTTGCGCACGTCCCTCAACTGAACGCTAAACGGACAGATAGACAGATAGACAGACGAACAGACAGGCAGACAGGCAGACAGGCAGACAGTCAGAGGTTACTTTCCCGGCCTGAAGATTACGAAAGTTCAACATTTAAAATATGCTAATTTAATTCTCGAGTAATTTTTAGAAATTGGCTTATAACAGATTTGAATAATTTCATGCTCAATTTACCTTGATTAAAATGTGAGATTATCAATCTCGTGTTATCATGCGTTACCCCCCCCCCCCGTCCTCCATCTCACCACCACCCCACCCCCTCCCCCCACCACCAGCCCCAGCCCCGAGCGAGAATCGTTGTAGCAAATATATACTTGATCTCATCTTTACTTTCGCTACGCAGATACGTTCGGTTTTATTATATCTATATTTGGTTTTAACGGCGCATTGAACTGATAACTACGATCTATTGGCGTCCGTGAATGATATATGAGATGATGGTATGGTGAGATTAAAGGTTATTTTATTAGATGTTTAGGAAAGTGGGAAGGAGTCGGTCGTGGCCTGTTGTTAAGGAACCATCCCAGTATCGACCTGAACGACATATTGAAACCACGAAACACCCCTGTCAGGATGGTCGACCATGGCGGGAATCAAACCCCTGCCTCCCGAATGACGGTTCACTGTACTACCCACACGACCTCCCGTTGCTATGACAACTATGCTATACCACGTGACAGAATGCAGACGCAGGATGCAGAACGAGTGATGTTTGCCCCGCGGGCCGATAAAACAGCTCACCTACCTGTTTTCTAACCGACCGAGCACATGCGCGTATAACCACCTTGGGTGAAATAACCGTTACTGTCGTCTCGCGATTGGCTTAATTAGACTGTTGTATACACATTCCATCAGCCACATCCCCCCCCCTACCCCCCCCCCCCCCCCGCCGCATGATCAGTTCATCCAGACAGCAGCGAGATGAACCTGACCGGGGGGTTCGACCCGCGGCGACAATCTAGTTGGTTGGCAGGGGAGGATGAGTGAGCGTGGACCCTTACCGCGACTGCCACTTGAAAATTACGCCTGAAGAGAGAATACTGGAATAAAGTCGACAGGGTTGTGTGACATGGGTTTGGGTGTCCAATACCTTATACCTGAACCCTAACCACATTCCACTGAAAAGTACCATGAAAAGCATGTCACACGACCGAGTCGATTTTATTCCAGTAGGATACGCTCCTCAGCACCCCTTTATTATATATGTATGATAAGGCGCTGAAGAGCATATACTGGAATAGCGATACTACTAAGAGTGAAAAAGGGCTTGGCGTATAGGAATGTCTTGGAGAAGCTACTTTTTCGGGGAATCGGTTACAGTACAGAGGAGCTTTTGTTAAGGTTTTTGGGTCAGGTTTTGATAGTTTTCTCGAATAGGTCATTCTCTCTCCATGTAAACACTTCAAGCCAAGTTTGCTCTTGGATAGTATCTTCATTCCAGTATTCGCTCTTCAGGCGCCCTCACAAGTTTGGTAATATGAAAAGTAAATGAGATATTCTAGGGGTTTACAAATAAGAACATCAAGGTGTACAGTTGACAATTTTCAAGAAAAGTAATGATTCAAACAAAATTGAAAAACATATGCTCTCATTTGTGAAACCCTCGAATATCTCATTTACTTTTCATATAACCAAACTCATGCTTCATCACCCAAACCCTTTATTCCCTCAGGCTATTCCCTGTCATCTTGTACGAAGTGGTTGGTATGCCCGGAAGTCTAAACAGGAACAACGTAGCCAACCTGTCGACGCACTCAACCGTGTTATTGTCCTGTTATTTGAAGGTTCGACACACCCAATGGTTACTAATAATTAACAGAGGAGACGGTCAATCGTTACGACACTTCTTGGTACACCGATCACCGGATATGATATATAAGCTCACCGCATACTAGATGTCACTAGGGAGGGATGCTTCAGACACGGCATACTAGATACGTGACACGTTCTGTCTTTTGTTTCTGATAAGTATTGACTATTGACACAATGCCCCTTGTCTAGATGTTTCCTGACTGTTATCTATAAACTATGTCGTTAGATGACGGACATTAGAAAGTACGATGTAGTTTTACAAACAAATGTAAAGACTCGTGTCTTCAAAGTTGAGTATTTCTAGAGTCAGAATCTGAGTCTATGGTCCGATTTGCCTGTAGCGCAACTATCGGTTTTATATCGAACTAATTGAGTCAAGTGGTCGAGTGGTTACTTATAACACTGAACTGTCATTCAGGAGAGACCGGGGTTCGATTCCCGCCATGGTCGACCATCCTGACAGGGGTTTTTCGTGGTTTCCCTCTGTCGTTCAGGTTGATACTAGGATGGTTCCTTAACAACAGGCCATGAACGACTCCTTCCTACCATCCAAAAAACGCCCAATAAAATAATCTCTCTCATCTCATCATCCCATCATCTCATATATCATTCACCGACGCCAATAGATCTCAGTCATCAGTACAATGCGTCGTTGAAACCAATATGAATAAATAGATATAATGAAACAAACACGATCATCAATGCTACCGGTACTCTAGCCACTGTACATCTAGTTCACAAAGGAATCCACTAAATCGCAACAGGCAAATGGGACCTTTGGCTCTGATTTGACCGCAAGAAAGCACATATACCGTCCATGTTATCAGTATGAGAGTGGGTATATACACCTTCTCTCACGATAAAGTATATCTTGCGATCACCACATCTTGTAGAGAGTATTCGAAGTATACGTTGCAGGTAAACTGTGGAACTTATGAAAAGTGATACAATGAAGTGCGTGAATATCTCAACAATTTGACATTTATTCAAAATGTCAGATTAATTGTTACTTCTTTTTTTGAAATTTCTCGTCAACCATTTTGTAATGATGACTCGTTATAATTATTATAATTTATCTTGTATTATATTATTAACTTATTTTTTAATGAGTTATATATGGTAAAAAACCTTTCCATACATCCTCAATGGTATATATCCTAAAGGGTTTGTGTTGATATCTTGTCATATGTAATGTACAATTAATGGGAATAAAACTTGACTTACTTATTATTATGAAATTTCACTATTAACATTTTCGACCAATATTTCCTGCTCCTAATTATGTTTCTGTCAATATTGAATCTTGCTCGATTAATTTTTTTTGTGTGATCAATTATGTCCGTGAAATGCCCCTAGTGGCAAGTTTTTACCCTATATGAAGTCTGGAACGCCTTAGCATCAGTAATTTTTGTCAGTGTGAGCTAGGCTAGAAGCAGCCCCTTGTGATAACTGAATAAGGTCAGGTATTACCAAGTCCAGTTAGCAGTTATCTGAGAGTTGGTGAAAACAAATATCCCAGGTAACCATGGTGATGACAACTTTTATCTGCCAGTTGGAGCTACTCCCACGTTTGTAATACCGGGCCTGAGTGAATATCAATAACAGACCCTGCGGCGGTAAAAACTTGTAAAATGATTCCCCAATTCTCTAACGGGGTACTACTTGAAAAAAAAAATGTGTAGTAGAAAAATAGCTTTGACGTCAATTCCCGACCCTTTTTTGACAATGAAGAAAGATTGGAATCTCTCTCTCTCTCTCTCTCTCTCTCTCTCTCTCTCTCTCTCTCTCTCTCTCTCTCTCTAGCCCTTACTCCTTCATCAAGTTAACCCCTTCTAACCTCTCTTCAATCGTCAGCATGTTCCTGTGACGGCGTCCTCCTGTGGGAAGCAGATCTTATTACAGGACGGATAGTTTGTATATGTTCCCTGAAGTATACTCGAGGGTGGGGGGGGGGGGGCGTAGGATACGGATGTTATTTGAAGAGGGAGGGGGGGTTGTCATTGTAAGAGACACGAATAAGTGGTACTTCAAGATGCAAGAGTATAGAAAGTTCAGATATAATAATTTTACACGCTTCAATATATTAAAAAATGACTAACAATCGCTAACATAGCAATATAGTTACTCGGGGAAAAGGAAAGATTTCAAAACTGGGTTAAATTGTTATTTATTTCCATAATGAGAGACGTCGTTTCTTAAGGGTCTTGAGCTTCTTAAGGTCGTATTAAGGCACAGACCCACAAGGCACGGGTCTAGGGCGCCAAATCTTCATAATCTCATTAAAATCCGAAAAAACATTATTATATAAAGTTGTATTCAACGAAAAAAAGTGTATATAATGATGATGATGATTATTGTTTGCTTGACGACCCCACCAACAGCTATGTTATACGAGGGTACGAATGAGCTGGTGATTATGAAACGATGAAGTGATGATAAGTGAAAGGACGTTTATAAAAACCCATGCCTTATGCGGGATTTGAACCCACGCCCAACGGTGACTTCAGTTTCTGAAGCGGTGCCTCAGCTGACCGAGCTACCGAGGGTGACGAAAGTGTATATAATATTTTATACATTCGTTTTGTGAGATGTACACTCTCACAAAACGAATGTATAAAATATTATATTTTAAAAAAACAATGCTGACAATGCTCATACTTATCACCACTTCACATTTCCTTGTCACCTTCTTATTCGTACCCCCGTATAACCTAGCTCTTGGTGGGAATCGGTGACCAAACAATAATCATCATCTTGATCTCGCCTGTGTGAGCCAGTGAGACGAGCACAATGTGAGGTCATGACCTTGAGCGATGACCTCAGCAACAAGTGTACTTGCTATCGTAAACAGGTGTTTGTAGTTTGGTGGCCGGCGAAGTGTTGCGGTCAGGTACCGTCAGGTACACCAGGAGTTCATTGAGGTCACGACTGGATGATTGGGGTTAAAGGGGCGCAAGCACGGTACTTGGAAAAATAAGGAATTCATATTTACAATTTTTTTCCATGTTCACGTGCCAGTGTCATTGGATAAAACTAGGCAAACGCGAAATATGCGTTGTAAGATGAGCGAGATATCTGAGTAAGGTATAATAACAGTCCTACATTTGCTACTTTATCGACTCTGGTATTCTACACACCTTGACGAATATGAAGAATATTTCATGCTTGGGCAAATATCGAATCTAGGAAGCAGTGAATCTTGGCTCATTTCCATATATTTGATGTATAAAAACAGTTGTTTGAATTTTTCTTCGAAACGGCTGGTTCGAACTGCTTACAAAATTGTGGTTATGTGTATCATTCATGTTTGAACACTCGGAGAAAATTTTATTTTTTTCGGAGAGGTTTCATTTTTTCAAATTTTCTCAACCGGCCTAATCTTATGGTGTTTTTAAAAACTTTGACATGATATTTCTCAAAATCCAATCGACCGATTCATTCCAAAAACTATACAGTTCTAAGTTGTAAGAGTTGGCCTCTACAAAAAAAGTTTCATGTTGATCAATCAAACCCTGCGACCTGTGCAGTGCCCACAAAAAAAAAAAAAAAAAAAACACAGACAAAGCCCTATAAGAGTGGGATGGAGACTTCGCTACGCTCATATAATTAATATCTACTCTAAGATGATTGTATGCACTTTCAATTTCAATTTATTCATTCATTTATTGGAACAGTAACATTTTGCAAAATTGTGTTAGACGAACGTTATGAAATTAGTCGATATATATAATACAATTTTTTTAACGGAATATATAGCTACGCACTTGCTCCATGTGTCACTGGATATATATATATATATATATATATATATATATATATATATATATATATATATATATATATATATATATCCAGTGACACATGGAGCAAGTGCGTATAGCTATATATTCCGTTAAAAAAAATGTGTGTAGTAAAAATATAACGCTCGAGCGCCACTGTGTACCACGAGATCGGTGGGTGCATAGCCCCCCGAATATATTGTCTTAGCTGTCACCCCAGTTCTTACATCACCCAAGTATATTCAGAGTTACACAGAACACTGCTGGCTCGAGACACCAAACCGTCAATGCTGTTGCATGGACGAGACGGTCAATCGTTGCCATCAACAAGTGAGGTTTCAGGAAATACACCGTGGCTCTGTGAAACCGGTATCCATTGAGTATTGCAATGTCTTGCTTCAGTTGGTATTAATCCTTTAACAGGTAACGTTTTTATGCTGTTTAAATATCGATTAACCGGTATTAGACTGCAGTTTCAAGGTGTAGAGCTTTTTAAACTGTTTTAACGTTATAGGGTCAATGTTTTTAATTGTTTTAAGATTGTTTTAATCGTTATTTACTTGTACTAAGGTCGGATTGAACTTTGTGGAGTATTTGATAAGGTTGAATTGGATTTTTTTTCACCAGCTAGATTTTTTTACTTCACACACTAGATTTTTTTTCACGACCAGTGGTCGAGTGGCTAGCACACTGAACCGTGATTCAGAAGACTGGGGTTCGATTCCCGCCATGGTCGACCATACTTACAGGAGTTTTTCGTGGTTTTCCTCTGTCGTTCAGGTTGATACTGGGATGGTTCCTTAACATCAGGCCACGACCGACTCCTCCCGACTAACAAAAAACACCTAATTAAATGATCTCTCATCCTATCACCTCATATATATATATATCATTCACCGACGCCAATAGATCTGACTTCTTGATCGGAATAATGCTTCAATCGAACAATAGTTCCAAGTCATTTAATCGTGAAATTATATGTTCAACCACTGAGGAACAAAATTGATCGTTTTGAAGCCTGTCACTTTCGATTTTTTAAGAAGTACATCAACGTGTACCACTCTCTCTCTCTCTCTCTCTCTCTCTCTCTCTCTCTCTCTCTCTCTCTCTCATACGCCAATAGGCTTGATTTCGTACAGAAAGTTTGTAATTGAGCATCACTTGACCCGTTGTGATAAGCACAGCGATAGGGGAACATACGGGCCTAATTTCATAGTTATACCTGCTTATAGTTTCAGACAGCGTTACAACATATTATAGGCTTGCATCACCTTGCATACAGCTGGTGACACTTAATATAGTTACTTACAGTTAGCTATATTTATATATATATATATATATATATATATATATATATATATATATATATATATATATATATATATATTATACAAAATAATATATATATATATATAATTTATATATATAAAAAATGTATTACATAGATAACACAAGTGTGTCCGAAAACTTTACTATTAATAATAATATATATACCTGTATATATATATATATATATATATATATATATATATATATATATATATATATATATATTATATATATATATATATATATATATATATATATATATATATATATATATATATATATATATATATATATATATATATATATATATATATATATATATATATATATACTATATACTTACAAATATGTTCTATTTTTCACCTTCTGAGCTTCCAGCCTTCTAGTTTTTGAATAAAATCATACTAATAAGTGATGAGTAAACAAGAAGACCGAGACGCGTGGCCGAGTGGTAACACACTGAACCGTCATTTGGGAGACCGGGGAGCGATTCCCGCCATGGTCGACCATCCTGACAGGAGTTTTTCGTGGTTTCCCTCTGTCGTTCAGGTTGATACTGGGATGGTTCCTTAACAACAGGCCACGACCGACTCCTTCCCACCATCCAAAACACGTAATAAAATAACCTTTCATCTCATCATCCCATCATCTCATTCATCATCCACCGACGCCAATAGATCATAGCCATCAGTATAGTGCGACGTTAAAACCCAATATATATTTTTGAAAAAGTGATTAAGCTCATAGTTGACTTGACAAATGATAACCGATTCGGAGAAAATAAGATTTTTGGAGATAACTTTAGAACAGTTGGAGGCTCGAACCACCCGTGCGTTAGTGGTGTGGGATAGGGGGAACGGTCGATCGGAACCTCCATCTCTCGTGGATACAACTACACACGAGAGATGAAGGCTCGAACCACCCGTGCGTTAGTGGTGTGGAATAGGGGGGACGGTCGATCGGAACGTTCATCTCTAGTGAATTACGTACTCGGCAACCTAATGACTTTTAGACTGCCGAGGTTAATAATAATTCCACAGCTCAAGTAATTAAAATTCAAACATTTTAATTTTCTAAATTATATTAAATGAGTTTAAAAGTTTGTTTATATATAAGATTGAGCGCTGTTTCACTTTCGTCCAATTATCTCAAATATCCAGTTATTTTCCTCACCAAACAGCAGTTAAATGTACTAATTGGCCGTTTTTCGTCATGACTGTACCGATCGACCGTCTTCCCCATTCACTAACATCAGCGAGTGACAGTTCCGAACCTTTAAACATTGATCCACAAGTTCACAGCCTCTGCGATACTGAAAGTACAAATAACGAAAGTTTTAAATTAATTTCCCGCGTCTGTTTTGAACCGGAAGTTATTCTCACGCTGGCCTAATGAGAACATCTCAGAGTCTCTAATGTAAAAAAAATCAACAACAATAATATGTTTGGTGGATCGACACTACCGGTCGTTACTGTTAATGCATAGGAAAGACTGACAATCGACATGAAACTATGTTAAAACATTTTACAAATCTTCTTTGGAGGTTTTTTTAGTTTCCAGATTTTACTCAAATGATTAATGATCACTTTAAATTTAACGTATAATAAACATAACAGCTGAGATTAATGTACAGAAATATGTAATGTGCATAATAAATATGAATGATTTAATACCATGAAGAGGAAGATATTTGTTTGCTAAAGTGATAATTAAGAGTGTTGTGCACTTTTAAGAAGTGTATTTCAAGTTCTCGGTTCTTACCTCGACTGCCTCTTGAGATGGTTTGAGACTGGCACCTTGATTTCTTATATATGTATATAAATTCTTCATTATTGAAAAAAATAAAGACTGCCTAAAAAAAGATTGCTCATCAAACACAGATTAATATATTATATGAAAACGAAAATTACAGATCAATAAAGAGAGCAGAAAGACAATACAATAGTGTTGCTACAAAAATTAATAATAATTATATTGGGCTATAGACTAGAAATTTCAATATTGTAATTGATCACTCATCAAGAAAAAAAGAAAAAAATATAAAATACTGAATAAAATATTGAAAAAGTAGGAAAAAAATATTTGAAAATTTATTTAAAAAAAAATTTAAATACAAATTTACAAAATTCACAAAAAATCTACAAAATGTAATAATAATATAGGGCTATGAATAGACTAGAAATTTCAATATTGTAATTGATTACTCATCCAGAAAAAAAGAGGAAATAATATAAAATATTGAATAAAATATTTTAAAAAGAGGAAAAAATATTTGTAAAAGTTATTTGAAAAAAAAAATGCATATGATATAAAAGGCCTACACATCGACGGCTCTGCCTTCCACATATAATGGCTGCCATAATTACTAATTACAATAATTACACAATTACATAATTACATAATTGGCTTGGAATAAATGATCAGTGGATATAATGATAGATCGAATGATAATAGATAATATAATATGTAACCAAGTTCAAATTACCAAACAAAAACCTGAAGCTATAATGAATTAAAATGATACATTTGTTATAAACTATAAAAGCCATGTGGAGGTGTGAATAAAAATATTAAATATACAAAAAGTGAGGGTGCAGGAGTCAGGAAATGAATTAATCGAATATAAATAGATTTTCAAAATGTCTACAACAATGGAATCTATCAATTTATTTGGAAAAAATGAAGATTTTTTTTTTCAAAGTGAATAAAAATATAAAAAATCATGGGCCTATTAGAAAAAAACAAATTCATATTGTAAATATTATATTTTTTCACTGAACGAGTTGGAGGTAAGCAGCTTTTGTTACTATGACAATATATTTCATCTTTATGAATTTCCATTGTGGTCAGTAAGCCTACGAGAGTTTTTATCAAAGATATATTCTGAGTTAATTCTGTATTGATAATCAAATAATAGCTCAGATCGTGTTTTTATTTTTATCTCTCTCTTGTAAACACTCTTAACGAAGTTATAAAACATTCCATCTCTTGTTTGTTTTTGCAGTTCAATTGTTCAGTATTTTCAGACGCTAATGAAATGTCAATTGTTTGTCGCGAGGTGGTGGGGAGGGAGGGAGGGGAAAGTGAGGAGAGGGAGTTACTGTTACTCTAATTGATTGTTTACATATTCAGTAGCTGAATGATTCATACCATTTCTAAACAAGGAAATTTAATCGAAATAAATGCGATACAAATGATTTAGTACGCGATGCACTGGAGTGTGCGAAACATATTATATAGTCAGTTATGAAAATAGTGATATAAATGGTTGAAAAAATTAGGAAAATAATGAGAAATAATAATATTTCGAGAGATTAAATCGTCTATTTTTTAATTGATTCTCTTCACCTAATTATCTGTAGAATTACTTGATTACTGTATAACCATCAAATTTGTAATTGATAAACCAAAAGTTATCTTGCTATCTCATTCGAAATACCCCAACTCTTATTCACTTCAAGTCTTTGAACAAGCCATGTAGTTAGTTATATTATATATATGAATATATATATATATATATATATATATATATATATATATATATATATATATATATATATATATATATATGAATATATATATATATATATATATATATATATATATATATATATATATATATATATATATTGAATATATATGAATATATATATATATATATATATATATATATATATATATATATAAATATATATATATATATATATATATATATATATATATATATAAATATATATATATATATATGTATATATATATATATATATATATATATATATATATATATATATTTATATATATTTATGTACATATATTTATATATATATATATATATATATATATATATATATATATATATATATATGTATATATTTATATATATATATATATATATATATATATATATATATATACACACATATATATATATATATATATATATATATATATATATATATATATATATATATATATATATATATATATAAATATATCTTTTTATGAAACTTTATAGGTATAGAATATTTACCGATTTTACTGGGAGCCCTATAATCTTAACTAATTATCACTAGTCAAATAATCTTTGGCCTACAAAATGGCTACATAATTTCACATTTCCTGTTGCACATCTATGAAAAGAAGTTGGAAAGGAGATGAGTAAAGTGGGCTCATAAAATATTTGTTCACATAAAAACGGTCAAGCAATGATTTCACTCGACTCGAGTGTTTATTTTCTTGTTAGTGATTTATTTGTATGTTCTCCGTGATGTTCTGTTATTGTTGTTGTTGTTGTTGTTCATTCCATTGTTCTCTTCTGAATCCGTCTACTTTATTTCGCACGTCACAAAAGAATAAAACGTAAAATATATTTAATTTGAATTATATAAAGCTATATTACATCATTATAAAATATAGGTCATTGTCTACTCTCGCACACTTTGTACTCAACAACAAACACAAAAACAAAAGACACTGAATTCACTCTTTTCACACAATCTTATAAGGCCCGGTTTCACGAAACTGTATTAAGCAATAGTTAGTGGATTAACTTGTTATCATCCATTGGTTTTACATATTATTTTCGTACCTTTAATTAATAGTTAGTGGATTAGCACCCTAACTAAGGCCTGGTATTACCAAGTCCAGTTAGCCTTTATCTGACAGTTCAAACTTGTTGTTTTCACCAACTCTCAGATAAATACTAACTGGCGTTGGTAATACTGAGCCTAAGATTGGTAAAACCGGGCCTAAATGAATGATAATTAATAATAATATTTGTTTTCTCTCTCTATTTTCCAGATGACGTCATATCCATCAACGCAATCAAAACTTTATTAATCCTCTAAATATAAAAAAGCAATTACCTTTTAATCACCGAAAGGATATTCACGAGCTAAGTGCTTTGCAAATCATTACACGTTTTATTGATTAATAGCTCGGCGTTTGATTGGTTCTTGTCAAGTCATTGATCGTTTCAACTTCACCTCGGTGAGAGTTTATTAGACTCGGGGTTATTTTTAGTTGACCCTTTACGAGTGGTTTATTGTTTGTAGAAGGCAGTCTGAAGAGGCCGTAAAAATAATTTCGTTTTTTTTTTCGAACGCATAATATTGATTAGAATCACTCACAAAGCATATAGTATTGTGAATAAGAAGTCTTTACAATTTTTTCTTTCAATTAATTTTATTCAACTTGTACAATGAAAATTATGTTCAGCTAATGAATGAAGTCAATTGTTGTGATAAAGTACGTATGATTTTGTATCGACAAGAAATAAAAAAAAAATCTCACCATATCATTGAATAATCTTTTGAATGAACCAGAAAATAAATTTTAATAAAATATATTTCGCAATTTTTTTATAATAAAAAAAATAGTTTTGGGATCATTTTCTCCCATGATATCTCGTGTGAGACCAGCAGTGCAGTGAAACAATGTGAAGGATGCACAGGAGCATCGTGACTTCCTCCAATGATAC
>OZ023335.1:24535238-24610238 GCA_964007535.1 Brachyptera risi | reverse complement strand
TATAACAATTGATTACGTTGAAGAGTGAGAAACAACTTTTATGTTATTCTACTTCATTCAGTACGGTTCCTGAACCAGACTACAGTAATGTGTTACTAAGAAATAAACCCATCTAGATGTCAATCACCAAACGAGTGAGTGTTTTCTACCTGTAGTCCTTCACTCAAAAGATGAAGTGATCGTTCTCTCTCTCTCTGTAACCGTCTCTCTCTCTCTTTCCACTTGATAGTTTCACCCGGCATCCGCTGAGGCCGGTACTGACTTGATCGAAGTACGGTTTACATTTAATTGAATTTAGGATACTTCTAATCTAACCAGCCACATGTCACTGCACCTCGGTAAAGTGAATAAACGTATGGATCTACAAAAAAAAAATCAGAATTTTTGATCATCGGATTCTCAAATACTACTCTTTTATATATTTTCGAAGCGTTAATCACACTTTGGAAATAATTTTATAAAATTGAGATTATTTTCATTGAAAAGATCATTCAATTTCCAATGGGGTGATGCTTTTCGATTTTTTTCTAATGATTAAATACGGCCAGTAAAAATATTTTCTTGACACCCTGCAATGCGTCCCATTTACCGATGAAACAGCCTTAAGATGGGACTCTTTCTGAATTCAGGCACTGAACTTCTATTTCTTGAGCTACCTGTATAGAAGTAAAATTGAGGGGTTTGGCTCCTCGCCTACACAAAACATTACCACCCATCAAATGTTCTATAGGCTCTGATAATGGTTGAGGTTATGTGGGTAAGGTTTGTGTCGAATTAAATTTATGAAGAGGAGGAGTCAAACCTCCCACTTCAACTTGAAACTGAGGCACAGCTTCAGAAACTGAAGTCACCGTTGGGCGTGGGTTCGAGTCCTGCATGAGGCATGGGTTTTTGTACACGTTCTTTCACTTATCATCACTTCATTGTTTTATAATCACCTGCTCATTCGAACCCCCTTATAACCCAGCTGTTGGTGGGGTCGTCAAGCAAACAATAATCATCTTCGTCATCCGACATTCAGTGGATTTTCCAAAAATTGACGGATCAACTCATTATGATTTTGGTTACTCATAATATTTTCGTACAGTAACTTACAATCATTGAAATAAATACCACACCAAAACTTCCTGAAATCAGTTCCGAATATTATAAAACTCTACTGATGATGGTTAATCGAGAGGCTAGCACACTGAACCGTCATTCAGGAGACCGGGGTTCGATTCCCACCATGGCCGACCACACTGACTCTTCTTTTTCGTATTTTTTCTCTGTCGTTCAGGTCAATACTGGGATGGTTCCTTAACAACAGACCACGACCGACTCCTTCCCACCATCCAAAAACATCCAATATAATAAGAGTCTTGGAAGAGTCTTCAGAGTCTTGGATAAAGATATATATATATATATATATATATATATATATATATATATATATATAGGCCTATATTTATATATATATATATATATATATATATATATATATATATATATATATATATATAGGCCTATATTTATATATATATATATATATATATATATATATATATATATATATATATATATATATATATATATATATTTATATATATATATATGTATATATATATATATATATATATATATATATATATATATATATATATATATATATACACATACACATATATCTTCTCACCATCTCATCTCTTCATATATCATTCACCGACGCCAATAGATCGTGGTTATCAATCGAGTTCGTCGTTGAACCCAATATAAATGAACAATTCATAAAAGTATATATATATTTTTTTAATAACATCGAAACTTGATACAAAATCATTGTTCCCCAATTAAGGCTAAGGATGAAAGGTAGGATCGTTTGGACGGGGCACCACAAGGGCGATCTTACCATCTCATTGAATAAGTGTTAAAGTACATTTTGTTTAATGTTTATGTTTAAAGTAAGTCACTCCATTCTGATCGTGCGGCAAGTTTGCCCCTTGTTTGACACGCGGTTTAACCCTTGGTGTTGCCATGGTGACGTCAACAAACCGGACGCAACCCGCAGCACACGCTAGCCAAGCCGCGATTGTCTGCTAAAAACGTCTCAACGGAATTATAACTTGGCATGCTATCGCTCGACTGTCTGGAAGGGGGGGAGGGGGGGGGGGAGGGGGGCTTCGACTAAAAGACGCAGTATAATAAAGATTATGAATGAAAAAGGGAAAAACGAAAATAAAAAAAGTCTTATTGGTATATTAGGGATATCAAGTGGTAGGATTATTGGATGTAATAAATTTAGGGTTTATGTTTAAGTGTCACTGCTGTTGTTTGTTTATCTATCTACTCTCAGATTTGTGTATTATTCAGTGTAAATATCTGAGTTGAATTGCATTCCAGAACTTCTGTTGCAAAGCTTACACCGGTACTGGATAACATGTAGGTATCTTTTCATATTTTGAGTGAACATTGTCAAATGAGATTGAATTCCAAAAACCTAAAAAGCTCAAGTTAAACAAGATTCGAACATTGAAATATTTTTACTGGTTTTATAATCATCATGAATTTTTTTTCTCTAAATAACATTGAAACTTGATACAAAATCATTGTTCCTCAATTAAGGCTATGGATGAAAGGTAGGATCGTTTGAACGGGGCACCACAAGAGCGATATTGCCACCCCAAAAAATACAATATGGCGTGAGTACTTTATAAAACACCCTTGATCAACTTCTCAATCTCTACACCACCTTAACCACCTGCACACTGAGACGTGTGGCCGAGTGGTTATCACACTGAAAAACCCGTCATTCAGGAGACCGGGGTTCGATTCCCGCCATGGTCGACCATCCTGACATGATTTTTGTGGGTTTCCTTTTGTCGTTCAGGTCAACACTGGTATAGTTCTTTTACAACAGGCCACGACCGACTCCTTCCCACGATCCAAAAACACCTAATGAAATAACCTTTCATCTCATCATCTCATATATCATTCACCGACGCCAATAGATCGTAGTCATATCTTTGGAGTGTGTCGTTAAAACCCAATATAAATAAAAATAATGTGGAAACTCGGCTTATGGTAAGTTGCGATAAAACATGCCTAGAATTTATTTTTCAAATTTCAATTTGATTCAGGAAAACAACATTTCACATGAATAGTGAGTGTGCGTGTGAGGGCGTGTGATGAGCAGGACAATTACAGCGTTTTCCTCAAGTGATTTATTCATGCCACAGCCAAGACAAGCAGGCTGTCTTATAACATTGTATTATGATGTATGGGGCCCCTCGTGTCACTATTTATAAATACTTGATTGCATCCATCCATGTGTGCCCATACGTGAGCCTCTCTCTCTCTCTCTCTCTCTCTCTCTCTCTCTCTCTCTCCTCTCTCTCTCTCTTTCTCTCTCTCTCTCTCCTATCACTCTACTCTCTTGGTAGCGTAGAGCAATATGCAGACAGGTTGTGGCAGATCGGGTTCACAACCCCCTCCCCCCCTTCCTTCTCCCCCCCCCCCCCCCCTGGAGACAATGTTTTGAGCGTTAGTTTGTCACTATGGTTACGAGGACAAATTTCAGACCAAAGTGAAAGCATCATAACAAAGTTTTATTCGTGAAACATCGTCCTGGAAAAAATGTTTCAATTAAGTGCCTCTTTTGAATGAGAAAAATATTGATAATTGTTACCACAACAAAACAGAGAGATCGGAAACTAACATAGAGAGTGATTCATTCATTTAATTCATTCAATTAATTCGATTCATTCAATCCGTTACATCCACTTCATCCATTCCATTCATTCCATTCTTGATTTTTAACATATTCACATGCATTTTTTACATTACTTCACATTACACGTTTTAGTTTTGCCTGAATTTAGAGAAATAAATATCGTGATTATTCATTGAAATTCAGTAATCATAGTTGTGATGACCTTTAATAATATTTTCTTGTCAAGTTGACTCATCTGACGATCCTGCTTGAATACCACGCAGGATCGACACGCCCGGTCGTTATCGTTCAAGCATAGGAGAGACGTACGATCGAACCCTTCATACCGTTCAGCTCGCAGTTTAACGCTCGTTTAAACGTACAAACAGATTTAGAACAATCATTTGTCTACGTCATAATCGTGTATTTGAACTTTGAAGTATTTGAAGGCTTAAAGGAATATCTTTCAACTCCAGAAATAAGTGTAGGGAGGGTTGTGTCTGGAATTGCTTTATTTCTAGTTTCTATAAAAGGGCTGCTAGACTTTCAATTGAGTCATTTCCCGGTAGAGTATTCACATCATCATCATATATATATATATATATATATATATATATATATATATATATATATATATATATATATATATATATACATATATATATATATATATATATATATATATATATATATATATATATATATATATATATATATGTATATATATATATATATATATATATATATATATATATATATATATATATATATATATATATATATATTCAGTTTTATATGGTATTATTTTTTGTTATTATCATTATTTTATTTGTATTGGGCTTAACGACGCACTCTACTGATGACTATACGATATATATATATATATATTTTTTTATATTATTCAACTGATCATCCATATTATCTAGCTATCTATATCTACGTATCAGAGTGTCTACATATACAAGATCTATTGATTTATCCCAATCCCGTATCGATCAATCTGAAATCTTGTAATGTATCATTCTTTGTTGTATTCTATTATTTGTTTGATATAATACAATTACTAATTCGTTGATAATTATGAATGATGGCTTACTGCCATACTCAATTGTAATGCTATTAATAAGTTATATTGTAAAATATGTAAATTGTGTTCCGATTTCCTCGAAAGAGGGTTAAAGGAATAAACACTACTACTACTACTAGCGTTCATGAATGATACTTGAGATGGTGAGATGAAAGGTTATTCTATTAGGTGTTTTGGATGGTGGGAAGGAGCCGGTCGTGGCCTGTTGTATTGACCTGAACGACAGAGAGAAACCATGAAAGTCTCCTGTCAGAATGGTCGACCATGGCGAGAATCGAACTCCGGTCTTCTGAATGACGGTTCAGTATGCTATCCACATGATTACTCGTCTATTGAAATAGATACAAATAGATTCGATATATTTTCTGTGTTTCAAATAGTATATTATTATAGTATCGAACCAGCAGTGACTCTTAATAGTATCTGTTATACGTGCATTTCTGTAATAACTGTTCGGAGATAACCTTATATACTTGTCCTCACTAGAGATGAAGGTACCGATCGACCGTCTCTCCTATCCCACACCACTATCGAGCGGGTGGTTCAAGCCTCACCCTCTCGATTGTAAAGTAGATCCACAAGAGATGAAGTTTCCGAACGACCGTCTCTTCTATCCCACATCACTAGCGCGCGGGTAGTTCGATCCTTATAAATAAGTATACCAATTAGTTATGGTAAAACCAATTGAATAGGTATTCTACAATTGACCAAAGACAATTGGTACACAGTAACGCACGTATATTCCAAATAAAGCGTCAATTATCAACTAATACATTGTTTTAGTCTCACGATTGGACCAATAAAACCGCCCCATTTCAACCAATAACTTCACAAGGTCACAACCGTCCGTCTCCCCTATCTATACACAGTAACGGCGAGGAGTCCCGACCCTCCAGAGTCCCCGTGACCCAATAAACTCCCTCGAAGGCTGTTTTAACGACCTTGGGCAAGGTCCCTAGAGCAAGGTCGGTAAAGTAGCTGTGGGTATTACTGACATGTTTGAACGATTACCGTTAATGTGATGGTAACGGGACAGTTGAGGTGAAATGAAGATAAAAAGAGAGACGACATTCTCTAGAGTGTGTGTGTGTGTGTGTGTGTGTGTGTGTGTGTGTGTGTGTGTGTGTGTGAGAGAGAGAGAGAGAGAGAGAGAGATAGAGAGAGAGAGAGAGAGAGAGAGAGAGAGAGAGAGAGGGAGAGAGAGAGAGAGAGAGAGAGAGAGAGATTGATTATATATACCGGTATATATATATGGGATGACAGCGTAACATTTTCAGTGTTAACGTGACATATAGACGATCGCAGTGGCTGTAACAAAACAACACTAAATAATAATACATTCAAAGAACTTAGATTGATCGATATTTTATCAAGATAAGTCAATATCATTTAAATTATTCTGATTACTTATAAAACAATATTGAACACTTTGATCTATGGATATGTAGATAACTAGAAACTATAACCAGTAGAATAAAAAATAAAAAATAAAGGAAACCAATTACTAAAAATGCCCATACGTAGCAATAAGTATATACGTTATGCGTCCAATTTACTCTATACCAATATCCATAGTTATATGTCAAGATAAATCAAGATAAATCAAATTATTCTGATGACAACATTATAGACATTGTGATACATAGATACAGGCAACTAGACAGGCCTACTTTAGATAATTACTTGAATAATAATGCAAAAATTACTGACAAATGCCCATATATGGCGACAAGAGTGATATATGGGCTATATACGTCTTATTAACTTCATGCCAATATTTATAGTTATACGTAGGCCTATTCATTTCATTCCAAATATAGAAAACTCGAAATAATACCATATCAGCTATCTTTCTCTTCATCTTTATCTTTATCTTTATCCTTATCTTTATCTTATATTCGTAAAAAATCAGACGAACTGATATTACCTTGTTACACACAAACTATATTCATAAGAACCTCCAAAATAACTTCGACAAAAATATAAAAAGAATAGACTATTGATATATTTTGAAAAAAGTTGGAATTTTCGAAATGGAATTTCATCAAAGCAGTAATATAGCCTCAACTCACATTAATAAATTAATATATTGTTTAGTATTTGAAATTCAGTTTATGAATAAATTATACTTGGGGCTTAGTTTGCGTCACCATTGTCATGACAACGAATGTAAATAGAGGTCACTGGAATACCCCAACGGTATTACATATGATTGCATTACAGGAATTTATATATATAGGCCTATATATTTTCGATTTTTTTTTCTAGCAGAAGTTAAGTAACTGAATGATCTAGGGCAAAACATGACGACTTGGGTTTGCCTAATCCAAGTCTCTGAATAACATACAAATTAAAATTATAATTGCAAATTTCAATTCAGATATAATTGTTGTGGGCTAAATACATTTACATGATAGCCATTACCAAATTATAGTTAAATATTATTAGACGAGCTTTAGCGAGGATTCAATTTGACATACTGAAAAAAATTGTTGTTCGTTTTTATGTTTTTTTTTTTTTTTTTTTTTTTTTTGTTTTTATGTTTTTTTGTCGGTTCTCCACAGGTCAAACGGCTACAGCTATCAACTTCAAACTTATTTTCGTCATGGTTCCTCATCTAACTTAGATCTGTATAGTTTTGTGGCATCATCGGGTGGTAACTTTTTTTTTTATGAATTTTAGAAATTTCAAAAATCCCCATTAGAATAACCCGGAGGAAAATACTTGAAAAATCAAAATTTTTCAAGACCTCTCAAATTTTCGCCGAATATAAAGGAAACTATTAAGCACATTTTGAGAGATTTTTCGCATCAATCGGATGAGAAATAACGAAGAAAACGCATTTATAAAGCATTTTCCCATCAATTTAGGCTATTACGGGAACCAATTAAATCTATAGCAACAAGTGTCAGCAATTAATTCAAAACGATTGAAATGAATGAAGAGGAAGGCCGTGACATAACTGATTCTCGTAAGGTTTTTGAACGTTTGGAGTGATCCAAGGTCTGTAGATGTAGATTGGGTTGACAAATTATTTTTCATTCTAGATTTCTATACCCCTAAGCTCGTCTAACAACGCGCATCCCGCGTTTTCCTAGTTTATACTAGGAAAACGCGGGATGCGCGTTGTTAGACGAGCTTAGGGGTATAGAAATCTAGAATGAAAAATAATTTGTCAACCCAATCTACATCTACAGACCTTGGATCACTCCAAACGTTCAAAAACCTTACGAGAATCAGTTATGTCACGGCCTTCCTCTTCATTCATTTCAATCGTTTTGAATTAATTGCTGACACTTGTTGCTATAGATTTAATTGGTTCCCGTAATAGCCTAAATTGATGGGAAAATGCTTTATAAATGCGTTTTCTTCGTTATTTCTCATCCGATTGATGCGAAAAATCTCTCAAAATGTGCTTAATAGTTTCCTTTATATTCGGCGAAAATTTGAGAGGTCTTGAAAAATTTTGATTTTCCAAGTATTTTCCTCCGGGTTATTCTAATGGGGATTTTTGAAATTTCTAAAATTCATAAAAAAAAAGTTACCACCCGATAATGCCACAAAACTATACAGATCTAAGTTAGATGAGGAACCATGACGAAAAAAAGTTTGAAGTTGATAGCTGTAGCCGTTGGACCTGTGGAGAACCGAAAAAAAAACATAAAAACAAAAAAAAAAAAAAAAAAAACATAAAAACGAACACCAATTTTTTTCAGTATGTCAAATTGAATCCTCGCTAAAGCTCGTCTAATAATATATTTAAAATATTAGTAAATAATAGTTTGCCATTGGGATTAATAATGTGAAAATCACTGAATAAAATTGAGATTCGTGCAAGAATTTTCATCGCCCAAAACTATCGGTTTGAAATTATTGTGTTTATTCATCATAATAATATAAATCATTGTCATAACTGGGAAGATAATTCTAACTTTCACCGCATAGTGTTGAAAATACATTCTTTTTCGTTTGTTATTATTAAATATGTCCATTGGATGTATATAATATACTGAAACAAGTGGTCGAGTGGTTACAATACTGCACTGTCATTCAGGAGACCGGGATTTGATTCCCGCCATGATCGACCATCCTGACATGGATTTTTCGTGGTTTCCTTCTGTCGTTGAGGTCAATACTGGTATGGTTCCTTAACAACAGGCCACAACTGACTCCTTCCCACCATCCACAACACCTAATAAAATAATCTTTCATCTCATCATCTCACCATCTCATTCATCATCCACCGACGCCAATAGATCGAAGCCATCAGTATAGTGCGTCGTTAAAACCCAATATAAAAAAAAAGAAATAGTTGTTTTTTCTTTTTCTGGTGCCACTTTTTTCAAATTAGAGTTTCACAACAATTAATATCATATCTATTTCTTGTTTTGAAAGTGAACATTTTTTTCATAATCATTCTTTTTTTATTTTTCATTCATTTATTTATATCATTTTATAATCCTTTTTATAATCATTTATAATCAAAGATTTAACAGTATTCATATTATTCAGCAAACTGTTCCTTATATTTTATTTCCAACATATGGACTTTAATTTGTCGCTTGGTAATGTTCTTAGCGCCACCTCGCTTGCCGGCGTGGCAGCAATTTGCAGGCGCCTCCACAGCCAATCAGAAGTGATATAAGTGTCAGCAAACTATGTTTGTTTCGACAAACGGAAGTCATAAACATACTTCATTCCTTCAACGGTATGTGGACAGTACCGATCGGTTGTCTCATCAATCAGTTAGCATTATCGGTCGGATGTCTCGAGCCAGCAATATCGCTTGGTCGTTACTTCAACGGTATGTTGACAGTATCGATCGGTTGTCTCACGTATCAGTTAGCATTATCGATCGGATGTCTCGAGCCAGCAATATCACATGGTGTGAGGTGATATATGGTCTAATGATGAGCTACCTTGCTCTCAATTTTCGATATGCTTTTAGTGTTCCAGTTAGTTTGATTTTATCGTTCTTTTTTAAAACGTAATATATTTTATGTTTTATAGTTTGAAGTATTTTATAGCCTCCCTCAAAGTGTATTGATTGGGTAGTTGGGTGGATTTGTATATATTTATGATGTATCCACTTCTTACTAAATCACTTTCTAAATACGGAAAAATGTCGTCGTAGTTTTCTATCATATGGCTTTTGCTCTATCCAGATATTCTTTTCAAGAAAGATCGTGCTAATTTCTGAAATATTAATTCCTGAAAAATTCTGAAATCTATATATGTTGTCAACAACATGATGGTATATATCTTAAGGCTGTGACATATATAAATGTCGTCACTAACTTTTAGTTGAGTATTGATTATCTAAAAAAGTGTTAAATAAAAAATAATAGCATGCGTAACCACGGGTGATAATAAGTTAATTCGCTAACAATTTTGGTCCCGAAGGTCGCCAGTTCGAATCTCGCTGTATAGTAAACCTTTTTTGTTCTCATGAAATCATGTTTTTGATAATGTTCTATACACTAGCTAGTGTCCTTCTTCGTTTTCTGAGAAACGAAATTAGTGGCAAGATCGCCCTTGTGGTGCCCTGTCCAAACGATCCCATCTTTCATCCATAGCCTTAATTGGGGAACAATGATTTTGTATCAATTTTCGATGTTATTAAAAAAAGAAAAAAATTGTAATACTTGCGTTAGGGCCCACACGGGATTGTAAGGACGCGTCCCGGACGGCATTACCGGACGATGAAGGCTCGATCCCCGGTATTTTCCGTCATGTTTACTCTTAATACCAATGCTGATGATGTCCGGATATATATCACAGAAACGGTTTTTACTTATAATGTATTCCGGACATTCGGAAACTGAAATACTTTTATCTACGGCTGAAAATTATGGTCACAGACAGCGCAGTCCTGATGTTGAAGTTCATTGGTTTTGAATAACCAAAATGGGGTGGTAAGATCGCCCTTATGGTGCCCCGTCCAAACGATCCCATCTTTCATCCTTAGCCTCAATTGGGAACAATGATTTTGTATCAAGTTTTGATGTTATTAAAAAAAAAAGAAAAAAAATTGCTCGCAGCTCTCTCGAAATGTTCCCAAGTCTCGATTGCGAGTTACACTCCCTCAACTTGCTAGGAGCTTATATAGATGTGCTCGTTTAACGACGCCCCAGATGACGTCACGGATCGTCGTCAGATGTGACCATATTAATCGAACCACCGAGTTCGGCTTGTATGTCGACTGTCAGGCGTTGTCTGATTAGTAGACGAGATATATAGCAAAACCACTGTGGAAAACTGGATGTTCTGTCATTTCCCTAATTGAGACATCTGCTTATAATACAGTGGAGGTTCTACTTGTACTAACTTATATAGTTACATGAGAGAAGTAGGTAGTCAATACCAACTGAATAATGTTGAATCATCGGTATACTTGTGTATATATATACCTACAAGAGAGAAGGTCGTCAACTAAAAGTAGGTTCATAGAGCCACGGCATTTTTGCCGGCCGGCAATCTTGTCGGGTGCCGTTGGACGTCAAATGATTTGTACCGTTCAAACTATCGCCGACTCAAGGCAATTATATATCGAATCGATGCGATAACCATGGCAACGTCGATAGTGATCGAGTTTGACAGTCGATAGTTCGTACGCAGAACACATAGTTCGAGTATAAACGTGGCCGTGATGTCGTCTACGTCATCACGGCAAGTTTGTCGTCCGGCAAAATGTTCAACTTCATTCAACTTTCAAGGCCACAGTGAACGACAAGCCCGGCAAGTCTGTGATTGGCTCATTCATTTTGACGGCACGGCAAATTCGTGTTGCCGTGGCTCTATGAACGTACCTACAATCGTGTAGAATATTCAGTGATTTGTTTGAAACCTTTTGGCAAAAGCGAAAGTAGAATTGAAGAATTGGGATAAATTTAACTAGTTTAATGTTTTTGTTATATATAATCGCTTCACAATTTTAGGCCTTTTTCGCTTTATATCAAGAAACCAATTTATTTCAATTAATATTCTATTATTTACGCGTGTTCTAAGCCTATAGGTTAAGTTAGGACTGAAACAAGAGCATATTTCGTTCAATTTTTGAAAATGAATGAAATGAATCCCAGTATTGCCCCGAAGCTGAACTGAGTCTCGCATGAGTTTTTGTAAACGTCTTTTCACTTATCATCACTTCATAGTTTCAACATCAGCTACTCATTCGTACCCCCGTGTAAGCTAGCTGTTGGTGGGATCGTTGAGCAAACAAAAAACATAATCGACTCCGATGATCAAACGATGAAAGGACTAGAGTACCGAGACGCGTGGCCGAGTGGTTCATACACTGAACCGTCATTCGGGAGACCGAGGTTCGATTTCTGCCTTAGTCGACCATCCTGACAGGGATTTTTCGTGGTTTCCCTCTGTCGTTCAGGTCAATACTGGGATGGTTCCTTAACATCAGGCCACGACCGACTCCTTCCCACCATTCAAAACACCTAATAAAATAACCTCTCATCATCCCATCATCTCATTCATCATCCACCGACGCCAATAGATCGTAGCCATCAGTATAGTGCGTCGTTAAAACCCAATATAAACAAAGAAAAGACTATATAGCGTCTTGTCTGCACCGAGTGAACTGGTTGCTATCGAGTGACGTCATAGGTGTATAATACTGACCAATGCCCGGTGTCAGTCGGATGTGACCATAATACTGGAGGCAAGGTAGACTCCGATCTGCTTATATGTCAAGCTGAGGGACAGACGGACAGTGGGTGGGAGACAGACCGACACAGCATGCATATATATATATATATATATATATATATATATATATATATAAATATATTTATAAATGACATTATTTTAGAGTTATTTTTGTCGTGTACGAATTGAATTAAAATGTAGGTTGAATGAAAAATCTTGGATTATCTAACGTTTCAGTTTTAATGTTTAAACCTTTCTCAAAGAATATATAATTATAATATATTTGATTGAATATATAATATATATATTCTTTGAGAAAGGTTAATAATAATAATAATAATAATAATAATGTTTATTTGTACAGATTGATCATATACATGATATTGCCGTCGTCATGAGAGAGAATAAAAATAAGATTGATATTATGGAATTATGGAATACATAAAAAATCATTTTTCAAATTGTCAAGGTTCAAATTGTCACATATATAGCAGTATATATACACACCAGAATACCAAGCTTCGTAAGATGTTAAAAGAGAAGATGCCATATTATTTCTTTATATTTATGGAGCATCTCGTATGAATTCTTGTATACTATAATAGCACTTTGTAATCAGCAAATGTTTTAGACCCAGTTTAAATTTATTTTCCTTCTTTCTCTTTAAACATGTTTAAACATTAAAACTGAAACGTTAGATAATCCAAGGTTTTTCATTTAACCTATATTATAATTCAATTCGTACACGACGAAAATAACCCTAAATTAATGCAATTCATAAATAATTCGGGTCGTGAAAGCATAAGTTTCAAAAACCTCATATATATATATATATATATATATATATATATATATATATATATATATATATATATATATATATATATATATATATATATATATATATAGGCCTACATATATATATATATATATATATATATATATATATATATATATATATATGCATATATATATATATATATATATATATATATATATATATATATGATAAAGATAAAATTTCCGGTTGATCAAGTAAGGGCTTTATTTATTTTAAAATTAAATAAAATAATAAAGAAGCCTAACGTTTCGATGTGTTCGCACACACCCTGGTCACAGGCACAAAATGAACTGCAAAACAGAATTTTCTATTCCAATGCCAATAACAATACTTGATGATAGAAAAGGTAAACAAAAACAATTAATAATACAAATCCTGATCCAACAAGCCGTTAACAAATATCGCTCCAATATGCCGATAAAAAACCAGAGCCTTCTGTGTATGAAATATCAAACACTTTAAAAAATATATAACTGTACTGTTTTTTGGCATGAAAGTCGAAAATTCTGGTCTAGATATTCCTAAGAAGAAGTAAAAGTGTAAAAGAAAGAAGAAAACAATAAATGCGTGAATAAAATACGAATAAAAATTGAGTGTGATTTAGTTGCTGCAAAACATCAGCATTTTGACGAAACTTTCTTCCTCGCAGTTTTACTTCTCGTCAAGGGAGCTGACATCGGTTCGACTTGTGTCTCTCTCTTCCTTCTATCTCTTTTTGGAACTGGGAAACGAGCACGATGTTTTGCTTCTTCAGATGGAACTTTGCTTTTGACTACGTATCTTGTCAGAACTGGTTTCCATGCCGGAGGGAGTCTCGAACTATCATCTCGGCTGTTTAAATTTAGAGGTCGTTTCTCCAATTCAATGGATTCTCCAATTTTTCTTTGTAAGCATCTTTCTTGGATATTCAGCACTCTCGTCCCTTCAAAATCTATAGCGTGGCCATATTCTCCTTTGTGTTGGGCAAGTGACGATGTGATGATTGCCCACTTAACATCTCGCTCATGCTCTGACATTCTTATTGAGATTTTTCTGCCAGTCTCTCCAACGTAAGTCTGCGAACATTCTCCACAAGGAATCTCATAAATACCCGCGTTCTCAAATGGTATCCTATCTTTTACACTCCTCAAAACGTTCTCAATTTTATTTACCGTTGTAAAAACCGTTTTCACATCATACTGTTTTAATATCCGGCTTATTCTGTCCGTTGTATTCCTTACATATGGCAAAATAGCGATAGGAACCGACTCTGCTACCGTTTCCGTGGCGTTGGCGTCTTCCGTCGATGTAACTGTCTTCGAAATTGTCTTCACCTCTCGGTTAAACGCTTTCTTGATGTACGAATCGTTGTAACCATTTAGCCGAAGAGCCTTCTCTAGAATTACCATTTCGCCTTTTCTACTATATTCATCCGAGAGTCTGACTGAGCGAGTAAAGAGTGTATTTGCAACTGATAATAGTTGTGTAGGGTGATGATGTGAAGATGCATGTAGGTAACGGTTGGTATGCGTACTTTTCCTATACACACTGTGTCCCAAACTCCCATCCTCTCTCCTCGTCACGCAAACATCCAGGAACGGAAGACTTCTATTGGACTCTAATTCCATAGTGAACTGAATCTTGCTGTGCATACTGTTCAAATGTGCTAGAAAATCCTTCAACTTTTCTTCTCCATACCTCCAAATCACAAATATATCATCAATATAACGCCTCCATAGTACAGGTTGGAGCTCTGCCTTCTTCAAAACTCTCACTTCGAAATCCTCTAAAAATAGATTCGCTATTATCGGCGATAAAGGTGAACCCATGGGTGCCCCATCAATCTGATTGTAAAAATGGTTATCATACATGAAGTATGTCGACATCAAACAGTGTTTAGTTAGTGACAGGATATCTTCAGGGATACTATGGTTGTTTCTTATAACTTCTAGTGCCTCTTGAACTGGAATATTGGTGAATAAAGACACTATATCAAAACTCACTAGAATATCGTTCACTTCTACTTTTATTCCTTTGAGAAGGTCAACAAAATCATTAGAATTTTTGATATAAGACTCCATTTTCTCTGCCAGTGGTTGCATACATTTAGCAAGGTGACGAGCTAATGCTTGTGTTGGAGAATTTACTGCACTCACAATCGGTCTTAATGGAACATCCACTTTATGAATCTTGGGTAGTCCATAGAAACGAGGAACACGTGATGAATTTTCACGGGGCATCACCGAATTGAGCACATCTTTGTCTAAATTTGAGAGTTTTATCAAAGTTCTAGTCTTTTTCTCTAAGTAGGTGGTTGGATCCCTTGGTGTTATTACGTAACATGGATCGTTTAGAAGAGCTAACATTTTGTTTTTATACTCTTCTGTATCCATTACCACCGTAGCGTTACCTTTATCAGCTTTTAATACTACTATGTCCTTATTGGCATTCAGCTCTTTCAACGCTTTAATCTCTTCGTTAGAAACATTACTAATGGGAGGTTTAGCACGACGTAAAACAAACGAAACATCCTGCCGTAAAGATTCGGCTTTGTCTTTTGGAAGTCGGATAATTGCAGACTCTATACCACTTATAATGTCCTCTACTGGAATACGTTTAGGTGCCATAGCAAAATTAAAACCCTTCGTCAATAATTTGAGGGCTGCAACATTTAGAGTATGATTAATAAAATACGAGAAGTTCGAAGAGAACTGAGCAAAATTAACTTGGACCTTTACGTTATGCATACGAATTTGTCAAGTGTGTTAGATCCTCATATTTTCAGCAAACTAGATTCCATGTCTCACATACAAGCTGAGACTAATGCTTTCTATGTACGGCGCACGCATATTAGGAAATTCAACTTTCTGAAATGTTCTCAAAACATTTCTGTGATACAATCCGTAGAGAGGCATCCAAGTTTGAATCCAACTTGTGTTGTATATAACAAGTCCAGTCATACTCTAAATGTTGCAGCCCTCAAATTATTGACGAAGGGTTTTAATTTTGCTATGGCACCTAAACGTATTCCAGTAGAGGACATTATAAGTGGTATAGAGTCTGCAATTATCCGACTTCCAAAAGACAAAGCCGAATCTTTACGGCAGGATGTTTCGTTTGTTTTACGTCGTGCTAAACCTCCCATTAGTAATGTTTCTAACGAAGAGATTAAAGCGTTGAAAGAGCTGAATGCCAATAAGGACATAGTAGTATTAAAAGCTGATAAAGGTAACGCTACGGTGGTAATGGATACAGAAGAGTATAAAAACAAAATGTTAGCTCTTCTAAACGATCCATGTTACGTAATAACACCAAGGGATCCAACCACCTACTTAGAGAAAAAGACTAGAACTTTGATAAAACTCTCAAATTTAGACAAAGATGTGCTCAATTCGGTGATGCCCCGTGAAAATTCATCACGTGTTCCTCGTTTCTATGGACTACCCAAGATTCATAAAGTGGATGTTCCATTAAGACCGATTGTGAGTGCAGTAAATTCTCCAACACAAGCATTAGCTCGTCACCTTGCTAAATGTATGCAACCACTGGCAGAGAAAATGGAGTCTTATATCAAAAATTCTAATGATTTTGTTGACCTTCTCAAAGGAATAAAAGTAGAAGTGAACGATATTCTAGTGAGTTTTGATATAGTGTCTTTATTCACCAATATTCCAGTTCAAGAGGCACTAGAAGTTATAAGAAACAACCATAGTATCCCTGAAGATATCCTGTCACTAACTAAACACTGTTTGATGTCGACATACTTCATGTATGATAACCATTTTTACAATCAGATTGATGGGGCACCCATGGGTTCACCTTTATCGCCGATAATAGCGAATCTATTTTTAGAGGATTTCGAAGTGAGAGTTTTGAAGAAGGCAGAGCTCCAACCTGTACTATGGAGGCGTTATATTGATGATATATTTGTGATTTGGAGGTATGGAGAAGAAAAGTTGAAGGATTTTCTAGCACATTTGAACAGTATGCACAGCAAGATTCAGTTCACTATGGAATTAGAGTCCAATAGAAGTCTTCCGTTCCTGGATGTTTGCGTGACGAGGAGAGAGGATGGGAGTTTGGGACACAGTGTGTATAGGAAAAGTACGCATACCAACCGTTACCTACATGCATCTTCACATCATCACCCTACACAACTATTATCAGTTGCAAATACACTCTTTACTCGCTCAGTCAGACTCTCGGATGAATATAGTAGAAAAGGCGAAATGGTAATTCTAGAGAAGGCTCTTCGGCTAAATGGTTACAACGATTCGTACATCAAGAAAGCGTTTAACCGAGAGGTGAAGACAATTTCGAAGACAGTTACATCGACGGAAGACGCCAACGCCACGGAAACGGTAGCAGAGTCGGTTCCTATCGCTATTTTGCCATATGTAAGGAATACAACGGACAGAATAAGCCGGATATTAAAACAGTATGATGTGAAAACGGTTTTTACAACGGTAAATAAAATTGAGAACGTTTTGAGGAGTGTAAAAGATAGGATACCATTTGAGAACGCGGGTATTTATGAGATTCCTTGTGGAGAATGTTCGCAGACTTACGTTGGAGAGACTGGCAGAAAAATCTCAATAAGAATGTCAGAGCATGAGCGAGATGTTAAGTGGGCAATCATCACATCGTCACTTGCCCAACACAAAGGAGAATATGGCCACGCTATAGATTTTGAAGGGACGAGAGTGCTGAATATCCAAGAAAGATGCTTACAAAGAAAAATTGGAGAATCCATTGAATTGGAGAAACGACCTCTAAATTTAAACAGCCGAGATGATAGTTCGAGACTCCCTCCGGCATGGAAACCAGTTCTGACAAGATACGTAGTCAAAAGCAAAGTTCCATCTGAAGAAGCAAAACATCGTGCTCGTTTCCCAGTTCCAAAAAGAGATAGAAGGAAGAGAGAGACACAAGTCGAACCGATGTCAGCTCCCTTGACGAGAAGTAAAACTGCGAGGAAGAAAGTTTCGTCAAAATGCTGATGTTTTGCAGCAACTAAATCACACTCAATTTTTATTCGTATTTTATTCACGCATTTATTGTTTTCTTCTTTCTTTTACACTTTTACTTCTTCTTAGGAATATCTAGACCAGAATTTTCGACTTTCATGCCAAAAAACAGTACAGTTATATATTTTTTAAAGTGTTTGATATTTCATACACAGAAGGCTCTGGTTTTTTATCGGCATATTGGAGCGATATTTGTTAACGGCTTGTTGGATCAGGATTTGTATTATTAATTGTTTTTGTTTACCTTTTCTATCATCAAGTATTGTTATTGGCATTGGAATAGAAAATTCTGTTTTGCAGTTCATTTTGTGCCTGTGACCAGGGTGTGTGCGAACACATCGAAACGTTAGGCTTCTTTATTATTTTATTTAATTTTAAAATAAATAAAGCCCTTACTTGATCAACCGGAAATTTTATCTTTATCATAATTATGGATCAAGGAATCAACTTCAATCATACCATATATATATATATATATATATATATATATATATATATATATATATATATATATATATATATATAAGAGAGAGAGAGAGAGATATTTATGTATAAATATTGATTTGTGATTTTTTCATTAGTTGACAAGTAGTATCCACAGAACCAAGTATTAGTGATTTATTGTGTCCATATTTATTATAATTATGGTCATATCTAATAATGTTTGATGGTAATTGTTGCAAATTTGCTTAACCTCTGTACGCGTGAGGTAACGTTGTCATAAAAGTTAATTGGTTTGAAATGAAATGCTAATAAATACAAATACAAAAACATAGCCAGTATAAAAGTGTAAATATAGACAGCCTCGCTCATGAGAAGGCGTATTGTATTCTCTTATATGTCACTTTCCATCAGAACTTGATATTAGCACGGGTCGATCGTCAGTCCCGGCTATCTGCCAACAGCAACGATCAGGAGTGTCGATAGGTCTTATAAAACTGTACCAGCATGAATCACGTCAAGCTCGGAACTGCTGACCGTTCAAGGTAGATCATAGGGGGGAACATCCGTTCGAGCCCTCATAACGCGTCACTGACCATCATTGGTCATCATTGTTCTACGTACGCGTCATTGAGTTATTGTCTAATGTACCTACACTTCCTTCTGGTCTCCTGATAGGGACAAGTTTTCACTTTCATAAGCCACACGTAGATCACGTGTCATCAGACATGTCATCTAGACATGTCATTCGTGCTATATGAGTCTAGACCAAGATGCATTGAGGGTTGCGTTTGTTTGCGGCCGGGAGATGGTGCCTTCACTTATATTAAAAACACGTACCATGCCATGAGGACTTTTCTGTGTAATATTGATCACTGCTCTATCTGGTGTTTTTCTTTACAAACGGCTAATAGGCTGGCAAACTTGATGACAGCGAGCTGACCTTGAACATAACGTTAGTTCCTTCTATCATCACTTATCTACGCACGGTCAATAGTACTTCGTGAATTGGAACATATTTTTAACATCGGAGGGATAGGAAGTGAGTACATCAACTCCAACGGGCAAACGCAACCCTCAATGCATCTTGGCCCAGACATATCAGCTGTAACTAAAGCACGGTAAACAGTGGACTATTTGTTTATTTATATTGGGTTTAACGACGCACTGTACTGATGACCACGATCTAATATTGGTATTGGTGAATGATATATGAGATGATGGGATGGGGGGCGCTGAAGAGCGAATAGCGCCCCCAAATTCAGATGATCCAGTGTGATTCAGTGCAACGTTCCTCTTATCTATGCATAGCCTTAATTGGGGAGCAATGATTTTGTATCTAGTTTCGATGTGATTTAAAAAAAAAAAAAAGTTGAAACTTGGTAAACACAAGTGTCATTATCCAACTTGATACTGCATAGTGTTGAAACATGTTTTAGTTTGAGTTGAAACATAAGTGGTCTCCCGTCGTATACGACGCGCCATGATTATGAACTAAATGAAGTGCGCCTCCATCCCCTCCCCCCTTCCCCTCCAGGCACAACTGCTTATCACAGAGTAACTCGAGCCAAAACCCACGCGCGGCGGTTTCCTCACCTCCTTGTTTTCCCCTATCCGACACTGCCACCCGTTCACAAGACCAGAAACCCCCGCCCTATCAGGTATTTCATATAGCGCGCACACGCACGCACGCACGCAGGCACGCACGAACACACGCCACGAACATACAGATTCTCCCTCCCATGATCTGACATCCCTGGCTTGCTCAGAAAACTACCTCTACTCTGATCGAGACCACCTAGCTTGTGTTCTAACCTTGTTTTCCCCCATCCGACACTACCACCCGTTCACAAGACCAGAAACCCCCGCCCTATCAGGTATTTCATACAGCGCGCACACGCACGCACGCACGCAGGCACGCACGAACACACGCCACGAACATACAGATTCTCCCTCCCATGATCTGACATCCCTGGCTTGCTCAGAAAACTACCTCTACTCTGATCGAGACCACCTAGCTTGTGTTCTAACCTTGTTTTCCCCCATCCGACACTACCACCCGTTCACAAGACCAGAAACCCCCGCCCTATCAGGTATTTCATATAGCGCGCACACGCACGCACGCACGCAGGCACGCACGAACACACGCCACGAACATACAGATTCTCCCTCCCATGATCTGACATCCCTGGCTTGCTCAGAAAACTACCTCTACTCTGATCGAGACCTCCTAGCTTGTGTTCTAACCTTGTTTTCCCCCATCCGACACTACCACCCGTTCACAAGACCAGAAACCCCCGCCCTATCAGGTATTTCATACAGCGCGCACACGCACGCACGCACGCACGAACACACGCCACGAACATACAGATTCTCCCTCCCATGATCTGACATCCCTGGCTTGCTCAGAAAACTACCTCTACTCTGATCGAGACCACCTAGCTTGTGTTCTAACCTTGTTTTCCCCCATCCGACACTACCACCCGTTCACAAGACCAGAAACCCCCGCCCTATCAGGTATTTCATACAGCGCG
This sequence comes from Brachyptera risi, assembly GCA_964007535.1. Taxonomy (NCBI): domain Eukaryota; kingdom Metazoa; phylum Arthropoda; class Insecta; order Plecoptera; family Taeniopterygidae; genus Brachyptera; species Brachyptera risi. The sequence goes on along the minus strand of OZ023335.1, from coordinate 24,588,979 downwards.
CACACGCACGCAGGCACGCACGAACACACGCCACGAACACACGCCACGAACATACAGATTCTCCCTCCCATGATCTGACATCCCTGGCTTGCTCAGAAAACTGCCTCTACTCTGATCGAGACCACCTAGCTTGAGTTCTAACCTTGTTTTCCCCCATCCGACACTACCACCCGTTCACAAGACCCGAAACCCCCGCCCTACCAGGTATTTCATATAGCGCGCACACCCACGCACGCACGAACACACGCCACGAACATACAGATTCTCCCTCCCATGATCTGACATATCTGGCTTGCTCAGAAAACTGCCTCTACTCTGATCGAGACCACCTAGCTTGTGTTCTAACCTTGTTCTGTTCTGTCAACCAGGACCTCCAGATAATCTACTACGGGCTGCACGGGATGGAGGCGCTGGCCCCCTACAGGGACTCTGTTTTAAGAGGGCTCTGTAAGGCCATCCGATACGAGCGCCATGAAGCCAATGACGTTCTTTACTAGTAAGTTCAAACATTTACTCATTTATTTGTGGAATAATATTTTTTTAATAATTTCAGGATATTCTATTATTATAATTTTTCATATTAATTCCCATTGAATGTGATATTATTATTTTTGTATTAAAATTGTGAGTATATTACAAAAATGAAGTTAGGGTAGAGACGTGTTGTGGGTTCAAAGAAAACAATACAAATAATATAATATACCGGTAGGTTATTGAGAAAAAATATTAGGCTTCTGTCAAGTGACGTCACTCATTGTTGAAAGAGAGAGACAGCAATGTCCGTCAGTTGGAATTGACCAATCAGAATGTTTGGTAGTCCACCAGTTCGCTGTATTGCTATGGTGACGATTGTTTGTCATTTGTTACGTGACAGAAGCCTATAAATATAGAATCATTACGCCGATAATCTGGAAGCAATAAATCAGATACATATAGAATATTAGATATAACTGAACCCTAATTCAACCGTAGAATAATGTTTAATTTTTTGTATTGAGTTTTAACGACGCACTATAATGATAACTGAATAGATCTCAGTCATCAGTAGAGTGCGTCGTTGAACCCAATATGAATAAAAAACATTCAAGATGATACAGTTTAACCAGAAATGCCCGAGGCGACTGAAAGTGACTCGGAGACGATGTGTTGGAGGCGATGTCACAATCAGGATCCCGCCAGGAATGTCACGTGATGTCGTCACATGCTTGCGGCCAATCAGACGAGCACGGCACATTCCCGAGCACATTCCCGAGCACATTCTTAGACACGTCGCGGAATCTGCCCTGAATCGGGCAGTCACATTTCTGACAAGTGACATTTGAAAAAAAATATATATATAAATATTTTTATATATATATATATATATATATATATATATATATATATATATATATATATATATATATATATATATATATATATATTCAATTTTGTTCTGAAATGTATATGAATTATGTTTTAACTGGTTAAATGGAAGAAGAACGGCCCTGCCGAATTTCGCCAGCAATAAAGTTCCTTTGATAATAATATATATATAAATATATATATATATATATATATATATATATATATATATATATATATATATATATATATATTCAATTTTGTTCTGAAATGTATGTGAATTATGTTTTAACTGGTTAAATGGAAGAAGAACGGCCCTGCCGAATTTCGCCAGCAATGAAGTTCCTTTAATAATAATATATATATATATATATATATATATATATATATATATATATATATATATATATATATATATATTCAATTTTGTTCTGAAATGTATGTGAATTATGTTTTATATATATATATATATATATATATATATATATATATATATATAAAAAATCAATATATACGTATATATATATATATATATATATATATATATATATATATATATATATATATATATATATATATATATATATATGTGTATATACATATATCTATATATATATATATATATATATATATATATATATATATATATATATATATATATATATATATATATATATATATATATATATATATATATATATATATATATATATATATATATATATATATATATATATATATATATATATATATATATATATATATATATATATATATATATATATATATATATATATATATATATATATATATATATATATATATATATATATATATATATATATATATATATATATATATATATATATATATATATATATATATATATATATATATTATATATATATATATATATATAATATATATATATATATATATATATATATATATATATATATATATATATATATATATATATATATATATATATATATATATATATATATATATATATATATATATATATATATATATATATATATATATATATATATATATATATATATATATATATATATATATATATATATATATATATATATATATATATATATATATAATATATATATATATATATATATATATATATATATATATATATATATATATATATATATAATATATATATATATATATATATATATATATATATATATATATATATATATATATATATATATATATATATATATAATATATATATATATATATATATATATATATATATATATATATACTATATATATATATATATATATATATATATATATATATATATATATATATATATATATATATATATATATATATATATATATATATATATATATATATATATATATATATATATATATATATATATATATATATATATATATAATATATATATATATATATATATATCTATATATATATATATATATATATATATATATATATATATATATATATATATATATATATATATATATATATATATATATATATATATATATATATATTATATATATATATATATATATATATATATATATATATATATATATATATATATATATATATATATATATATATATATATATATATATATATATATATATATATATTATATATATATATATATATATATATATATATATATATATATATATATATATATATATATATATATATATATATATATATATATATATATATATATATATATATATATATATATATATATATATATATATATATATATATATATATATATATATATATATATATATATATATATATATATATATATATATATATATATATATATATATATATATATATATATATATATATATATATATATATATATATATATATATATATATATATATATATATATATATATATATATATATATATATATATATATATATATATATATATATATATATATATATATATATATATATATATATATATATATATATATATATATATATATATATATATATATATATATATATATATATATATATATATATATATATATATATATATATATATATATATATATATATATATATATATATATATATATATATATATATATATATATATATATATATAATCATTTGAATTCAACATCATGAGAGGGGTACACAACTTCACATCAGCTCATAATATAATACATGGCAAGTATCCACAAGGTGTTTAATTCCCTCCACGCAGCGTCTTAACACGTCTTCAGTAGTCTTAAGACGTTATACGGTATAATAACGAGTTGTGACAAAAACCAGCTCCTGCCGGAAACCCGTTGAGGTCAGAACAGTGACTAATTACACTCTCCTGTTGATCACCGTAACACTCGACAAACCGTGCGCCGAACGACCGTCTCGCCTATGGTGCAGCATTGACGCGCGGGGGCTGCGAACCGGCAACCGGGGTCGATGTGGTCGGCCTGCAATGGTAATGTGCAGGATTACCATTGAGGACTGTTATTATTGAAGGTTTATTGATTTTAATGGGTTTCGTAATGAAAGGTTTTTCGTGTAGAATGATTTTGAAATTGTATTATTTTTACATGTTATTTAACTTAGGGTTATTATACGAGTGTCGATCAAGTAGTGTAGGAAGGTAGAACTGCTTTATCGACTATGAAAACAATGATCTTTCAACAATTGACGACTCGCAGTCTCCGCCCCCTTGACGTCACAAATCATACCGTTCAATCAACAAGGCGGTAAGAACTTTAGTGAAATTCAAATATCAACACAGATAATAGCTCGATTATCTGTGGTATCAATCGGGTGATCCACAAATGACCACACATAATGTAGATCCAACTGGCTTACTGATGAAGTCACGCCTATTTCGATTCGTAATTATGATATAAAAAAATTAAATATATATATATATATATATATATATTATATATATATATATACATATATTATATATATATATATATATATATATATATATATATTTTATTATATATATATATATATATATATATATATATATATATATATATATATATATATATATATATATATATAAGTATTTTGTTTTCTAACAGTTTTCTGTTAGATGATCACTAGTATTCAATACTTGCTCGTTCAAAGAGCTTTAGTTCGTGGTATGTTTTCAACCCTTTCAAAATAATTGTAAACAATCAACATGTTTCCACCTGTTTTTCATTGTTTTTATGATTTTTTTCAGAGTGATTTAATTCAAAATTATGATTATTAGTGAACGTAGAGGCACAGATATACTCATTGTTGTTTCATTTTAAAAATAATTAGACTGATTGGTTCCACCGTTTACCCACCATGTGTTGGGAGCTAAAGACCTGTATTGACGCTTTTTGTCCTGTTTTGTTCGTTCCCTGCAGGTTTTACTCATGGATTGTGAGATGTGAAGTAGCCTCTTGATGTCGTAACAGCTTTTTTATAGCAACTCAATTTGACAGCTATATGTTTTATAGCCTAATGTCTGGGGGGTACTTTCGATAAATTAATGAAATGCATATAAATGAATTATTTTTGTCTTAATTCACTCGATAAATGCCTTGAGTCTGTGGACTGTGGAATATTAACGGAGGTAATATTTCAAATTGGGATCAATATTATTGGATAATTTGAATTACTTGATACCTGTGGCTGAATCGTGCTGCTATAAAAAGTAAATCGAGCATTTTCATCGAAGCCATATTCAAATTTGATTGAATTATTCGGTTCAATTTCTTTTTAATATTTTTTTTCTCATATAATAAAGTGAAAATGTGTGTCATGGTTATTATCGAGCGAATCATTATTACAAATGTGTAATATTTTGAAAATGTGATGAAAAAAATGAAGCTGCCCTCTTCGTATAGTGTGGCTCAGTCAACTAATGCACCGCTTCAGAAACTGAAGTCACGGTTGGGTGAGGGGTCGATTCCCGCATGAGGTATGGGTTTTAACCTGACGCTCCTTCACTTAGCATCAATTGTTCATAATTCCACTCGTATCCCCAAATAACCTAGCTGTTGGTGGGATCGTCGAACAGAATTGTAATTTGAAAAAAAAAAAAATAGATTGATATTTTTAACAGATTCTATAATTATCAGCCATCAATAACATTTTTGAAAAATTACCAGTGGGCTGAAAATGGAATTAAATATACGTGAATTATTCAAAACCTGTTGATTTCATCAAAACAAGTGCTTTGATAGGCTTTATATCTTCATTAATAATTATCTTGATTAACTTAATTTATTATCTGTATTATATCTTCATCGAATTTCACGGCCACTGTCCGGTCGAAATAATTAAAACTATCTTTTATTCACATTGAAAATATTCTCAACTAAATTTCTTCGAATCTTCATACACTTTAATTATTACACTTACATGAGTGAATGTGGAGATTTTCCCACACTTTTTTTCTATCAAAAGAGTACACACATACGTATATCGTGTTTAATGCCTTCCTGCTGCGATAGACAAGTATTAATAACTGAAAGCATGTGCCCCGAAATCGGTACTTGTTAAAGTAAACATGCTCTGATATGAACATGTATGTTGATACATGAGACATGTTCTGATATACTTGTTTTTTGTATCCACATGAAAAAAAAGGAACCATTAGAAAGAGATAGAATGTGGGATATTCAGGAACCTTTACCGTGACTGTCACTTGGAATAACGTCCAGGCCTTGCTAGCTCCAAGAGACTATATACCCTATAAGACTCTGGGGGCAAATTCAGGTACCTTTTTCATTCTCTAAAATTTAAGCTAGCGTAATTTATTTTTTTTTTCTAATAACATCGAAACTTGATACAAAATCATTGTTCCCCAATTAAGGCTAAGGATGAAAAGTAGGATCGTTTGGACGGGGCACCACAAGGGCGATCTTACCACCCCATTTTAATTATTTAAAACCAATGAACTTCAACATCAGGACTGCGCTGTTGGTGACCATAACTTTCCGAAATTCAATACGACAGCTACAGTCATTCGCCTAAATTTCAGTCATTCGCCTAAATTTCAGTCATTCGCCTAAATGTACATATCGTAAATGGTCATATACGACATCAAAAACGTACTGGAATTAGCTCTGTCTTATATTTACGATAAGACAGCAATTTAAGAGAGTAAAGTCTACCCTGAATTCGCCCCCTGATTGGTTATAATTTAATGAAAATCTATATAATTTGACAATTCAAAATGATAGCATAATAGTTACAGACTGCAAACACTTGACATTTAATAAATATATCATATATATCAATATTTTAATATATTATATTATAATATAATGTAATATATTATATATTGAGAAGGCATTTGGACTCGGCATATTGTCAAAGAATTCCAGTAAATAATACCCAATAGGGTATTCTCAAGTGATGTCACTCATTGTTGCAAGAGACAGACAACAATGTCCACCAGTTGGAATTGACCAGTCAGAATGTTTGGTAGTCCACCAGTTCGCTGTATTGCTATGGTAACTATAGGTGTCTGTCAAGTGACGTCACTCATTGTTGAAAGAGAGAGACAACAATGTCCATCAGTACGCTGTATTGCTATGGTAACTATAGGTGTCTGTCAAGTGACGTCACTCATTGTTCAAAGACAGACAACAATGTGCACCAGTTGGAATTGACCAATCAGAATGTTTGGTAGTCCACCAGTTCGCTGTATTGCTATGGTAACTATAGGCTTCTGTCAAGTGACGTCACTCATTGTTGAAAGAGAGAGACAACAATGTCCATCAGTACGCTGTATTGCTATGGTAACTATAGGTGTCTGTCAAGTGACGTCACTCATTGTTCAAAGACAGACAACAATGTCCACCAGTTGGAATTGACCAGTCAGAATGTTTGGTAGTCCACCAGTTCGCTGTGTTGCTATGGTAACTATAGGCTTCTGTCAAGTGACGTCACTCATTGTTGAAAGAGACAGACAACAATGTGCACCAGTTGGAATTGACCAATCAGAATGTTTGGTAGTCCACCAGTTCGCTGTGTTGCTATGGTAACTATAGGTGTCTGTCACGTGATGTCTTTCATTGTTGCAAGAGACAGACAACAATGTCCACCAGTTGGAATTGACCAGTCAGAATGTTTGGTAGTCCACCAGTTCGCTGTGTTGCTATGGTAACTATAGGCTCCAAGAAACTATGGGACTGATTGTTTGCTAGAAATCCTAGATAATATGACAATTCAAGATGTTAGTGTAGTTACAGACTGCAAAAACTTTATAAACCTTACATTTTATAAATATATCATATATCAATATATATTTTTTTATATTATTTTCATTTTCATGTTTTTTTTCATAGGAAAACATATGAATATGTGTAAATCAGGTTAGGTACTAGATAATTTATATGATATAATAATTATTGAGAAGACGATGTCAAAGAATTCTTTTTTTTTTTTTTTTAATAACATCGAAACTTGATACAAAATCATTGTTCCCCAATTAAGGCTATGGATGAAAGATAGGATCGTTTGAACGGGGCACCACAAGGGCGATCTTACCACCCCATTTTGATTATTTAAAACTAATGAACTTCAACACCAGGACTGCGCTGTCTGTGACCATAATTTTTCGCCGTAGATAAAATTCTTTCAGTATAAACACACGAATGTTGATATCTTCCACTTTGAACTAAGTCTCTTGGGCAATGATTACTTCTTTCCCTTGACAGCAGGTGTAAAATTGATCATTAAACAAAATGCACAAATTAAATTAGTGATAGGCTTATAATGTTATAATTTACAAGAATTCTGGTGAATAATACCGAATGAAAGTTACAGTCTCTAGGAGCAATAATTTGGTCCAGGTTATAGGTCAATGCTGAACAAAAATGTGTACATTTTCAGCTTGGTGATAGATGTATTTTATAAAAAAAAAGATGAAAAAAAACAAACATATTTCATCCATTTATTTTATTCATTTATTTCTCAATTACTATCATTTTTAATACAATACAAAATCATAATTTAAAATTATTTAAAAATCAAAATTATAAAACATAATATTTATTTTCAAGTTTCTATTTTATCTTTTCCAAAAAATGGCAAAGCTCGTTATACGTCTCCTACTTTCATAGCATAAATTGCAGCTGTTAATAAAAATAAAAATATTCTTTTACAGGTCTATTATAAATTTTTTATTAGTCACTCTATCTGTAACTAGAGAGATGTATAAAAACACGTGTGCTCACATGTGTCGAATTAAAAAATTAAAATCTTAAAAACTTAATCTGTTTTTAATCCTATCTAATAGCATGTGTTTTTACTTGTTACTTCTTTATGACTAACGATGCACGTGTTCTGAAGGATCGACACACCCGACCGATATTCGTAATTGATAGGAGAGACGGTTAATCGTTTCAAGCTACTGGTAAACATGTATGCAACATGTTGAATGCTTACTGTCAGTGCAGTGAATCGTAGAAAACGTTGAAAACGTTTAAATATTACAACAGAAGTGTAGCTGCAGTTAAAAAATTTCGCGAATTAGGTTCGTTATATCAATTTGTCTAGTCGGTAGAGTTTATGCTTTATCTAATGTTATATATTGAACATTTCAACTACATTTAAATTGAGAAACATCAGCTAACCATGGAGTTATTATGAATTATACATTTCGAGATGCAATTTAATTATGATTAGACGAGCTTTAGCGAGGATTCAATTTGACATACTGAAAAAAAATTGGTGTTCGTTTTTATGTTGTTTTTTTATGTTTTTTTTTGTCGGTTCTCTACAGGTCAAACGGCTACAGCTATCAACTTCAAACTTTTTTTCATTATGGTTTCTCATCTAATTCAGATCTATATAATTGTGTGGCATTATCGGGTGGTAACTTTTTTATTAGGAATTTTAGAAATTTCAAAAATACCCATTAGAATAACACGGCGGAAAAAAAAATATTTTAAAAAAACAAGAAATTTTGTGTGAAATTGAATTACATCTTGAAACACATTTCTGGAAATTCTCAGCTTGATCGGGTCAGCCATTTTGAAGAAAAAACATGAAATGTGCTAAATTGGTACCACTCGAAGCCGTTTTTACCCATTTATAACTTAAATTTCACCCAATTGGCGAATTTAGGCAGAAGTTTGGCAAAGAAGTCGACATACTATTACTTTACGCTCGTCTAACAACGCGTATATAGCGTTTTCCTGGTCAATAGAAAATTATACAATGGTTTTAATTAATCCAAAACTGTTTCATCCAATTTGAATCTTTTACTGATCTCATCATGGCCCTATTCACGACATATGAATTTTAAAATTTCGCTGAATCATACGATAAATATTAAATTGTTCAACAGTATTATTGTTTCATCATTGTTTTGTTATTAATTGTTTTTTCATCGAAATACATTTTACATGTCGTTTTATTCGATGATGATGTTTATTGTTTGCACAAAGACCCCACCAACAGCTAGATTATACGGGGATACGAATGAGCAGGTGATTATGAATCTTTAGAGTGAAAAGTAAAAGAACGTTTACAAAGACCCATGCCTTATGCGGGACTCGGACCAACGCCCAACGGTGACTTCAGTTCCTGAAGCGGTGCCTCAGCTGACTGAGCTACCGAGGGTGACTCATCCCATATTATTAAAGCTTATTCCACATAATTTTAATTCCTTAGGAAGTATCATCAATGGAATAACTACCACAGTTTTGTCGTCAGTTAAATTTTAATTTCAGATAAGCGGAAAACGCCGGCATTTTTTCTCTTGACCCGCTCCACAAATTTCAAAGCAATACCAGACGATTGTGGAGCAGATTCTAGAACCCAAATCTTATATATATTTTTTCAATTACATCGAAACTTGATACAAAATTATTGTTCCCCAATTAAGGCTAAGGATGAAAGATAAGGATAGTTTGGACGGGGCACCACAAGGGCGATCTTACCACACTATTTTAATTATTCAAAATCAATTAGCTTGAACACCAAAAATGCGCTGTATGATATGTAAATTTTCCGCCGCAGATAACAGTCTTTCAGTTTCCAAAAGCTCGGAACACATTATAATTAAAAACCGTTTCTGTGATATATATCCGGACATTACCAGCATTGGTAGAGCGTAAAAAAAACACATGAATGGTGATATCTTCCATTTTGAACCAAGTCTCTTGGACAATGATCACTTCTTTCCAAGAAAAATCAGTTTACAAACCAAAGTGTGTAGATTTCTAGTACAATTCATAAAAAATATTCCTTCAATCTTACCACGCATGCGCTGTAAACATCGTGTTACAAACAACAATGTTATTATTCCGTGAGCTCCAGCTTGTTCATGTACTTATGACGAGCGCCTGTCCCGAGTGTCAAATGCTACACGACCGGGTGTCTCAAGATATTAAAATTCATTGCCATTATTTGAAGATGAGTGTTTTGTTGGTCCAGCCTAGCCCAGTTATGACGTCATTTCGCAGGCTTATTACTCCAAATAAGGCACCGTTCAATCAGTGGCGGGACGCACCTGCATATACAGCTGAGGCTCGTACTTTGATAGGGCAACAAGAAATTGAAAATGATTAGAAAAATAGAAGATATATGTAAATTTGAAAAATTGGTGATGAGAAAGTATGGAGGGTATGCATATATATATATATATATATATATATATATATATATATATATATATATATATATATATATATATATATATATATATATGCATCATTAGAATAAGCCGTATTCGAATTTTCGAGACTTCAATTATTATTGTCGATACATTAGTTAGACCTTCATTTCCCAAAATCATTTTCATCAGGCAATAATTGAAAATAGAATCGTCATCGTACTGTTCCATTGCATTTGTTAAAACATGCTCTAATCATTGAAGATCTTCAATCTTCGGAATTGAATAAACATATATGATTAAATAAATCACAAAATCAAATATATTGGGAGAAAAAATCGTGAGTGAAATCATTAAATTTTCATGGAAATATTCAGGAATTTTATATCTACAAGACGTGCTCCTGAAGCTAGCTACCTGCCTACTCCGCCTGCTACAGTGCTACTCCGCCACTGTATTTATTATTACATCTTGTATTATTACATTTGTTAATTATACAATAGTACATCCATGGGAAGCTCTCGGCCTCATAAAACAGTCACCAGTTTAATTATCTGTGTTCTCTTATCTAGATTAACTAGAAACATATTCACTTACTTTGTATACTTGTTTTGTCATTTTACAACAATTGAAATAGCGCGACTCGAAATCTAGTTGGCGTATCACTCGCCGTAGCAGCACTTCATGTTACTGATCTACGTCGATAAACGTGGTATGAAGTGTACTGTATTATCGACATGACAGTAGGATACTGCTGCCACCTGTCGATAATTGTGGTATGAAGTGTACTGTATTATCGACATGACATTAGGATACTGCTGCCACCTGTCGATAACCGTGGTATGAAGTATACTGTATTACCGACATGACAGTAGGATACTGCTGCCACCTGTCGACACAACTAACAACGAACTATTTCATCGCGGGAAAAAATACGATAATTTGTTTCCCCAATCATTCTTGATTATATGTAAGTACCGTCATAAACTTTGATTCGAGTGTGCGGGGGAGGGGGGGGGGGGGGGGATAATTCTACATTGAAATCTAAAAATATCAATATAATTTATTGTACTCACGAGGTGCATTTTTAAGCTTTTTTTAGACGAGCTTTAGCGAGGATTCAATTTGACATACTGAAAAAAATTGGTGTTCGTTTTTATGTTTTTTTGTTTTTGTGTTTTTTTGTCGGGTCTCCACAGGTCAAATGGCTACAGCTATCAACTTCAAACTTTTTTTCATAATGGTTCCTCATCTAACTTAGATCTGTATAGTTTTGTGGCATTATCAGATCGTAACTTTTTTTTTTATGAATTTAAGAAATTTCAAAAATGCCCATTAAAATAACACGGCTGAAAAAAAAGAAGATATTTTTATTTTCCAAAAAAATGAAATTCCGCGTGAAGTTGATTAACATTTTGTTACACATTTCTGAGATGTTTAGGCTTGATCGGGTGAGCCATTTCGAAGACAAACCATAAAATGTGCTGAGTTGGTACAACTCAAAGCAGTTTTTACCCATTTATAACTAAAATGTTACCCAATTGGAGAATTTAGGCAAAAGTTTGGCAATGAAGTCGACATACTATTACTTTCCGCTCGTCTAACAACGCGAATATAGCGTTTTCCTAGTATTGTCCTTTTGACCATCTTTAAAAGCGTATTCAACATAAATTGGCTTATATTCTAACGGAAGTGAGTTTTGGCCTAATGTTGTGGGAAGGAGGGGGGGGATCAGGTACATTAGTGAGAGAAATTTCCCCCCTTCATCCTTCCCCCTCTTCCTACGCACCTGTGAGTTCCGCGTGCACAATTATTGTACTACTACGATAATCATGATAGTACCTCATTATTCGAATATTTTATTGATGACCAAAAATTAATTATTAATTATGAATTGATATATTTTTAAATTTATTTGACACTTCGAATCTTTCTAATATTTGAGTAATTACATTTCGATTACAGTTATATTAGAAGATTATAAACAAGATCATCGTTTCGAATCTTTTCTAACAAGCAGATTAATGAATTAAACTGTCAATTAAACTTAGTTTGTCGACAAATACTTGTTTAAAGGATAATCGATTGCACTCACCCGACAAGTTTTTACCGTTAAATCCAACCAGTTAGTGATTCGATCTGAAATTGAAGAATTTGATCCATGTTTTTTTAGGTTCATGTCCAAGCCGTTATGACTTCAGATGAAGTCGCATGGAACGTTTTACTAAGAAAACGCTATATACGCGTTGTTAGACGAGCGGAAAGTAATAGTATGTCGACTTCATGGCCAAACTTTTGCCTAAATTCGCCAATTGGTTAACATTTTAGTTATAAATAGGTAAAAACGGCTTCGAGTGGTACCATTTTACCACATTTCATGTTTTTTCTTCAAAATGGCTGACCCGATCAAGCTGAGAATTTTCAGAAATGTGTATCAGGATGTTATTCAACTTCACACAAAATTTCAATTTTTTTGAAAATATTTTTTTTTTTCCGCCGTGTTATTATTCTAGCGGGTATTTTTTAAATTTCTAAAATTCATAAAAAAAAATTTAAAATCCGATATTGCCACAAAACTATACAGATCCAAGTCAGATAAGGAAGCATGATGCAAAAAAGTTTGTAATTGATGGCTGTAGCCGTTTGACCTGTGGAGAACCGACAAAAAAACATAAAAAAACAAAAAACATTAAAACGAACACCAATTTTTTTCAGTATGTCAAATTGAATCCTCGCTAAAGCTCGTTTGATTATTATTCTATCCATTGGTCAATCTTTTGGTGTGAATTATTTCAGCTATCATAAATCAAGACTATTTCATTTGTAATCCTAAGTCAGTCTGTACATTGTGATCTAAGTGTCTCACTCACTCTAATGACAAGTGAAGTAGTGAATAAAATGAACAATAAAATAAAACTGATTCATGACACATAACCAAGATCCATTAACGGATAATAAAACTCCTACACAGAAGCTAATAGCAGTTTTAAAAGCGATAATTCTCACTTCCCATGTTTGGTTCGATCGCGAGGTAATCTATCAATGCTGCCAATCCCACATTATAGCAACGACAAATGAGTAACACCAGCATGTACATTGTGAGGTGTCTGGTGGGATGGGGACGATTTTGTTTTCATAATATCGAAACTTGATACAAAATCATTGTTACCCAATTAAGGCTATGGATGTAAGATGGGATCGTTTGGACGGGGCACCACAAGGGCGATCTTACCACCCTATTTCAATTATTTCAATTAAAAATTAATGAACTTCGACACCATGACTGCGCTATCTGTGATCGCAGATAAAAGTATTTCAGTTTCCAAAAGTACACAACACATTATAAGTATGGACCAGTTACCAATATACTATAGTCCATTAGTCTATATGCACTTACTAAAATTAGTTCCGAATTGGCTGTCTTATGTAGTGTCTACATGATTCTTACTTAATTGGGTTTTAACGACGCACTGTAATGATGACTAAGATCTATTGGCGTCGGATGAATGATTAATGAGATGATGGGATGATGAGATGAAGGTTTCTTAGGTAATGGGAAGGATAGTGGGAAGGAAGCGGTCGTGGCCTATATTATAGGAACCATCCCGGCATTAGCCTAGACTACAGAGGGAAACCACGAAAAACCCCTGTAAAGATGGACGGTGGTGGGGATCGAACCGGGTCCGATATGCCTCTTCACCTCCCGGGTCACACGAAGCAAGTGCGCTAACCACTCAGCTACTGTGCCGGTGTCTACATGATGAACTTAAATTATTCTTCCGTTCATTCTTATTTTCATCATTAAAATCAAGCTCATTTTGATTTTCACTTTCATGTCCATTACATTCAGGCATTTAACCAAGTTCAAAAATTTAGTTTAATCGACATTAATTTAGTTGAAATTTATTTCTAATCAATTAATTAAATAATTAATCATTTCTAGATCAATTAGAAAAAATGTTTTTCTTGTTACCATCTGTTCAAACCACAAATAAGCCAGTTCTGGCTCAGTGGACGAGAGTATAAATTGTATATGTAAATGTGTATAAACTAATTCCTGACGATAAAGGGAGAAAAAAACTTGTAAATCATGATCAAATGTTGAGATATTCTCGATATTTCTCGATATTTCTCGATATTCTCGAGATATTCTCGATATTTCTCGATATATTCAAATTTCTCGAATCGATGCAACCAGTTATAACTTTTCCCATCCCTTACCTTAATTGGGGAACAATGATTTTGTATCAAGTTTCGATGTTTTTTAAAAAAAAAAAAAAATTCCAAAATTACGGAACGCATCATAACTAAAGACCGTATATCAATATGATAGTCCATTTTAACATTTAAATAATAGTTCAATGTTGAGATATTTTCAAATTAAATCAATGCGACCCGTTATATGGAACGATCCTCGCATAGCTTGTGTGATTGAACTGTGGTATTGAGCTTGCCCCCCCCCCCTCCCTTCTCCCCCCCGGACCAGGAGGTGCATGTCACCACTGACCTCGCTCGTCAATCACAGCTGACACTCGGCTGCTGCGGTTCAATACGACATGACATTGACTGACTGCATGGTACGAGCTTCGAATCCAGAACAAGTCTTCGCTATCGAATAAAATGAATGCATGGATATTGAGGGTTTAAGTTGGGACAATGGTGACATTCCTAATTTTTTTAATAACCTCTCAATTTATTTCAAACTTCCAGCATTTGTTATTTCAATAATAAAAAAAATGTCTGCAATTTCAAATTTGAAAAAAAAAATTGGGTGAAATTTTGAATGAGAGAATGAAAAAAATATTTTTTTTAGATAAGATAGATAAAGATGACTATTAAAAAAAAAAAAATTCAAATTCAAAAAATTCAAAATTCCCCACCCCCCCAGAAAAGCTGAAAAACTCACCATTGTCCCTCCTTAAGGCGCATCTACGACTGAGTGTCTGAATTACTATTTGTACCTCTGAATTGACGACTCGCAGTCTCCGCAATCAACAGGGCTGTTAGAACTGTAGTCAAATTCAAATATCCAATCGGGGTATCTTCAAATGTCTACATATATGATATGATATCCAACAGGCCGACTAGTAAAGCCACGCCTATTTCGAGTCGATAATTAGTAATCGAAACTGAAACTAGTAGGTGTAAATATAGTAATTTGAAGTTGTCATCACCATGGTTACCCATGGTAATTTGTTTATACCAACTTCCAGATATAGGCTAACTAGACTTGGTGATACCTGGCCTCAGTCATTTTGCGTCCGATTGAGAAGGGCTCATTCACCCACAGCGTAACATATTCAGTGTCAACACATATGCAAACGATCACAATCACTCAGATTCCGTATGAACATACCGTACGTAGTAAAACTGCTTCACACCATTCGGAGAATTATTTTTCAAAATACAGTCGATCCCTAATTAATTATGTTGGGTGTTATTTGATACGGTGCGATGTGAGGTGAAGATCCTTGATGAAAATATCGATGGTTACTGTTACATACATGTGATCTTTTTACCTTTGCCATTACCAAATTTGACTTATTAGCATTTTCGACAAATATTGTCTTCACTAGATGATGTATTTGTGGATTTTGTTCTTTTAACGATTCAAGTTTTATGATAGTTTATATCTGTGCAATCTTTTTATATTGGGTTTTAACGACGCACTGTAATGATTACCAAGATCTATTGGCGTCGGATGAATGATTAATGAGATGATGTGATGATGAGATGAAGGTTTTTATGGGTAGTGGGAAGGATAGTGGGAAGGAAGCGGTCGTGGCCTATATTGTGGGAACCATCCCGGCATTAGCCTAGACTACAGAGGGAAACCACGAAGAACCCCTGTAAAGATGGACGGTGGCGGGGATCGAACCGGTTCCGATATGTCCCTTCACCTCCCGGATCACACGAAGCAAGTGAGCTAACCACTCAGCTACTATGCAATCATCCTGGTGGGGAACATTTCGCCCCATTGAGACTAGGGACGCCTCGAATGATGTGAACTGAAGTATTATTAGTAACGTGTGCAATTTTGTGATTTCAGTACCGGAGAGCTGTCCACCTGTTGGTATATCCTGCTTTCCGGATCCGTGTTCATTGATGGCTCCATGTTCCTGCCGCGATCAAGGTAAGCTGCTGGTCACGTTTGTCCCCACGTTGGGCGCCATTTGTGACGTGTGTAGCAGCAGCCGTAACTGTACTGCTACACACTATCCTGCACTAGATCCCACACCTTGGTACTGATGATAAAATTAGGAGATGAAAATATGTCATTTTTTTCTGGATAGTGATAGAGTCGGTTTAGGCCTCTTGTTGAGAAACCATTCCAGTATTAACCTGAACGATAGAGGGAAACCATTAAAAACCTCTCTCACGATGGTTGACCGAGGCAGGAATCGAACCCTGTGCTAACCACTCGACCACTCATCTCAGTTTTTTTTTTATTGGATTCAACGACGCACTGTGATTTTAACCAAGATATATCAGCGTATGACCAATGAGATGAAGGTCACATAGGTAATGTGGAGGATAGTGGGAAGGAAGTGGTCGTGCCCTGTATTGTACGAATCATCCCGGCATTAGCCCAGACTACAGAGGATGAGCACGAAAAACTCAGGTGAGGATGGACTGTGGTGAGATCGAACCAGATACGATATGCCCCTCACTTTCTGGATTACATGAAGCTATCGCGTTAGCAACTGAGCCGCATGTGTCAATATATATATATATATATATATATATATATATATATATATATATATATATATATATATTTATATATATATATACTAGTCTTCACTGATTCAACTGATTGAATACGTTCTCGTTCAACATATTTTTCAAGTATGAATATCTGATCTGTTCATTCAATGTTTTTTAATCTTCATGGATGTAGTTTGGTATATATTTTTTTTTCTCATTTTCTTTATAATTTTATCTTTACGTTCATCATACAGAGCATAAATACATCTCAAAAATACAAAAATAAACACAGGAAAAAAAGAAAAAGAAAAAAAGAGTCCCGGTGTACGAGCTGGGCTGTGCATTTCATTTGTACGTTCCATGATATTAAGTTATTACCAACCACACAACGAGAAATTTCAAAACACAGAATCTACACAAGCATACTACTTCATGCTTCTTCTTCTTCTTTACTCCTTTTTTGACTCTACAATGTTAACCCACATGTATATATTTGGTTCACTTAATACTGTTTGTATTGTTTTCCTGTTATCCTGTTGTGAATAAGATGAAGAATAAAAAGATTCATAAATTGACATTAAATTGAAATTGATACTAGTATTTCCAAAAGATCGAGATGAATAAATTTGAAACTTTGATGACTATAATTTTATTTAAAAACTTTTTTTCTTCATCAACATCGAAACATACAAAATCATTGTTTCCCTATTATGGCTAAGGATGAAAAGTCCTGTATAACCTAGCTGTTAGTGGTGTCATTAATACCCCCTACCCCTTTACCCCTTTACCCCTCTTAAGCAAACAATAATAATCATGGACGAAAGGTAGGATCTTTTGGACTAGGCACCACAAGAGCGGTCTCACCATCTCTTCATAGAAAAACTCATCGCAATTTATCACTCAAATTTTAATCTTCTGACCCGGGAGTCAGTGTCATATCGGACCCGGTTCGATCCCCGCTACCGTCCATCTTTACAGTTTTTTTTTCGTGGTTTCCCTCTGTAGTCTAGGCTAATGCCGGGATGGTTCCCACTATATAGGCCACGACCGCTTCCTTCCCACTATCCTTCCCATTACCTATAAAAACTTTCATCCCATCATCTCAATAATCATTCATCCGACGTCAATAGATCTTAGTCATCATTACAGTGCGTCGTTAAAACCCAATATAAGAAAAAAAAAATCAAATCTTCCCAATGATGCATTTTGTTTTTTTCAATCGTAAATATGATCCCGATAAATCATTGACCCCAGCTAAATACATATATGATATATGGATCTGTGATAATTATGTTTGTCAAGATGATGGACAAATGAAGAAAAGTGTAAGTAATATCAAGCAACGTCTCAGTGTGTGTGGGGGCGTGGCTTGTGTTGGTGATCGTACGGGTCACATGACCATCACGAGAGTGACGTATTGTTTCAGAAAAGAGAGAGAGAGAGAGAGAGAGAGAGAGAGAGAGAGAGAGAGAGAGAGAGAGAGAGAGAATAGGTCAAAGGTCGTACCGAAGTGGGTAATGATTTGTAGTTATACGGTAGTAGCTGGAAAATCTCGAGAAAGGCTGACAACAGAACATTATTAAAGAATGAATATTGTTCGCTTAACGACCCCACTAACAGCTAGGTTATACGGGGGTACGAATGAAGTGATTATGAAACTATGATATGATGATGAGTGAAAAGACGTTTATAAAAACCCATGTTCCTCGTATAAACTAGCTGTTGGTGGGGTCGTTAAGCAAATAATAATTAAAAACTCATGCCTTATGCGGGACTCAAACCCACGCCCACGCTCGACGGTGACTTTAGTTTCTAAAGCAGTGCCTCAGCTGACTGAGCTACCGAGGGAGGTGGATATTCATACATCAGAGTGTAGAGACAGAAATATGTGAATCTAAAGTAACAATACAAATGAAATAGAAATCGGATAGAAGTGAAAGACCAAGTATTACCAACGTGGGAGTAGCTCCAACATTCAAAAAGTTGTTATCACCATGGTTACCTGGGATATTTCTTTTAACCAACTCTCAGATAACTGCTAACCGGACCTAAACAAATGACAAATGAGACTGAAAAGTCTCGATAAAATTAAAATTTGACATTTTGATTAATATAAATCGATGTGGTACCTGAATTACAAACGTAGGAATATAATTCTAATCAACAGTTCAAAGTTGTTCATTTTGAATTTAAAATGCACAATATTGATGACCAAGATGTATTCGTATTCATTTTCTATCAAATGTTCACTTGTGGTATTTTTTTTCAACCAAATCTCAGATTAAGCGTAACTGGACTTATAGTATATACCGGGTTAGTAAAATATCACTTAATTCTATATAGTGATAATTGCCGAACGGAAAAGATACCGATAATTATCATATAATATAAACACGGGCGATTAAAGTGATGTACATTGGGGTGATTCACCTTACATTTCCACAGGTAGACAGCCAAACAAGTATTATGTCATCTGTATACCTGTCAAATCATCACGACACGAATGGCACAGTTATTACCATGTCGATAATCTACGAAAGAATAGACCATTTCCGAAATGAATGAGCCATCTAGCGGCGATCGTCTGAACTAGAACGGGATGAACTAGAACCCGAGCTCGAAAGTCCTATGCTGCTAATGCCATTTAGCACGTTTGATTCATATTATTGTGCGTTACAGTGAACGTATCAAGTTATAATATGATAGTATAGTTTCAACATTTATATGTTTACTATATACTGAGAGATTTACACACTGTCAGAGTGAGTAATATGAGAGATAATGCAAGTTATATATCTTAATGTTTTGCCTTGAACTCTGTGGATAAGCGGGCTGACTTTTTGAACAGTACTAAAACTGCCAGAACGCAATACCAGCGATCTCGGCTGCTAGGAGGCGGGACGCGCCTGCGCATTGAATTATGAAAATGTTCTATTGAAAGAATCTTTGTTTCTATTATTCTATAATAGAAATTTCTATTCTATAATCTTTTTTAATCTTTGAATCAATGTTCAATTCCCTTCCACCCTGTACCTTATCTGTTCCCATCATATAGAAGTTAGCTAACACAAATAGCATGTGTAACTATGGTGATAAATACTTGAAACTGCCAGTTAAGAGCTATCTCCATGTGGGTAATCCCGAGCCTTATTCAATGGGTTAAATATGTTGATCTGTTTGGGTAATGATCTGATTTTGATTTATATCCGGATCCGTGAATTAAAACAACATTTGTATATCTACGATAGAACTTTAATAATTGATCGTTAGGTACACATACGGTCACAAAAAATCGACTTTTCGGAGAGTATGAATTTAATTTTATATAACATCTATACGCATAATTTATCGATAATTTTTTCACACTCTGTAGGCTTATACGTCGTATACGTATGTATTTTGACTGTTAGTTTTAGTGTGTTTCATTAAATTTCCTACCGAAACGTGCGGCCGAGTGGTAACACACTCAACCATCATTCGAGAGACCGGGGTTCGATTCCCGCCATGGTCGACCATCCTGACAGGGGTTTTTTCGTGGTAATTCCCTCTGTCGTTCAGGTTGATACTGGGATGGTTCCTTAACAAAAGGTCACGACCGACTCCTTCCCACCATCCAAAACACCTAATAAAATAACCTTTCATCTCATCATTCCATCATCTCATTCATCATCCACCGACACCAATAGATCGTAGCCATCAGTATAGTGCGTTGTTAAAACCCAATATACAAATATTAAATTTCCTTAGGGGTGCAATTTAATAGCGATATAAGATCAACTTTTTTATGTAACCTTAAAAGTACATTTATATCTTCAATACGTTGGTGATATTGGAAAATCGTATGCATATATAACTGTACTTTACAGTTTACATTACAGTTTAAATCGACAAAATATCTCTACTCGACGGGAGAAGCAAATTGAATTAAATGATAAGGCAATGATTTATATTGTCGGTGTAATTGGATTTCCGCTCTGTATACACGATTAGTGAATTCTGATTGAATTAATAGAGTTAAGCCAATCGTGATAGTGGTTGGCGTCAGTGTGAAAACGTGACAAAGGAAAATATAACCATGTTTGCTGACATTGATATATAATTAAGATTTTTTTCCTTTTTTTTTGTTTAGGTTGGTAAATCGAAAGGTAGAAACTTCTTTCAGAATGGTTGAAAAATTATCAAATTTGATGAATGAATACCAGTTTTAATTTTGTTGTGTTGGCAGACGAAGGCCAACTTTCGTGAATTGAGGTGTATTCATTATTTGCTGTAATTTAGTTGTAGATCGACTTCAAATCTGGATAGTTTGTATAAACAGAATGTAATTTCAATTGGTTGAATTATGAAATCGCAAATCAGAGATTAAAAGAGCAACATAATTGATAGTCAAATATGATTAAATCAAAATTAAATGAACTGAATTCAACATTTCTAAAAATGTTTAGGTTATGTATATATGCTCCATATAGCTTTCGTCACCTCCAAAATGTACATTGCTTTGGGTAAAGGTAAAAGTGCATTTATATTGGAGTCAACTATTGCGTTTTCCTCAACACTCGCAATTGCCGTGAGATGTGTTATCGGATGACGTCATGACCGTCTTTAAATAGCCACATATTATTGATTTTAATTGATCAAAGTGGTTGATCAGTTGTGTTGATCAGATCTTCTACAGGTCAGTACGCCTTGTGTCTAGGCAATACATCTAACGTGAGAGCGATGCTTGTTGCGCACTCTCGGGGTGTAATTTAGATGGTTTTATTCGTGTTTTACGACCTCTTTGACGACTTGGCTGTTTGGAGTGATGATGGATGAATGAAAGGTGAAGATGGCAGTAAAATTTCTAGGATGTGAACAATTAATTATTTCTATAAATGGAAGTTACGGATTTTAATTAGTGCTACCGGCACTTTTGTCTATGCGAGTTTGTGAAATGGAATGAAAATACAATATCATCAAAAATATGTATCGTCAATAAATAGATTCAGTTCCCTTGGTGCATCTTCTGTCAATTTTTGTATAGAAATAAAATAACAAACCATAATTTGATCGGAGACATAAATTTTGATTCAACACATTTATCTAGTTATATACGTGTCCGTATATAAACATCTGCATTGTTAGATGAGAACAAATGAAACGTTGAAAATTTCACAATTCAAAAATAACAAATCTAGCAATAATAAATGAAATAAGTTTTTGCCGCAATTTTCCGCCGAGCAGTTCCGATGATTGCCGAAGCGAGCACCTCTCGAACCCGAAGCTGGTTGAACATCTGGGTGGGGGGGAGAAGTAGAATGTATTTCCAGTTCACAGCGGTCAGTTGTCGAACTGAGAGCTGCAGCTTCCATTTCGTGCCACATACCGAGTTTATTCCATCAAATTCATTAATAAATCATTAATATAAACTAATTACAACGTCAACACCAGCTGCATACAGTGTTAAAGTATTGTGAAATGTGTTTTTTAAATGTGTAAACGTATAAAATAGCGATTGTGGAGTGAAAATAGTGTCCCTTTGACAGCCTACAAAAAAAGTGTAGGCCAAAGGCCTCTAACTGCACCGTTCATAAATAGTGCACCATTGATATAAAATTGTTTTCGAGTGTGTTTTAAATCGGAATATTTAAAACTAAGTGATTGAAATAAAGGATACATATATTTCCATTAAAAAAGGATACAAAACATACCTCAAGATTCCTCTACACGAGAATGAAAGGTAGGAATAAAACCAAGAATCAAAAGATTTAGATTTAAGTTGACCGGTATTGGAATCCCAGTCCACGTATATATATATATATATTAGATGTCTTTACTGCCTACCACCTCTTTCTTCATCTCAATGGGTCCATTGTTATAAATATGTGTCACTCTTATCGATACTGTGGCATATATTATCTAGTCTACGCAGACCAAATCAATTCTTGTTTACACATAGCCTAGGCCTACTGGTCTACTTAGATTAGACGTACCACCATCTGACAGTGATTTCAAGTGTCGTTGCATTAACCTGGTTATCGTATTTATTTTAATTCTCGGTCAAGTCAACAAACCAACTAGTTGAGTTGTATTGGCAACAACAATTGACAACAATGATTATCCACGGTCGTTTTTTTTTTTTAATATACATAGGCCTATTTTAATTGCACATTACCATATTACATTTTCACACTGAAATCTGGTGTAATGAAATCTTTCTGCAATCCCTTGAAATCCTCGTTGAAAACCCGTGGAATCTTCTTGAAATCCCGTGGAATCCCCCCGAATTCTCTTTGAAATTTGAAATCAGGTGTACACCAAATATTGTAGTTGTCTACCCCTCCACCATGAGTAGATTTCGAATGTTTTTGTTCAATCCATTTTTTGTCTAAATCTCTAAGGCCCGGTATTACCAAGTCTAGTTAGCCTTTATCCAACAGTTCAAACTTGTTATCACCATGGTTACATGTGGTATTTGTTTTCACCAACTCTCAGATAAATACTAACTGGCCTAAGTCGATTTTATCCGTGAAGTTTTCACTCTAGAAGATTGAGACCTAAACTAGGGCGGAGATTCCACTGTGCTTGAGTCATCCTTTCTAATCTCGAGCCAGCTAACCTCCGATTAGTGTCCAAGGAAACATTCAACCGCTCATAACTAATAAAATATCCTAATGACTATTTTTCGCTCGATGACATTTCTATGGTAGTCAGCCGTCACTAATTTTGTTGACACCACACACATTGCTATTTACCGGTACTACCAATTCACAAACAATATATAATTATCATGTCTGAATTTCGCTATACGTTATCATTCACAGACTGACTATATTTAGCATAGCATTTTTTTTTCTTCTCTCTACAGTATACCTGTTTTTTTTTGTATCATTTCATTTCTCTCTTCGTGGCTTGAATCCGTGTTTCTCTCTCACGGCGTTTACTGTGCGAGTGGGAAAGAGAGTGAGCGATAGAGGCAGAACGGCACATTCTATTGGACGTTTATAACGTTGCCAAGTCTACACAGGTAAAAGGTACACGCTATTACTATAGTCTCTTCATGTATAAACAAACTGAAACTAAAAATACATTTTCGATTACAATATCCAATGATACAGAACTGAAATTATATATAGATACCAATACATAATTTATATAATATAATTTTAAAAAATTTAATATGAAATTATAAACCGTTTTACAATAAAATAGATACATATTGATAATGTAGTATATTTCGTACGTCAAAGAGTGTACGT
The DNA here is from genome assembly GCA_964007535.1 of Brachyptera risi. Classification (NCBI taxonomy): domain Eukaryota; kingdom Metazoa; phylum Arthropoda; class Insecta; order Plecoptera; family Taeniopterygidae; genus Brachyptera; species Brachyptera risi. The sequence goes on along the minus strand of OZ023335.1, from coordinate 24,564,044 downwards.
TGAAGGTAAAAACGTCAGATCTACCTGTTGCCATTGCTGCCAAGAGTGTTTGTGATAGCCAGTCGAGAGGATTATCGTGTTTTAATGTTGGTAGGCCTACAACGTGTGTCGTCTGGTATTATTGGCTAACCTGACAGACGTGATGGCTGGGTTGTGACTCATAGCTCGATGATTATTGTTGTAATGCGTGGTTCGAATTATGAATGAATCTTTTGTTTGTAGGCCTATTGCGTTTTTATAGAGCTGGGAAATTGGTCTATATATATGTATTATTTTAGGGGCCTATTTGGGTGAGCGCTTAGAAGTAGAGGTACGGCTGCATAGATAGAATCAATGTGAAAAATGAAAGCTGCACATTTCTTTTTTTTTGTATTGGGTTTTAACGACGCACTGTAATGATTACTAAGATCTATTGGCGTCGGATGAATGATTAATGAGATGATGGGATGATGAGATGAAGGTTTTTATGGGTAATGGGAAGGATAGTGGGAAGGAAGCGGTCGTGGCCTATATTGTGGGAACCATCCCGGCATTAGCCTAGACTACAGAGGGAAACCACGAAAAACCCCTGTAAAGATGGACGGTGGCGGGGATCGAACCGGGTCCGATATGTCCCTTCACCTCCCGGATCACGAAGCAAGTGAGCTGACCACTCAGCTACTGTGCCGGTGTGCACATTTCTTAAAAAACTGTAATTCCTTATGTATTATGTATAGAATGGAATAATTTTGAATTGAATTGGCTTGAAGCATAAGTAAAAGTCTGTTTCTGTCGTTTGATACCAGTTGAATCATATACAGAATAACATGGCCAACTGGTTTGACCAGGTAGCAAAGAGACTTTTACTTATGCTCCAAGCTGTACATAAAGTAGATTAATAAATCGTATAGGAATTGATGGCAACTGTGGAAAACCTGATTGATGATGAGTTCCGAATATCTCCTATGGTCTGTTGGTGTTTTCCTATGCATATATTTGATAGGTATACTGAGGAAAACCCGGATAGGTCCCTCCACAGTACATAGTGACACACTAGTCACATTGATCTTTGAACTGATTCAGACTGTCCTTGTATTGTAGATCGAAGGTCGTCGAACAAACATCACTCAAATATCACAGTTATAGTCTGTCTCACCAATCTATAGCAAGTGTCGGAGATCTCTGTAGTTTACTCATCTATTGTCCGGTGATACGGTATAGGTAAATAAATATGTCAATCTCTACAGACTTCATTTGACTCATGCACTGTTGCATTATATTCAAAAATATATATGTATTATACCCTTCCTAAGTTGACTTGGATCTAGAATTATACTTTTTGACTTTAATCTAAAATAGGACTTTGGGATTGAATGATGAATTATCTTTGATTATAGCTACACAGGTGTAGATGAATATGTTATCAGATGTAGCAACGTCGCACAACAACCCTTACCTGGTCACAAATTTGTTTGTCCTTAAAATGCAAGAGAGAAGAGTTTCTTTGTTACTGTTGGAGTTATTATTGACATTTTCACACCTATTCAGCAATTAGACTGATCGATGAGATAGCAACACTTACTCTAGAATGATTGATGAGCAGACTATACATATGACTGGCACAGTAGCTGAGTGGTTAGCGCACTTGCTTCATGTAATCCGGGAGGTGAAGGGACATATGGAACCGGTTCGATCCCCGCCACCGTCCATCTTTACAGGGTTTTTTCGTGGTTTCCCTCGGTAGTCTAGGCTAATTCCGGGATGGTTCCCACAATATAGGCCACGACCGCTTCCTTCCCATTACCCATAAAACCTTCATCTCATCATCCCATCATCTCATTAATCATTCATCCGACGCCAATAGATCTCAGTCATCATTACAGTGCGTCTTTAAAACCCAATATATATATAAAAAAAAAATATATACATATTTGTATACCTAACTGCATACTTTAACCATAGACCAAGGAGTTTTTTCTTCAGGAGTAGAAAATAAGACATCATTCAAAAGGCGATGAGTTTATATACATAGAATTTACAAAATTTACATTTATTTCTAGTTGATATATCTTCTTATGTCAATACAAGTATATCAAGATGTCGGTGTTTCGACTTGAGGTCATAATGCAACAACCACATCTCCGTGTTCAAGTTGTTGTGTCAACGTCTAGGCTGTAGTTGCTTCGATGAATGAATGTTGCGTAGTGAACTTGTGCCCTGCAGTACTGGGAATGGATGACGCACGGTGACGAACCTAGACTTCGACATACTGGGGTTAGTTGTTGATTGAAAACAAATGGTATGCGATGACCGGGACATGAACTTGATACTCTTGAGAGCGATTCATCTTTTTTAGTTACTGTTTTTTAACATTGTTGATCTTGAAATTAGGACTATTCACTGATTTGGGACCAATATTGGTCTTAAGAGTCCGTGGGAGTCGATTTAGCGAAATGTCATTTTTTTGGTGATAACTTTTGAACGGTATGAGATATCAGAATTCGAATGCGCGAGAAACACAGATAATTATAATAGCTTCAAGATGATTTAAATTTCAACCATTCAAGTCATGTCGCATACAAGCTATGTCAAGGGTATACAGCTGAAAAATATGTTTTTTAGCTGTATACGCTTGACAGTGATGCGAAATGATTTGAATAGTTATAACTTATACCATCTTGAAGCTACTATAATTATCTGTGTTTCTCGCGTATTAGATTTTTGATATCTCATACCGTTCAGAAGTTATCACCAAAAAACTGATATTTTGCTAAATCGACACCCATAGACTTTTAAGTCGGGACTATTTCACTGAGTTAGGACCTATATTGGTCCTGACTGAGAAACATGGTCCTAACTTGAGACGTCCTAAAGATAAGGCTCTTCATGAATTCGGTAGCTTGGTTTATCGTAACACAGTAGGCCTACTATATTGAAGAGTCATGTGTGAATTGGCGTCTGTGAAAAACAAACGGGACAGCTATAGTCCACTGAATCGTCATTCATGACCGGGATTCAATTTCCGTCATGGTCGACTATCGATCCTCACAGGAGTCTTTCGTGGTTTCCCTCTGTCGTTCAGTTTGATACTAGGATGGTTTCTATACAACAGGCCACGACCGACATCTTCCCACCATCCAAAAACACCTATTTATATAACCTTTCGCCTCATCTCATATATCATTCACCAACGCCAATTCATCGTGGTCGTCAGAACAGCGCGTCGTTAAACTCAGTATATAAATGAATACATTATTCTGATAGTACCCAAGTGACCGGCACATGTAGCTGAGTGGTTAACAGAATTGCTCCATGTGACCCGGGAGGCAGTGGGCATGTCAGACCCGGTTCTATCCCCGCTACCATCCATCTTCACAGGGGTTTTTCATGGTTTCCCTCTGTAGTCTAGGCTAATGCCGGGATGGTTCCCACAATATAGGCCACGACCGCTTCCTTCCCACTATAAAACCTTCATCTCATCATCCCATCATCCCATTAATCATTCATTCGACGCCATCATTACAGTGCGTCGTTAAACATAATAAAGAGACAAAGTAGCCAAGTGTAGACCTCGATTGGTTCCTTCAGATTCGAGAAGTTCGTTTCATTCAACAATTGCGGCTCGTTATCACTCAGTCTCTTAATCACAATCACTCATCGTACTCTGGGATTTACCACTATTGCATTATTATGGCAAACTGGGGAACTTTATGAAGTTATGCAATTATTTGTCCGCCTACACAGATAAGAGAGATGATGTATGGTGATTGTTTGCTTATCGAGTAACGACCCCACCGACAACAGGTTATTTGGGCCACATATGAGTGGTTGGATGATGCTCTTTTGATTATTTAAGACACAATTATTGATTATAATTACGAATCAAATTAATTGATTAGAATTATCCAATATTCATCAGGAATTATTTATTTGTCTGATGTTAACAAATGAATGTAAATATGAATCAACAGAAATGTAGGCCCATTTCAATATAAATGAATTCATGGCCCCAATATATATATATATATATATATATATATATATATATATATATATATATATATATATATATATATATATATATATATATAAATATGAGTACATGTGAATATAAATGAAATCAGAATGAATATAAATGCAAGTATAGATGAATATTAATATAAAATGAATATAAATAAAAATGGAGTGTGAATAAATATGAATAAAATATAAAAATACGATTCAAATGGATAATTGAATGTGTACAAATATAAATGATTGAATGTGATTATGAATTAATATAAATAAATATATATAAGATAACTGGGCCTACATGTAGATATTTTGAAAAATGTAGGTCCACAGATATATACATAAAATAAATAGAATATGTATATAAATAAAATAATATACCAGTAATATATTATAATGAATATAGTAGTATATAAATAAAAACTACAATTATCCATTCCAACACATCGTTTGCATGACGCAATGTATCACCGACAAACATTACCAGGTATACATCTACCACCACACCTGCCCGCCACCCTACTGCCGGTTCGATCGCCCGTCCCCTTCTATACGCCAGCCGAAACGCCCGGCAGTCTTGACCGGGCCGCAGTTCTGTCACCCAGTTTTCGGTGTACCCCTCTTCCCTGCCCCCTATTATTTGTACAACAATGTCGGGGTCTACCCTCCCGTATTTGTGTGCATGTTTGGCTGTCAATCGATATCCTGTACCATATGTCTGTGGGTTGAATTGCGTTGCATTCACCGTCTTCTTATTTCGGTATTAGTTCCTAGACACGTAGATAAATTACTCCCCGTCTGGCTCAGTCAGCTAAGGCCATAAACAGGAGTAAATCCGGGTTCGAGTCTTGAGTAAGGCAATTTACTTGACAACATTTGTTATCGTTACAACGTATAGGCCTGTTGATGCCACTGCAAGTTAGTGTGTCTAGTTTGTAGATTTGGATTCTCTCTTTCTCTTTCATTTATTTTATTTATATTCGGTTTGACGACGCACTGTACTGATGACTACTATATACTGGCGTCTGTGAATGATATATGAGATGATATGGGATGATTAGATGAAACGTGATTTTATTAGGTGTTTTTGGATAGCGGGAAGGAGTCGGTCGTGGCCTGTTGTTTAGGAACCATCCCAGTAGGCCCCTATTGACCTGAACGACAGAGGGAAACCACGAAAAACTACTGTCAGGATGGTCGACCATTCTGGGATTCGAACTCCGATCTCCTGAATGACGGTTCAGTGTGCTAGCCACTCGACCACTTGCCTCAGTTCATTCATGTTGGGAGTAGTTCGTACATTTGGATTTCCTGTTTCTCTCTCTCTCTCTGTCTTTCTCTTTCTCTCTTTCTCTCTCTCTTCATCTTTCTCTCTCTCTCTCTCTCTCTCTGTCTCTCTCTCTCTCTCTCTCTCTCTCTCTCTGTCTCTCTCTCTCTCTCCCTCTCTCTGTCTCTCTCTGTCTTTCTCTTTCTCTCTTTCTCTCTCTCTTCATCTTTCTCTCTCTCTCTCTCTGTCTCTCTGTCTATCTCTCTCTTCATCTTTCTATCTCTCTCTCTCTCTCTATCTCTCTCTCTTCATCTTCTCTCTCTCTCTCTCTCTCTCTCTCTCTCTCTCTCTCTCTCTCTCTCTCTCTCTTTCTTTCTTTCTCTTTCTCTCTTAAACACTCATAATAATACTGATCATCTAGTAAGTTTTTCACGGTACTTCCAAGAGTGTATAGGTCGAAACTCCCTACAATCAGTGCTATTGAATATGAGAGACGGTCGATCGTGGCCGAGTGTCTAGTGACACGTGTTTTGTCGCTAATTAGGCCTGATTACACCCGGCCACGTAGATATGTACCTGTATGTATATATTCAGTCAAGTACCGTAATGAGATACGGTCCTCATACGGAACTGCAACGGTTTTTCTCTGTTATATGTCACTGCATGGCCTCCTCTGCATGTTTTACTGTACGATGAGGGAAATAAGAACTCACATGCAGTCCTACTGAGACGTGTGGTCGAGTGGCTAACATACTGAACCGTCATTCAGATGGTCAGGATTCGATTCCTGCCATGGTCGACCATCCTGTGAGAGGTTATTCGTGGTTTCCCTCTGTCGTTATGCTGGGATGATTCCATAAAAGGCCACGACCTGATGAAAAAAGAAATCTCATCATAGCATCATCTCATATTTCATTCACCGACGCCAATAGATCGTAGTCATGAGGAGATTGCGTCGTTAAACCCGATATGAATAAATAAATAAAAATGCAATTTCAATTCAATTTTACATGTTTTTTATTCTTATTAATTATTACACGACAAATATACATATACAATTCTATAATTCTATATATATATATATATATTAATATATATATATATATATATATATATATATATATATATATATATTATATATATATGTATATATATATATATATATATATATATATATATATATATATATATATAAATATATATATATATATGTATTATATATATGTGTATATATATATATATATATATATATATATATATATATATATATATATATATATATATATATATATATATATATTATGTATAATTATATGCAATTCCCATGGAGATAATAAAAAATAAATATACATACGAAGTAGTGGTAATATAAGAAAAATTGAGAAAAACTGCCAAGAATACGAAATAAGTGGATGGAATAGTAAGAAATGGATGAAAAGAAATAAGAAAGAATAAAAATACGAATAATAAATAATAGTGAATGGAAGTATTGGCTAATACGCCCATCCAATTGACAAACTCGGTTCATATGTACAGGAAAATCCGTTCCACCTAGACATTTGTTTGTACATGACACGTTGTGCCAATGTACATGTTTAGAGAGTACCGTGTGAAACAGTCGCTGCATTGTCCAATTAACCAATCCATCCGCTAATAAAGGTCACTTGTAGAGCCTCTGTACAAACAGCAAGTACTTCAATTACCGGTCAAGGTCGAATACGCTGTGACGTTTCAGATGTGGCCGTCACTCTGGTTCCGCTGTCATTAGGTTTAAATGTCTCGATAGAGTTGAATTTGTATATATATTTACATCGGGTTTTAACGACGCACTGTACTGACACGAGTGGCCGAGTGGTTAACATACACTGAACCGTCATTCAGGAGACCGGGATTCGATTTTTTTTTATATTGGGTTTTGACGACACACTATGCTGATTGCTACGATCTATTGGTGTCGGTGGATGATGAATGAGATGAACGGTTATTTTATTAGGTTTTTTGGATGGTGGGAAGGATTCGGTCGTGGCCTGTTGTTAAGGAACCATCCCAGTATTGACCTGAACGACAGAGAGAAACCAGGAAAAACCTCTGTCAGATGGTCGACCGTGACGGGAATCGAACCCTGCTCTCCCGAATGACGGTTCAGTGTGTTATCGGTTGTATCCTTCCTATTACCTAGATATGGAACCTTGATCTCATCATCCTTCGTCAATTCTAGCTCTCAGTTACCGATCATAGTGCTTCGTTAAACCCAATATGAACAATTAGATACCGGACCTATCATCTAGAACTAATTACAGAACTATATACATTTGTATGCTGGGTCCGCTTCCTAACGGAGATGGGCTGCATTACTTGTAAAGCGTGTGAAATTGCAATTTGTTTCACCACAGTTGTTTGGATATCATTGTCTCGCAGGAAGTCGAGGAGACGTTCCGTCGAGTGGATCGTTTGGTACAGCACATCCTCTTCTGGGTTCACACTGACGACCCTAGCTGCTCTGTCGTTTTTAAGAGATATCACAGCCGAGGGGTTAACAATTCGTGAAATCTAGTGTGCACTTGTCATGAAATCTTCTTGAAATCCCGTGAAATCTTCTTGAAATCCCTTGAAATCTTCTGGAAATCCCGTGAAATCTAAAAACTGGTGTACACTTGACATTAAATCTTCTTGAAATCCCTCGAAATCTTCCTGGAATCCCTTGATATCTTCTGGAAATCCCTTGAAAATCTGAAATCAAATGTACACCAAATTTACTAGTTGTTCACCCCTCGATCACGATCATGAAACTATAAATATTAACGAATAATATCGATATAATTATTCCTCGAATTTTAGAGAAAACTAGGAAACCTAATCTCAATTTCAGGGAATTATAATTGATTCATTTTTCCTCCTGGACCTGTTTTTTTTCTATGACGTAGACATTACTCGAGTCTGTTCATTTTTCTATACAGAATCGGTAATGCCTACGTCATTGCTCTCGGTCTCTGGAAGACTAAAAATGTATTAAAATTTCTGAAATTGCGATGATGATTTTGTTAGTTTTCTCCAAATTTGAGAAAACTACTTTCGATATGACATTAAGTTATGACTAATCATCTCATATCGCATTATTGTGAAGCGTCGGCCAGTTATAAACAAGAAAAGAAATCACACTGGAGAACTAAATCTTCGCTTGACCAGGGCTTAATTTTTGAATAAAAAGGAACCGTCACGCACTTAAAAGCACTGCTTCTTCCCCCCCCCCCCATACTTAACATCGAAAAAAAAAAATTGGAAAATACAATGAACTGATGAATGTTTCGTCTTTGAACTGTATTCAAGAGAATTTATTCGAAATTATTTTCATCTTCATCAAACACCAACAGAAAATAGCATTTGACATCTTAAATTGTGTTAATGGTTCACAAATCTTGAGATGGTATATCTAGTGATGTAAATTTTCATGAAAATTTTTTTCGTTGAAAATTTTCATGACAATTTTCAAAAGCTTGAAAATTTTCAAAAAATAAAATCAAATTGATTTTTTTTTTGTTAGTTCATTGTTACAGAAGAAGTTGGCGTTTGAATTCACTCTTTTCAATGATTTTCTGAAGCACCACATGCATTTGCAGTTTGCATTTGGATACAAAATTATAACACGTGACAACAAGTGAGGTTATGTAGGTACAGCTCTGTACAGACAAAGTCAAAGAGTCAAAGAACAAAGAACTTGGTACCAGGAAACATCAAACAGAAAATGAGTATGAAACCAAAAAAGCCTCATTTGAAAAGTGAAAGAGAAAACATGAAAAAATTATTCATTGACAATTTTCATTGAAAATTTCAATAAATTTGCATTGAAAATTTTCAATGAATTGAAAATTTTCAACGTTCCATCACTAGGTATATCTACATCGACTTCTTAAAATGTTAAAGTTCGTGTCCACGAAGAGAGGGTGAATACGTATTGCAAGTGGTTGCAGAGCTCCTCCATCTTGAAATGACAAAACGCTTCTACAAATTTTGATGCTCGACACACCGGAACGCATGTTCCGGTTCCAAAAAAGGAACCAAAACACCGTTCCGGTTCCCAAAAAATTACTACTGCGCTTGACAATAATGCAACATGAGTTATATGTGGTCAAATTTTAAACCATCTTGATGGTATCAGAAATAACAGTGTTTCCACCCATAAATTAGAATGTTGAATTATTAGAATGGATAAATGGAATGGAAATAATTGAAAAAAATAGTGAAAATTGATTCTTCTATTTTTCTAAGCACCCTAATGAGACACCTTCAAGTGTGTATAAACTATTGCCCGTGTATTGTTTATCGACTACCTCCTATAGCTAGTAAACTAGTAAACTTGCTGTTCGTTGGCTTTCCGCTGCCTCAGGTATTGCTAGACATTGTTCACCGGACTCCATCACCCGTCTCCCCTATCCCACACCACTAACGGTCGATAGTGGCGACCCACCGCTCAGGAGGTACTGGGTTCGTTGCTCGACGAGGTCTACTGGAGCATAATTCAGGCTTTCCAGTCCGAGGCCCGTCTGTCTGACCTGTCGTGTTGTCTCTCTCTGTTGCACTGTTTGTTTACATCTGACCTCTCTCTCCGTTGCTCATGATGGTTCAATCGGTTATACACTCGGGTATTAATTGAAACATTTTCATATATTTTTTTTTTGTATTGGGTTTTAACGATGCACTATGATGATGAGGACTAAGATCTATTGGCGTTGAATGAATGATTAATGAGATGATGGGATGATGAGATTAAGGTTTTATGGGTAATGGGAAGGATAGTGGGAAGGAAGCGGTCGTGGCCTATATTGTAGGAACCATCCCGGCATTAGCCTAGACTACAGAGGGAAACCACGAAAAACCCCTGTAAAGATGGACGGTGGTGGGGATCGAACCAGGTTCGATATGCCCCTTCAACTCCCGGGTCACACGAAGCAAGCGCGCTAACCGCTCAGCTACTGTGCCGGTTCAATGAGTGTTATCTTTGGGACATCTCGAGTTGGGACCGTTTTACTGAGTTGGGACCAATATTGGTCCTCACTCAGTAACATGGTCCTAACTTAAGACGTCCCAAAGATAACACTCTTTGAGAATTCGAGAGCTTGGTTTATCGTAACACAGTGTATATTGAAGAGTCATGTGTCAATTGGCGTCTGTGAAAAACAAACGAGACAGCTATAGTCCACTGATTCGTCATTCAGGAGACCAGGGTTCGATTCCCGTCATGGTCGACCATCCTGACAGGGTTTTTTTCATGGTTTTTCTCTGTCGTTCAGGTCAATACAAGGATGGTTCCTTATCAACAGATTACGACCGACTTCTTCGCACTATCCAAAAACACCTAATAAAATCACTTTTACCGGCACAGTAGCTGAGTGGTTAGCTCACTTGCTTCGTGATCCGGGAGGTGAAGGGACATATCGGATCCGGTTCGATCCCCGCCACCGTCCATCTTTACAGGGGTTTTTCGTGGTTTCCCTCTATAGTCTAGGCTAATGCCGGGATGGTTCCCACAATATAGGCCACGACCGCTTCCTTCCCACTATCCTTCCCACTACCCATAAAAAAACCTTCATCTCATCATCCCATCATCTCATTAATCATTCATCCGACGCTAATATATCTTAGTAATCATTACAGTGCGTCGTTAAACCCAATAAATAAACTCACCCCCAAATAACCTAGTCTTGATGGGGTCGTTCTCAAACAGTATTCAACTCTATACTCGGTGATGCCGGAAACGGAAGGTCTTTCGTCTTTTAAACGCATTTATTTTCCATATGTTTTAAACATCCAATTAAAATGTTTCAACTCGACTCCAATTGGTCTTGAAAGAAGGTAAAAATGATACCCGAGTTTTCCGGTAGAATATTATATCGTATAAAAACGTTCGCTCTGACCTGGAATGTTGACTAGAAAAAGTGTCTTCGAAGTTGCGCTGTAATTATACATGCCATGCCCCTTGTTTTAGTATCTGATGTCCTTCTATGGTTTTTAGTATGATTAATAACGGATTCCAATCGGCGTGCCATCTCTGCGTTGAAGGCTGTACAGCGACATATCAAGTGTTATGATTTGTTACGTACTTTCTCATATAATAAAACCAATTTAACTTATTATAATAATTCCAATTTCTTCATTTTTTTTTTGAATTCAGATTAATTGATTTTTTTTCAATAACATCGAAACTTGATACAAAATCATTGTTCCCCAATCAAGGCTATGGATGAAAGATATTAATTATATAAGAGATATATTTTGAAATGAATTTAAATAATAATATAAATTATAAATAATTATAAATTTAATATAAATATAATTATATAAAATTTTATTATGAAAGATATTGATAAGAATTAATTTGATGTGATATCTATTTGTGTTTTTAAATGACGATTCAGTGAAACTGAGGTGAGTGGTCGAGTTGCTAGCACAGTGAACCGTCATGCAGCAGGAAATTTGGACTGGATTCCCAACATGATAATTACCATCTTACAGTTTTTCGTGTTTTTTCTGTGTTGTTCATGTCTATATACTGAGATGGTTCCTCAACAACAGGCCACGACCGACTCCTTCCCACTATCTGAAAACACATGATAAAATTAATTTTCATCCCATCATCTCATATATCATTGACCTACGCCAATAGATCGTAGTCATCAGTACAGTGCGTCGTTAGATCCAATATGAATAAATGCAGATTGAAGAAAATTTGAAAAAAAAAATATCACCAGAAAATTGAAATTTTTCCTGAATGTATACACAAAATTGTAGCCCCACGTGCTATTACAGATTTGAATACAATTCCGACCAGCCATTTCAAAGAAAATAATTCAATTAATGCCCTCTTATAATTTATAATTTTAATTCAATATATAGGCCTATATAATATTTTCATTGATATTTTATATCATTCATTTGATTATTATATTATATTAGGCCTATATATCATTATCATCTACTTTATCTCATTTTTATTATATCTATCAATTTTATTATCAATTATTTATATTATAATTATTTTTTTCATCTTCATTTCCATTATTATATTTTTATTTTATATTTATATTTTCATAAAATAAATTAATAATTTCTAATAAATGTGGGCAAGATTCACGGCTTTCTAGATTTACAATATTCTATACAAGTCAAGGTGTGGAGATTTTCCAATTATACGCTATATAGATATCTCGCTCATCTTACAACGCATATATGCTACATTTGTCCAGTCTATTAGAGTAGTTTATAAACATCCCCAACTTTACTCAACATTACTACTAAAAGGAATGTATTTCTATATACTGTGTTCAACTGTTCGAAGGTTGGCTCAAAGTGGCCAAGGAATGTACGCTACTCACTGTTTTTTAGCACGTCTTACAAGCTTTTTAAGCCGTAAAACTGTTCTCCTGTTCATGTTTTTATGTAAATCGAGTACCTTTACACCTACACTCCCAGCCACGTCTCCATATCACGCTGTTCCCAGTGCGTATATTGTCTGTGTTTTTCACTATAGCAAGTCTACCTGGTTTATTAGACGGATCGACACTGTCGATCGTGTATCGTTAACTATAGGAAAGACGGTCGTTCGATGCGGTAACATACCGCCACACGTAGCTTTCTAAATCACTCGCGACTATTTTCATTTCACCTCGAGCGAAGATTGAACTATTAAAAGTATTTGTGAAGGTTGCGATCGGTAGTCTTTGAGTATGTGTTAGTATTATCGGTCGGGTGTGTCGATAGGTTGATTGTGGTTGTAGAACATGTTGAGGCAGATTACATGCATATTCATGTTTAATTGGCGGAATGGCAGTGAAATTGCTGGTGGTCTTCTGTAGTACTTTCGATATTTAATTTTGTACATATACTGAAATGTATAATCAAATAGTTAATAAGGTAATATTGTAGAGTATTGTTTATAGTTGAATGTAGGTTCAGGAATACTCAATTCAGCAAAGATCCTTTTTAATTTTTTTCAATCTTGAAGTAAAATCCAACGCATGTAAAAGTAGTTCAGAGACCCTTGTGGAGTGAACCTTTTTTTTTAAATTATAAAATATATTATGATTTGTAATGTCAGTTACATCTATGACTATCAATAACGTAACGGGAAAAGCAACATGGCGTAAGTCCTATCCTTTTAACATTAGGCCGTTTTCACCATGATGGAATCAGTGCGCTTTCGTGTACATTTGTGAGATTCGCAATTTCAAATCAAATCGTATGTATTAGGCTCGTATTTCAATGTATAGTACAAAGTTGTATACTTGCATTGTTTCTGATCTTTCTCGTAGATGATGAGTAATTATCCAGTTATCAAATGGTAAATATAGCAGTATGACTCTTGACTAGGGGACTAAACGCTTTTACAGACGTATTTTAAATTTAGATTGGCCAATTCAAATGGAATTTACTCCAATATTGCTTAATGCAGTTGGAAAGAGCTGGATTCATAGATTGCATTACATCTATCACTTGTATAGATCAACACACAATAATACCAGCAAATCATCATAACATTTGTGAGGCGGCATCCCTTTGATATACGCATGATGCGAAAAAAACCGCCATGTTGCTTATCCCGTTACGTTATTGATAGTCATAGTCATAGTTTACATCAACTGAAATAATGTTGTGTATTGATACTTGACTAGTGGAACCTCGAAAACAAAACACAACGCAACGTGATCCAGGAGTCCAAGTATTGAACCATCACGAGCAACTCCGTTTTCGTTTTCGATGACGTTTTCGTCTTGAAAACGTAGTTTATCTATATTTGGTAGTATTGAGCGCTAAACGAACCTAAACACCGTTTTCAAATCACCGTTGTTCCCCACGAACAAATATCTCGTGGTTTCATCGAAAACAACGTTTTCATCTGTCAGAATTCTAAAAATGGCGGACGGTATAAGGAATCTGGAAATTATTGAGAGATGGAAGAGAGATTTTTTGGAGATGGGAGATCGGTTCCATGTGAGAATTGATCCATTTAAAATGTATGAAATTATTTCGCCTTCATAAGCTATTGGCGACAGAATTGATAGAAGAATTGTCTAAATTCAATCCTCCCAGTAGCTCGGCAATTGACATAAGCTCCTACATTTTTTTCTGGTAGGCCAATCAAGCCTCAACATTATACGATTTCATTCATTATACGATTTTTATACGTTGGGTTTGGCCATTGATTTTGTAAGGTCCTATAAATTCTATTTCTTGGCCTAGGCATTGATGCATTCGTCATTTGATTGACGCATTGGCCTAGATGTTTTGGTTTGATTCTAGTCAATAATACATCACTCAAATAGGCCTACTCAATTGAAGAATAAATAGGCTCTAGGCCTACTTGGGTTGGAGTATCTGCCGAACGTTCCTTACACAAAAAGTCTATCCTGATTTGACTGATGTTACCGCAATAAGTTTCAACTTATAATAATTAGGAGTCATTTTACGAGTAAACGCAACGTGTTGTGAAAAGAGGTTATGTTGTTGTCTATTTATTCAGTTCCTCTTCCTTCATACCATATCCATTCATACCATTTTCATATCCATTTTCATACCATATATTCTTCTCTTCCATATCTCAGCGCTGCGCGGCATAATCTTGGCTCGTGATTGGTTGGTGGTTTGAATTTCCACTGTCATCTAGAGTAACTCCGATAACTTCGAGAGAACTACCTCATAGGACTAACCGCAAAACCGATTTGAAAACGCTGCGGAAGCTCATTTTTCAATACTAGCGTTTTGCACACAAGCGCTACCCACTCCTTTTTGAGATCGCGTTTTCAGCTCACCACACCGCTGAAAACGTAAATCTCAATACTTGGACTCCTGATCCGAATATTGAAGCTGAGCATGTTATACAATGGACCTACGTTGTTATATACTGACAGACTTTTATCTACGACGAAATATTATGGTCACAGACAGCGCTGTCCTGGTGTTGAAGATCATTAGTTTTAAATAATCAAAATGGGGTGGTAAGATCGCCCTTGTGGTGCCCCGTCCAAACAATCCTATCTTTCATCCATAGCCTTAATTGGGGAACAATGATTTTGTATAAAATTTCGATGTTATTAAAAAAAAAAAAGTTGGCCCGAAAACTTTTTCACGCATTTATTGAATTCATTATTCATTCAACACTCGAATTTATTGATTTGATCATTGTTTGCTTAACGATCCCACCAACAGCTGGGTGATACGGGGGTACGAATGAGTAGGTGATAATGGAACGATAATGTGATGTGAAGCGAAAAAAGGACGTATACAAAAACTCATGCCACATGCGGGACTCGAACCCAGTGACTTCAGTTTCTGAAGCGGTGTCTCAGCTGAACGAGCTACCGAGGGTGGCTCCGATTTCTTGTCAGGCCTAAATAGAAACATTTGACACGATCTGTGTGAGTGTCAGTTTGATCCGTGTTGTGGACGATCTTTGACTACTTGACTACTTTATCCTGACCTCTCAGATGTACTCCTTCTGAACTACGTTTTCATCGAACGTCTTTTTTTCTTTCAACATCCACAACTTGACACAAATCATCATTGTTGATTATGAGAAGGTAGGATCGTTCGGACGTGGCAACACACAAAAGCGCCCTTACCACATAAACCAACGACAATCAACTTTCAAGTAATTCATTCAACAAATTGTAAACATTCGATTAATTAATAAAAGTAATATAAATATAGTTGATGGACATTTCAAACAGTCACGTCAGAAAAGGAGTTCGTTTTATTCGATGAGTTACAACTCCTGAAATCTAGTGTATATTTGTCATGAAATCTCTTGAAATCTTTTCGAAATTCCGTGTATTCTTCCTGAAATCTCTTGAAATCTGAAATCAGGTGTACGTACACCAAATTTATTGTCGGTTTCATTTGATTGATTTTCATCTTCTTCATCACTCCATCGAACGTTACAATTACAGCGTTTTCCCAATATATTGAACAATGCACGACTTGTTAGGTAATATCTGTAATACAAGTTAGAATGTACAATTCGGAGGTACAAGTATTACGCATTCACAACTCGCTTGTTATTCAGATCTATATTTAAATATTCTCATACCGTGCGAACAGATCACTCAAGGACTTTGCGATAATCAAACAACACACAAGATGCGATCCATATTCCTGGGAGAGCGACAGAGACAGACATATTCATTATGATAGTAACCGAGAGAGAAAAGAGATTGGCCGGTTGGGTAGAAGAGCGAGAGAGATGGCACATATACATGAAAGAGAGACTACGGATCCTATCTGTGTCATCTCGGAATTCATTATTTTTTATACTTTTTGATGGAAACCACAGGGCAATTTACTTCTGAGATACGTCAGTCTAGTAATTCATTTCAAAATTAGGAAATTATATATATTTAATTCACGAATGCATGGATCTAATTTGAAATCTCGCATGCAATTCTGACTTGATTGGCTAATATCACGTCTTGATTCAGATTGTATGCATTAGTTTGTATGTTGATGGTTGATTTCTTGTTTGCTCAACGACTCCACTAACAGCCAGGGTATTCGGAGGCACGAATATCAAAATCAAGATTTTGAAATTTCAAAATTCAAAATTCAAAATTACAAAATTCAAGAAGATTTCAGGAAAGCAAGTGTATCAAGTTTCGATGTTATTAAAAAAAAAAAAACGAAGGAGCAGGTGATACTGAAAGTATAAAGTTATATTGAGTGAAAAGACGTTTACTAGAACCTAGACTTATGCGGGACTCGAACTCACGCCCAACTGTCACTTCAGTTTTCGAAGCTGAGCCTCGATCAGCTGACTGAACAACGTAGCGAGACAGTTTGTATGTCATGTTAGTATTGGAGATGATACTGTGCTTGGTGCGTAGTTAGTTCAATGATGTTGTTACCACTGTCGTCATTATGGGTGTTGTTATGATCCGCTCTTCCATGTGATGGAACTTACAATATGGCACTTCATGTGCAATGTTATTTCAATTATCTCTTCTCTCTCTCTCTCTCTCTCTCTCTCTCTCTCTCTCTCTCTCTCTCTCTCTCTCTCTCTCGCACACACTCCATGTGTAGCCGGATGCCCGTGTTGTTATTACTAAACATAGCTACATCTATGAGTGTGGACAATGACAGCTATATTATGTACTTGTTTCTGCAATACTTTGAGCGAGCGAACCAACCGGGCGCTAGTGATGTGTGATGGTTGGAACGGTCAGTCGGTACCTTCATTCGTGAATACATTTATATATACAAAATTACGAACAACTGAAGTCTAAACAACGAACACCACATTATTAGCTTAACAACATTATGTATGATAGTTTGTGGTATTACCCGTAATCTGATACTTCTGATAACTATATGATACTCTCATGATACTCTCATGATACTCTCCCAGCAGTTCAACAATATCAGGCAATAGTGTACTTACTCCATATTCAGGATTGTTGGCGAATCGAAACTTCCTACTGTTGATGCTAGTTGATACGAGAGACGGTCGATCGGGACCAACAACATTTACTGTATTATTGAAAGCTGATTATTGCATGGGTACTATTACCATTTAATTTATTTTTTTCATTCATCATTACTGTTACTTTCTTTGTATACCGTTCATTACTTTTAAAAATTAATTGCTTCTCTGTTTAAGTTTTGAACTTCAAGTATTTATTTGTATCTGTTTTTTTTTGTGCCCATCAAGAGGCCTATTAGAATGTATGAAATGAACAATGTAATTTCTGTAACAGAATAAAATGAATTTTTGAACTAGCAGTAATGTTGAGCAAGCTATCTCGGGGTATATGTGGTATAGTACCCCTCACGGGCGTGGGTGTTGTTTAGATTATCCGCAATCGACCCAATCCGACTAACCTGACCAAGTAACATCAAGTCCAAACTAGTGTAAGGGGAACTAACCCACAGCGTAATATTTTCAGTGTCAATAATTACATATAAACGATCACAGTGACTCTCTGGATGAACATATTGTAGTGAACTGCTTAACACCATTCGGAGAAGTATCTTTTAATATATATATATATATTTTGTTTTAATAACATCGAAACTTGAAACAAAATCATTGTTCCCCAATTAAGGCTGTGGATGAAATATAGGATCGTTTGGACGGGGCACCACAAGGGAGATCTTACCACCCCATTTTGATTATTTAAAACTAACGAACTTCAACACCAGGACTGCGCTGTCTGTGACCATAATTTTCCGCCGTAGATAGAAGTCTTTCAGTTTCCGAAAGTCCGGAACACATATTTACAATATGGTACGTATTATTCGTATGTAACGGTACTCTGTGATGTAAAAAACGATGGTTAAAATATCGAATGTTCTCTGTTACAAACAAGCCATCTTCCCATTTTTGTTATCATCAAATTCGACTCATCAGCATTTTC
The DNA here is from genome assembly GCA_964007535.1 of Brachyptera risi. Classification (NCBI taxonomy): domain Eukaryota; kingdom Metazoa; phylum Arthropoda; class Insecta; order Plecoptera; family Taeniopterygidae; genus Brachyptera; species Brachyptera risi. The sequence goes on along the minus strand of OZ023335.1, from coordinate 24,545,387 downwards.
GGCAAATATGGTCTTCATTTTATGGTGTAACTGCTAATTTTTGTTCAAGTTTTATGGTCAATTCTATCTTCAAAATCACCCTTGCATGAATGTTTCACCCCATAGAGACTGGGGACGCTCCAATCTAATCTCAGACTAAGAATGACGCAATCATCTAGTGTTCACGGGTACAACAGTGCAGTTCTGTAATAGCGGCTGCGTTGATATTGTGTTTCCCGTCAAAGGTGTGCGGTAATTTGACTTGTCCATGTTAGCAAGAGCGTGTGCAGTGATGCAGAAACCTGATTGGCCTGCAGGTATTCATGATGATTGAAATGAGTGGCCGGCCTGACACAGGGTGTTACACAAATGTAGGCCTGTATGCTTGTATATGCGGCCGGAATTGCCTAGAATTTGTCAATAACAAAGATGGTGGAAGAAGATTAGAATATGCAATACCTTCAATATTCAATGAAATACCTGTTGACTTGAGAAAAATGAATAAGTATGCTGATATTATAAAAGAAATTAAAGCTTTCATTATGAAAACATTATGAAAAAATTCACAATATAAAGCGCGCGCATATTCTCAACAATGCTATAGGGTATTCTCAACTGACGTCATCCATTGTTGAAAGAGAGAGACAACAATGTCCACCAGTTGGAATTGATCAATCAGAATGTTTGGTAGTCCACCAGTTCGCTGTGTTGCTATAGTAACGATTGTTTGTCTTTTGTTACGTGCGAACACTCTATTGATTGGAATATCACATTGTTGACTGAACTTTTGTGACCATTCGTCGGCCATATTGAGATTTAGAAACGCATTCTGTTGTTACATTTTCGTGTCGAATTACCAGTAAGAGTATGCGCGGTGCTTATACACAATTGAGAAATTAATCTTCATTATTTTTTTTCCATATACACAAACCAGTTTCATAATATAAAAAAAGTATCCCTACAAACTCCCAAGATAATTGTATGCTCTTTAATTGATATGACATTCTATTTTTGTGATTTCAATCAGTTTTTTGATGAACATTCCTAATTGGTTTATTCATTTACCTATTATCTCCAGACTGATTGCAATCACAAAAATAGAATGTCATATTAATTAAAGAGCGTATGATTATCTTGAAGCTGGTGTACTTTCTTATTTTACTAGGAAAACGCTATATACGCGTTGTTGCACGAGCGGAAAGTAATTGTATGTCGACTTCTTTGCCAAAATTTTGCCTAAATTTGCCAATTGGGTGACATTCAAGTTATAAATGGGTGAAAACTGCTTCGAGTGGTACCAATTTAGTACATTTTATGTGTTTTCCTTCAAAATGGCTGACCCGATCAAGCTGAGAATTTTTAGAAATGTGTACCAAGATGTAATTCAACTTCACACAAAATTTCATTCCTTTTGAAAATGAAAATATTTTCATTTTTTTCCCGCCGTGTTATTCTAGCGGGTATTTTTGAAATTTCTAAAATTCATAGAAATAAAAGTTACCACCCGATCAAAGTTAGATGAGGAACCATAACGAAAAAAAGTTTGAAGTTGATAGCTGTTGCCGTTTGACATGTGGAGAACTGAAAAAAAAAAAAAAAAAAAAATACGACCACCAATTTTTTTCAGTATGTCAAATTGAATCCTCGCTAAAGCTGTCTAATACCACTGGTTTGTTTCTTGGAAAAAAATAATAAAGATGGATATCTTCTTTATCTGAGTGCGTTGCATGTAGGCCTACACCCTAGATGTGAGGATCAACGATACGCCTAAGATAATCAAACTAAAGTGACAATACTGTATCCAAACAGATCAATAACCTTATCTTGAACTTGGCAGCTTATTTAAGTTTGATAAAGCCAGGCTCTAATCTAATTATGTCTAGGGTAGTGTCCACGAGATATGAAGGTTTCGATCGTTCGTCTTCCCCATTATATAACACTGGTGCACGGGGGGTTCGCGCCTTCATCGCTTGTGGAAGCAAGATTCCAAATTGAGTCTTGTAAAACGAAATTTGCGCTGATAGTCGCCTTTGTTATGCATGTATATAAGCTTGGCGTTGTTTTGACATTGCCAAGATAGTTTATCCTAATACAGTCGTTAATTGAATTATCACCGACTTAATAAAGTGATAACACACTGAAACAAGTGGTTGAGTGGCTAGCACACTGAACTGTCATTCAGGAGACCGGGGTTGGATTCCCGCCATGGTCAACCATCTTGACAGGTTTTTTTTTCGTAGTTTCCCTGTTTCCTTCAGGTTAATACTGGGATGGTTCCCTAACAACAGGCCACGACCGACTCCTTCCCACTATCCAGAATACCTGATAATTTACCTTTCATCACATCATCCCATTATCTCATTTATCATTCATTGAAGTCAATAGATTGTAGTCATCAGTAGAGTGCGTCGTTAAACCCAATATAATCATTGAATAAGATGAAGTCTTGACTTCTCCAATTGTCTAGGTTTAGTATCGAAACTGAAAATTCAATTATATTTCCGTATTCATAAGATTCCTCTATACCGGCACAGTAGCTGAGTGGTTAGCGCACTTGCTTCGTGTGACCCAGGAGGTGAAGGGACATATCGGACCCGGTTCGATCCCCGCCACCGTCCATCTTTACATGGGTTTTTCGTGGTTTCCCTCTGTATTCCAGGCTAATGCCGGGATGGTTCCCACTATATAGGCCACGACCGCTTCCTTCCAACTATCCTTCCCATTACCTATAAAAACCTTCATCTCATCATCCCATCATCTCATTAATCATTCATCCGACGCCAATAGATCGTAGCCATCAGTACAGTGCGTCGTTAAAACCCAATATTTAAGTAAGTAAGAAGAGTGGGATGGAGTCTTTGCTTACGCTCATCTAATTATTCTGATAATTTTTATCTATGCTGTAAAAGTGTATGGGCGTAACCTTGCCAATCTGACAGGACGAAATTATCGTAATAATGTGCACTTGATGCATCTGTGTGCAACGCACTTGCACTCTTGGATGCACCCGTCAAGGCAAATGCTTTTCATCTTCTTGCTGACATCTGTGACGTCATGGTGTCACGTGTTGACTGTCTCGATCGACCGTCCCCTCTATCAGTTAGCATTGCCAATCGGTCGTTTCGATCGTCCAGTTGGGCAATTCCAATCTCGTGATATGTTGATAGAGTGACTTTGAACTTGTGTGGTTTAGTCATCGAATTAATCGCAATCAAGAAGGTCAGAGGTTTGTTTTGTTATTTTATGGTGTTGCTGTACTAGAGTCCACCAGAGAAGGCGGTAATTGAGACGAGTGGTCGAGTGGCTAGCACACTGAACCGTCATTCAGAAGAGCGGGGTTCGTTCCCGCCATGGTCGAGAATCCTAACGGGTTTTTCGTGGTTTTCCCCGAGGGGTAAACAGCTAGTGAATTTGGTGTACATCTGATTTCATATTTCAAGGGATTTCAGGGAGATATCAAGGGATTTCAGGGAGATTTCACTGGATTTCAAGGAGATTTCAATGGATTTCAGGGAGATTTCAAGGGATTTCAGAGAGATTTCAAGGGATTTCAGGGAGATTTCAAGGGTTTTCAGGGAGATTTCAAGGGATTTCAGGGAGATTTCAAGGGTTTTCAGGGAGATTTCACTGGATTTCAAGAAGATTCCAAGGGATTTCAGGAGTTGTTAACCACTCGGTTTCCCTCCGTCGTTCAGGTCAATACTGGGATGGTTCCTTAGAACAGGCCACGACCGACTCCTTCCCACTATTCAAAAACACATAATAAAATGATCTTTCATATAATCATATATCATTCATCGACGCCAATAGATCCCAGTCATGAGTATAGTGCGTTGTTGAAGCCAATATAAAATGAAATAGAGAAGACGGAACTAGGTTGGAAAGAGAAAGAGAATGTGGATGGTCGATATAAATTGACCGCCTCTACAAATATAAGTTCTCTGAAGACGCCTCCATTTTAGTCGATATCCTCTGTGATCTCGCTCACCAATCACCATCTTCTTATAAGGGGTATCGATATGAGCCAACTCTCTCTCTCTCTCTCTCTCTCTCTCTCTCTCTCTCTCTCTCTCCTTTTCTCTATATATCTCTCTCTCTCTCTCTTTCTTTCTTGCAGAAGCATAATACGACGTTCAATTAATATTTGCTCACTATAGGAGTCACTTTTGACAGTCGTGTGATTTATATTATTACTTATTATTAATTATTGATTATTATAACTATATAGATGGGACAAGCGCAAGGTTACAGCACTGTTGTTTCACACAATCAAAGGTGTACATTTATTTATGTTCTCCATAATTCATATACATATGTTTGTTGATTAAAAAATGACACTGGTATTTGAATTTTGTTCGACAATGTACTTGAACTTTCATTCGAATTAAATGTACATCAGGGTTATTACATATATTCCTCGAAATTAATTCAAATTGTTGTAATTTTTTTTTGTGTGGGAAGTTCAACAAGTATCTAGATGGCAGTGAAATGAAATAGTTTGGGTGATCATGAGTTCGGTGACCTTGGTGACCATCAGAAATCAACGAATGACCGATCTTGAAATGAATATTCTGTATTTACAAGCAATCCGCATATAGGCCCAAATATAACTTCCGCGTATGGGGAAAGGTTTGGATGATTGAGATACCAACTTTGTTCAAATGAGTTATCAACTAAAGAGATCGAAGGCTGTGAATGATGTTAATGAAGAAGAGGCCTGAGAATAGCATTGACCACAATTACCCACTTGGTGACGTCAAATATCAGAGCCACATTGAATTTTAAGATTCTTCAATGTGAATTTTAATGACATATTGTAATGAAAAAGACTGTTTTCGGACATTTTCTTGTCCGAATGTGTCTAAAAATAGAATTGTGGTTAATGCTATAGCATATAATTAACATTTCTGGATTTTGAAGTAAAATACCATAGGCCTATACATCATACTATTCTGTTTTCATGTCCAAGTCAGTACAAATTGTAAAGAATAACTGGACTAAGATATTATATGAAAGAGATATTTGTGTGTGGTTCTCTCTCTCTCTCTCTCTCTCTCTCTCTCTCTCTCTCTCTCATTCCCCTTGTATTGATGCGTTTTTTCCTGGGAACGCCCTCGAACCCTCTTATTGTCCTCCAATTAATCCGGCTCCCCTCTCATTGTTGTTATTGTTGTTGTTGGACTACCCCAGCAGAGACCACCCTGCTCGCTCTGGCTTGATTTAAGACACACGCACCTATATACCGAAGACCATTGGATCACAACTTCTTTTGATCACGACCCCGCTTCAAGGTAGCAAAGTATGAACGACCCCGATGAGTGACGATTATATTCCTGCCCAATTGACGACTCGCAGTCTCCACCCCCTTGACGTCACAAATCATACCGCGTCCAATCAACTGGGCTGTTAGAACTGTAGTCAAAATCAAATATCCAATCGGGGTATCTTTAAATGACTACATATGATATGATCCAACTGGCCTACTGGTGAAGCCACGCCTATTTCGAGTCATCAATTTATTTTAATTATTATATTAAAGGTCATCAAAACCCTGAAACTAGATTTAATCGATTAATGACGATATTTATTTCCCTAATTTTAGAGAATCCTAGAATTTTTTTTTTTCATAACATCGAAACTTGATACAAAATCATTGTTTCCCAATTGAGGCTATGAATGAAAGATAGGATCGTTTGGACGGGGCACCACAAGGGCGATCTTACCACCCCATTTTGATTATTTAAAACTTGAAAAAAAAAATTATCACCTCAATTTCAGAAAGTATAATCAATTTATATGTTGTGTAGGACTCGGGCCCTCTTTCGGAACCTAACATTCTAAGCTTTCATTCGGGAGACCGGAGTTCGATTCCCGCTATGGCGACCATCCTGAGTGATGTTATTCCTGGTTTATCTCTGTGGTTTAGGATTGACACTGGGATGGTTTCTCACCTTCCCAAATCCCTCCCCTCCCCCAAAGTGATGAAATAATCTTCCATCTCATCTTACCACCATCCCATTAGTCATTCACCGACGCCTCATCAGTACGGTGCGTCGTTAAACCCGATATAAATAACATAAGCTATATATCTGTGTACTTGATGACGAAATGTCGACTTTAGACATGGCTTTAGTTAATTGATCGGGGGGAGTTGAAGGAGGGGGGGGGTTGTTCCCTGATGTCACCTTTGACCTTAACGTGTCACGTCTAATTGCCTGACACGCTGTATGATTGATGGGTAGGCCTGACAACTTGCCAGGGGCTAATCGACGTCAAACCGCGGCTCAGTTTCTTCGCGGTACGGTAGCGGGCACAAGTCCATGGGATTCAATTCAGCGAAATATCAGTTTCTTGGTGACAACTTTTGAACGGTATGATATATCGAAATTATAATACCTGAAAAACACAGATAATTGTAATAGCTTCAAGATGATATAAGTTTCAACTATTCAAGTCATGTCGCATAGCTGTCGACGCTTCACAGTTATGCAACATGACTTCAATAGTATTTTTTTTTTTCAATAATAACATCGAAACTTGATAGAAAATCATTTTCCCCCAATTAAGGCTATGGATGAAAGATATAGGATCGTTTGAACGGGGCACCACAAGGGCGATCTTAGCACCCCATTTTGATTATTTAAAACTAATGATTTTCAACACCAGGACTGCGCTGTCTGTGACTATAATTTTTTGAATAGTCATAACTTATATCATCTTGAAGTTATTATAATTATCTGTGTTTCTCGCTCATTATAATTTTGATATCTTATACCGTTCAAAAGTTATCACCAAGAAACTGATATTTCGCAAAATCTACTCCCATGGACTCTTAAGTGGTCGATCGAGCTAAACTGAGAGGCATCGTACTGAGATGAGTGGTCGAGTGGTTAGTACACTGGACCGTCATTCAGGTGACCGTGTTTCGATTCCCGTCATGGTCGACCATCCTGATTGTTTTTTTCGTGGTTTCTCTCTGTCATTCTGGTCGATACTGAGATGGTTCCTTAACAACAGGCCACTACCGACTCCCTCCCACTATCTAAAAAACACCTAATAAATATCCTTTCATCTCATCATCCCATATCATTCATTCACCGACGCCAATAGATCGTAGTCACCAGTACAGTGCGTCGTTATATCTAATATAATTGAATGAATAAAAACGTATTCTGAAGAAAGTATTTAGGCCTACTAATATTGCACTCACTAAAACATGCAAACATCATGCATTTCACTCCACGCGTAGTTTATGAGAATATTAGTGGTTTCATGTGCGTACATTCTATTTAAAATTTATTAGACGAGCTTTAGCGAGGATTCCATTTGACATACTGAAAACATATTGGTGTTCGTTTCTATGTTTTGTTTTTTTTATGTTTTTTTTTATGGTTCTCCACAGGTCAAACGGCTATAGCTATCAACTTCAAACTCTTTTTCATCATGGTTCCTCATCTAACTTGGATCTGTATAGTTATGTGGGAATATCGGATGATAACTTTTTTTTCATGAATTTTAGAAATTTCAAAAATACCCATTAGAATAACATGTCGGAAAAAAAGTAAATATTTTTATTTTACAAAAAAAATAAAATTTTGCGTGAAGTTGGGTTACATTCTGATACACATTTATGAAGACTTTCAGCTTGATCGGGTGAGCCATTTTGAAAAAAAAACATAAAATGTGCTAAATTGGTACCACTCGGAGCAGTTTTTACCCATTTCTGAATTAAATGTCACCCAATTGGCGAATGTAGGCAAAAGTTTGGCCATAAAAGTCGACAGAATATTACTATCCGCTCGTATAACAACGCATATATGGCGTTTTCCTAGTATTCAATTCACCATCTTGATTATTATCAATATATCATATTGATATTCACATTTTCCCTTTTTTTATGATTCGTAAGGCCGTACTTTTTATTTAGACCATATTTATATTTATGTTCGGTGCATATTGTTACACTGTCTTCACGTCATTGACCTCAGTGACGAGAAATGCTTGACATATGTCTGTGCAATAAAATGTCAATAACAATAACAACAATGCAAACAACAACAACAACAAGGTGTCACTAATGATGACTGGCTTTTCTATAGACCTGTGGGAAGTATGTTTCTGTATACAGTAACATTAACTCATTTTGCGCCCTTAGGCCTGAATTTTTCAAACTACCCTCCCTCTCAAGTGTAATAATTATTCCAGTATAGTGCACTATCTAATAAAGATGGAATATAATGGAATTGAATAGAATAAACTTCATTCATTTTGTTAGACGAGCTTTAGCGAGGATTCAAATTGACATACTGAAAAAAATTGGTGTTCGTTTTTATGTTTTTTTTTTTCATGTTTTTTTGTCGGTTCTTCACAGGTCAAACGGCTACAGCTATCAATTTCAAAATTTTTGTCATGATGGTTCCTTATCTAACTTAGATCTGTATAGTTTTGTGGCATTATCGGGTGGTAACTTTTTTTTTAATGAATTTTAGAAATTTCAAAAATATCCATCAGAATAACACAACGGAAAAGAAATTGAAAAATTTGTATTTTCAAAAAAACTGAAATTTTGCGTGAAGTTGAGTTACATTATGGTACACATTTCAAAAACTTTCAGCTTGATCGGGTGTGCTATTTTGAAGGAAAAACATGGAATGTGCTAAATTGGTACCACTCGAAGCCGTTTTTACCCATTTATAACTAGAATGTTACCCAATTGGCGAATGTAGGTAAAAGTTTGGCAAAGAAGTCGACATACTATTACTTTCCGCTCGTCTAACAACGCGTATATAGCGTTTTCCTAGTATTAAAATGTATTAAACGGCAAGACAAAAATAATAAAACTTGATTGGCAAGATCATGTATTGTAACTGTAGCAATATTTAATGCTTTCTATGCATTAGTCGGCATCTCAAAACGTAAATATATATATTAGGCCTATAAGAAAATGTACGAATTATCGAAATAAATGCCTACTTATTGTTTGATTTTTGAGGGGCTGACGCCCCCTTGATAATTTTCCGCCCTAGGCCCGGGCCTTGTGAGTCTAGGCGTCAATAGGCCCTGTGTATACACACCTGCTATTGTCAAGAACTTATATACAGCTTTACCCGGGAAAACAGGCAGACTATCAACACATCCTGTACCCCTATTATCTGTAATACCAATCAGGATATATGTTATTCATTTATATCGAGCTTAATGACGCATTGTGTTCATATATTTACTTATATTCGTCATTCCAGACTGTGTGTGATATCACTGAGATGAGTGATCGAGTGGTTAATACACTGAACCGTCATTCAGGAGATCGGGATTTCCGCCTTGGTCGACTATCCTGATAAGGGTTTTTCTGTGGTTTCCCTCTGTCGTTCAGGTTAATATTGGGATGGTTCCTTAACTACAGGCCACGACCGACTCCTTCCCACCATCTAAAAACACCCAATAAAATAACCTTCCATCTCATCAACCCATCATCTCATATCATTTCACTGACGTCAATAGATCGTAATCATCAATACAGTTAAGCCCAATATAGATGAATAAATAAATAAAAGTGTATTAATGATAATATTTTCATCGTCAATTCGAGATAAATTATCGGAAAATCATATCCGGAAAATCCCTGCAATCGGGTATAGACCTATAACATGTTGACATTGAACATGTTACGCTGTGGGGGGGGGGGGGTCACCTTAAATCCGTGATTTCAAGCCTGCTGTATGTAGATTTCACCTTGAACTGTTACCTTTCTTCAAAGGTACGAACACCGTTCATTTTCGGCAGCACACCCCCCCCCCCCCCCCCAAAAAAGAAATCATGTCGAAATACCAATCGGTATCTCGAATAACCAATTCATCGACATCCCAGATACGGGGGTAAACAACAGCTAGTAAATGTGGTGTACACCTGATGGCAGATTTCAAGCAATTTCAGGAAGATTTCGTGGGATTTCAAGAAGATTTCATGACTAGTGTACACCAGATTTGAGGAGTTGTTAACCCCTGGCCCTAATTTTCGAATAACTATTCCATCGACATCCCATATCTTCAAATAACCCATTTCATTGGTAGTTCGAATATTTAGTCTATCAAACATTTGGTTATTCGAGTAAATCGCATTTCGATGAAGTGGTATGTAGGCCTTCTCAATGTTGACATGTGTGTTCGACAC
>OZ023335.1:24514512-24535038 GCA_964007535.1 Brachyptera risi | reverse complement strand
TTCATTAGTTTAAATAATCAAAATGGGGTGGTAAGATCGCCCTTGTGGTGCCCCGTCCGAACGATCATATCTTTCATCCTTAGCCTTAATTGGGAACAATGATTTTGTATCAAGTTTCGATGTTATAAGAAGAAAAAAAAAATCCATCATATCTACGTCACGACTCGGAAAAAGGACTCAGGATAAGGGACCGGGTCCTGGAGGACAAATGAATCGATTGAAATTTCTAAATTGAGAGAATGATTTCTGGACTTCTCTCAATTAGAGAGGATGGTTTCGTCATCATTCATTGAAATCTAGCTTTATTAAGGCTGTGATGCCCCTCTAAATATTATCAGCCATAGACTTCACTGAAAGAACGTATTTGTGCCAAAGTAAACTTGGTGACTAATTACAAAAATATACCTGCCATGACGTCATTGTACTAATCACGTGTTTGTTCTATTGTTTCAGGTAAGCCCCGTGGATTAAACAAGTTACACATAACATTACGGGCCGTGTGCAAAAGCTGCCAGGTAAGATCTTCTGTTTGAATAGCATTAACCACAATCACCCACTTGGTGACGTCAAATATCAGAACCACATCGAATTTCAAGATTCTTTAATGTAAATTTTAATGACACATTATAATCAAGAAGACCGTCTTCGGACATTTCTTGTCCGCATGTGTCTAAAAAAAAGAGTTGTGGTTAATGCTATTGAAGACTCGAAATAGGCGTGACTTCACCAATAGGCCAGTTGGATCTATCATTTGTGGTCATTCGAAGATACCCCGATTGGATATTTGAATTTCACTACAGTTCTAACAGCCCAGTTGATTGGACGGTAAGATTTGTGACGTCAAGGGAGCGGAGACAGTCGTCAATTGATGCAGGAGTTCAATTTTAAAAATAAAGTAATTCAATTGACAACTTGTAGTCTCCGCCTCCTTGACGTCACAAATCATACCGTCCAATCAATAGGGCTGTTAGAACTGAGGTGAAATTCAACTATCCAATTAAGGTGCCGTCGTGGCCTATATTGTGGGAACCATCCCGGCATTAGCCTAGACTACAGAGGAAAACCACGGAAAACCCCTGTAAAGATGGACGGTGGCGGGGATCGAACCGGGTCCGATATGTCCCTTCACCTCCCGGGTCAAACGAAGCAAGTGCGTTAATCACTCAGCTCTACTGTGCCGGTCAATATATTTAAAAGTATGTTTATAAAGTATGTTGATATCACTAGATCGTGATGCAAGTACCAATGCTATTATTACCGAGCCCCGATTATCACTAGTAGGCCTATTGGCATTAGGTATGCGCAGTGTGTATTGCGCATGGTATGTCGAAGGTGTGTTCGTTATACCTCCTGGCGGGCGACATCGGCATTGAACACAACAGGTGTTTTGTCACACGTGACCATGCAATATGCATTACAATATACATGCAAGAATATTCATATCATTTTATATGATTTTTTTTTCATATTGGGACTGTACTGTTGGCTATGATCTATTGGCGTCGGTGGATGATGAATGAGATGGTGGGATGATGAGATGAAAGGTTTACTTCATTAGGTGTTTTGGATGGTGGGAAGGAGTCGGTCGTGGGCTGTTGTTGAGGAACCATCCCAGTATTGACCTGGACGAAACCACGAAAAACCTCATGTTCAGGATGGTCGACCATGGCGTGAATCGAACCCCGGTATCCTGAATGACGGTTCAGTGTATAACCACTCAGCCACACGTCTCAGAAATTAAAGGACATCACAAAAATGGGACTAGATTTGGATGAATAAAGACGCGATCTTTTCCTAATTTTAGAGAAAACTAGAAATAGTCATCCCAATTTTACAAATCTTTTTATGAAGAATTTATTTCTTTTGGAGATTTTTTTTCTTGAGGAATTGATGCATTGAGTTTTATTTTGCTGATTTTATTATAAAACGATTTAAAAATTTCATACATGATGGCCATTGTATTTTATCATTACCATTGGCTATACACGAATTCAGGTCAGACTGTCTTTTCATTGATGACAATTTACACACAAATATCTCTAATATACCATCTCTTATGAAGCGTAATAATGTCACGACTCTCTCTCTCTCTCTCTCTCTCTCTCTCTCTCTCTCTCTCTCTCTCTCTCTCTCTCTCTCTCTCTCTCTCTCTCTCTCTCTCTCTCTCTCTCTCTCTCTCTCTCTCTCTCTCTCTCTCTCTCTCTCTCTCTCTCTCTCTCTCTCTCTCTCTCTCTCTCTCTCTCTCTCTCTCTCTATCTATCTCTCTCTATCTCTCTCTCCCTCTTATTCTCTCTCTCTCTCTCTTCTCTCTCTTCTCCCTCCTCCCTCTCTCTCTCTCTCTCGCCGATCGACCGTCTTCCCTATCCACTATCAGTAACGGTCATCGATGTCGAGAGAGAGAGAGAGAGACAGAGAGAGAGAAAGGAAGAGACTCAGTCCTACTTACTCGACTGTGGGACGGGACGGCCGACCGACTGTGTTTTCACAGATCAGTAGCTGAATCTGTGTCCTCTTTAATCTGCAGCGATTTCTGTCCTCACTAACTTTCTCGTCTCGTTTCAGTTCGAGATATATCGAACGATATGAGATCGATTGTCATGATGTTACTCGGTTTGCCGTCATTAAAAGTGATCGATCAAGCTACTCTAGAGGATTACACAACCCTGACACTAAATTATTACGATTTTTTTTTTCAATAACATCGAAACTTGATACAAAATTCTTGTTCCCCAATTAAGGCTATGGATGAAAGATGGGATTGTTTGGATGATGATTGATGATTATTGTTTGCTTAACGACCCCACCAACAGCTAGGTTATACGGGGGTACGAATGAGCAGATGATTATGAAATTATGAAGTGATGATAAGTGATAGGACATTTACAAAAACCCATGCCTTATGCGGGATTCGAACCCACGCCCAACGGTGACTTCAGTTTCTGAAGCGGTGCCTCAGCTGACCGAGCTACCGAGGGTGGCTCGTACCGAGGATTGTTTGGACGGGGCACCACAAGGGCGATCTTACCACCCCATTTTGATTATTTGAAGCAATCAACTTTAACAATGAGAACGCGCTAACATCATAGCAGGGGTTTTTCGTGGTTTTCTTCTGTCGTTCAGGTCAATACTGGGATGGTTCCTTAACAACAGGTCACGACCGATTCCTTCCCACTATCCACAAAAAAAAACACATCTAATAACATAACCTTTCATCTCACCATCTCATAATTCACCGACGTCATAGATATCGTAGTCATCAGTAGAGTGCATCGTTTAAACCCAATATAAATAAATAAAATAACATTCAATAAGATCAATATGATCAATAAGATCAATATGATCAATATGATCAATATGATCAATATGATCAATATGATCAATATGATCAATATGATCAATATGATCAATAAGATCAATAGGGCAATGACCCAGTCCTGCCCCAGAATATTGAATAACGCCTTTTTTGTACTATTCATATATATTATTTCCTTTCCTGAGTAGACCTATATGTATTTTACAAAATAGAGAAAAATTGAAGTCGGAATCTATCGAAGTAGGCCTATGTACGATATCGATATGCGAGATATATCGAACTGTGCATATGATGTATTCTAGCGAATCTAGATCTAACCGAGCTATATATGTCTGACACAGTTCCTTAATGAGACCCAATTAGTTGTACAGAAGTGCTATTGACGAATTTCGGTCTTCTCACTCTTATACGTCTCTGTTGGCCAATCAGAGCCTAGTTGTGGATGAACGTCGGAAGATTTTATCATCAGCTAAAAACCTCTCTTAGAATGTGACTGTCTTCTTCAAGGCTGTACTGAGACGTGTGGCCGAGTGGTTAATACACTGAACCGTCATTCAAGAGATCAGGGCTCGATTCCCGCCATGGTCGACCATCCTGACAGTTTTTTTTTCGTAATTTCCCTCTATCGTTCAGGTCAATACTTTTTTTCCTCTAATAACATCGAAATGGTTTGAAAATTTTGTTTCAAGTGTGATATTCACTACATTTGTATTTTTCTGTTATTTGTGTCTCATATTTTAGCATATCGACGATGTGACGATGCTCAATATTGTACATGCAATCTAATGAGAAAATAAAAATCATTATCATTATCATTATCATTCATTATCATTATCATTATCATTATAGCGCATGATTGTTGGATTGACAAGCGTTCTCCAGTTTTGCTTCTCCAGTTTTTCTTCTCCAGTTGCCATGGTTACTTGACCACAATACCATCTACATACAACAGAAATGAATAAAGTTAATCAAGTCTCCGATTTTATTAACAGAAACCATCTGTCCAATCAGAGCACAAGCTTCAAGATTGTTCATGCACTTAAATAACAATCTGAATAAATAATATGTAATATAATATCTATTAATTTAAGAGGCTACTTTACATCTCACAATCCATGAGTAAAACCTGCAGGGAACGAACAAAAAAGGACAAAAAGCGTCAATACAGGCTTTCAGCTCCCAACACATGATGTGTAAACGGTAGGACCAATCAGTCTAATTCTTTCTGCAATGAAACAACAATGAGTATATCTGTGCCTCTACGTTCACTAAAAATCCTAATTTTCTATTAAATTACTCTGAAAAAATCGTAAAAACAATGAAAAACAGGTAGAAACATGTTGATTTTTGACAATTATTTTGAAAGGGTTGAAAACATACCACAAACCAAAGCTCTTCGTACGAGCACGTATTGAATACTAGTGATCATCTAACTGAAAACTGTAAGTTAATACGATGTTTGGTTTTCCGTTGCCAACTTGGGCCCCGAACGTCTGCAATCAAGCCGGTATAGGCAGGATGTTAAGAGGCCTCTTAAGCGTAGCAAACAGTTGACCAGCTGGTTTGGAAACGAAGACAATTGGGGCGTGGGTTCGATTCCTGCTCGCGGCACGTGGTTGGTTGTCGCACTCGTACACCCATAACAGTGACACACTTGGGTCTATACTGGTCGAGGAGAATACCGTGTATATAGGCCTAGTTGATGAAATGAAAAAACACCAGAATGTTCCACCGTTTTGTTCGTAAAATTCAAATTTTATAAACTAAATAGAACGTGTTATCGTCACCGTTTCTCGACTTCTTGATCATAGATTTATATTTATATTGGGTATAATGACGCACTCTACTGATGACCACGATCTATTGGCGTCGGTGAATAATATATGAGATGATAGGATAATGGGTAATTTTATTAGGTGTTTCTGGATAGTGGGAAGAAGTCGGTCGTGGTCTGTTGTTGAGGAACCATCCCAGTATTGACCTGAACGACAGAGGGAAACCACGAAAAAACCCTGTCAAGATGGTCGACCATGACGGGAATCGAACCCCGGTCTTCTGAATGACGGTTCAGTGTATTAACCACTCGGCCACTCTCAGTAACAATAGAATGTATACTATCAAGCCAGTCCACGCTTAGTAGAACACGATTCGATTTCTTTTATACACCTCTGACACCATTTTGCAATTTTTTTATTAAACGTTAAATGACTCAAAAGCCAAATTCTAGGGGTGTCCTTTACAGATTCACAAACAGGTCTGCTTCGGGTTACAGGTAGCAACAGGTGTCTAATAACTGAACATTTAGCAGGTACATTGGACATGACTTCAACATTCCTGGTAGAGTTGAAAGAAATTAATTATAAGGGAAACGCCTTTCTAGACTTGATAGTTTCCAAATCAATTTCGTGTATATTTCATATACCAAGAGACCGACCGGATGTGTCGACCTGCCATGTTCCGGGTAGAGTTGAAACAAAGCAATTATAAGGGAAACGTCTTTCTAGACTTGATAGTTTCCAAATCAAGGTGTGTATAGATTTTCGAGTACATTTCATATACCAAAGAGACCGACTGGATGTGTCGACCTGCCAAGGTCCAGGTAGAGTTAAAACAAAGCAATTATAAGGGAAACGTCTTTCTAGACTTGATAGTTTCCAAATCAAGGTGTGTATACACATTTTCCAGTACATTTCATTTACCCAAGAGACCGACCGGATGTGTCGACCTACCAAGTTCCGGGTAGAGTTGAAACAGAGAAATTGTAATGGAAACATCTTTCTAGACTTGATAGTTTCCAAATCAAGGTGTGTACAGATTTCCGATTACATTTCATATACCAAGAGACCGATCGGATATGTCGACCCATCAAGGTAAATACATGGAGTAGTTACATATTCAGCCACTAATTGCAATAATTACGTTAACATCATACATCTCCACTCTGGGCAGCTCACAAGAACAGGTTCCGATCGACCGTCCCCTTCCATCACATACCATATAACGAGCGGACGGTTCGAGCCTTCATCTCTCGTTGACACACGTATCAAGAGTTGATTAGACGACCCGCAGTGCACGAGTGTACGCCGGTACAGCTTGATACGAGCAATTAGGGGAGGAACAAAACAATTACTGGCTACGTAACGACGATGGGGTATTTCCGGTGTAGACGAAGTAACTTGAGACACGTTATGCACCAATTAGGAGATACATTATACCGTCGACCTCAAAGAGTGTATCCAATTAAATTGAATTATGCTGTATAGTAGTTTATAATTATTTAATGTTGATTACAAACAAAATTTCGAACACCGTTAAACGCGTCAGTCTCCTTTAGGTGGGAATTAAATTTAACGAGAAAAAAAAATATTTTCATATTCTTTTACAACTAGAAAAACGCTATATACGCGTTGTTGGACGAGCGGAAAGTAATAGAATGTCGACTTCATCGCCAAACTTTTGCCTAAATTCGCCAATTGGGTAACATTTTAGTTATAAATGGGTAAAAACTGCTTCGAGTGGTACCAATGTAGCATATTTCATGTTTTTTCTTCAAAATGGCTGACCCGATCAAGCTGAGAATTTCCAGAAATGTGTATCAAAATGTTATTCAACTTCACACAGAATTTCAATTTTTTTGTAAATTAAATTTTTAAAAAATTTTTTTCCGCCGTGTTATTCAAATGAGTATTTTTGAATTTTCTAAAATTCATAGAAATAAAAGTTACCACCCGAAACTATACAGATCTAAGCTAGATGAGGAACCATAATGAAAAAAAGTTTGAAGTTGATAGCTGTAGCCGTTTGACCTGTGGAGAACCGACAAAAAAAACATGGAAAAAAAAAACATGAAAACGAACACCAATTTTGTTCAGTATGCCAAATTGAATCCTCGCTAAAGCTCGTCTAATAACGGAAAGCTGAGAAAAGTAACTCCGAATGATGGTCGAATATTTGTGTGTAACAATGTTGGGATATTTAAAACTGCATTCTTGTCATCCGATTCATTTTGGTAATATGTAAATTTACAGACGAAAAATCAATTCTATCTACAACATAGAAATGTAGATTATATCGATTTTAATATCAAGTTTTTGATAACTAATGTTGACCACGACCGTTCCCTTCCCACTATCCTTCCCAATACTTTCAAGGAACCTTCATCTCATCATCTCATCAATCATTCATTCGACGCCAATAGATCTCAGTTATCATTATAGTGCGTCGTTAAACCCAATATATATAAAAAAATGAAAAATAATAATATTGAAATTCGTAACGAACAGTATAATGGTTAACTGGTATGTAACTATAGAAGACGAAATTGAGTCATGCACCCTCCGTGGATCAGCCAACTAAGGCACAGCTTCAGACTCGAGTCACTGTTGGGCATGGGTACGAGTCCTGCATAAGGCATGGGTTTTAGTGGAGTTTATTCATTCAACATCACTCCGTAATTGCATCATCATCATCATCTCTTTCCGTACCCCCAAATAAGTAAAGTACTGGTGGGGTCACTACATCAACAATAATCTCCATCAGGACGAAATAGTTGTCCAGAACTATGACTGTTCTTAAGGAGCTCCTTAGCTCCAATAGTGAACGACGTGTCTTTCGCGTTGTCTCTCTCTCTCTCTCTCTCTCTCTCTCTCTCTCTCTCTCTCTCTCTCTCTCGCTCCAATGCACGAGGACGACGGCGAGAAAGTTGTGATTGGCGATAATCGTGATTGGTCCAGTTTATCCGTGACGTCACAGAAATGGGGACACGGTTCGTTCAACTCGAAGAAGATTCGCACCGAGACGTTCAGCATACACGCCCGCGGGGTTTCCCTCAGTCGGTCACGACCCTTACCCAATAAATTACTATGAAAATTGTGATTTTGACCAAGTTTTCACTTTTTTCGGCTGTCCTCAACATCACATACACATTCCAATCATCGACTTTATAAAATAATATAAAATATTTTATTCATTACAAACTTCATTCATCTTATTCAAATAATGCAATTTCATTCCAGCTTCGGTCAAGTTTCGGGGGGGCGGGGAGCCCCCGACGACCCCTTCCCCCCTGTATACGCCATTGGTTGGATCACATGAATATTAACCACTATTGAAACCAAAAACTTGGAAATTCGTTGACAAAAAAAAAAACGATTTCCCTAAAATTATCATATATTTCTATATGGAGATTCTCTCTTATATACGATATATTCATTTATTTCGTTTCTATAGCACTATACTAACATCCACGTGGTATGGTTATTTACATCGGAGAAATCCCTCTAGCGGAAATATTCTGCCCTCTGGGTGATGGGCTCTACCCGAGGGGTAAACAACTAGTAGATTTGGTGTACACCTGATTTCAGATTTCAAGGATTTCAGCGAGATTTCACAGGATTTCAAAGGATTTTAAGATGATTCAAGGAAGATTTCATGACAAGTGTACACCAGATTTCATGAGTTACCTAATAGAACATGTGGGGTACTCGTTGTGCATTGCGAGCGGCGATATTGCACAACAGCAGGAAGGACTTATTAGCCTATCAGGCAGGATGAGCGAAGAGTAAATAGATCACACAGAGGGGGGAGTTGAACAACAATAAGTCCAATGTGCGACTTATAATAATACACCCGCCTGGAGAGCGAATACTGGAATAAAGATACTATCCAAGAGTGAACTTGGCTTGGCGTGTTTACTTGGAAAGAGGATGGCCTATTCGAGGAAACGATCAAACCCTAACCCAGAAACCCTAACACAGTTTGATGGTGCTCTATCCAATTCACCGAAAAAGTAGCTTGTCGACAGCCTACACGCCAAGCCCTCCTTCACTCTTAGTATAGTAATCGCTCTTCAGCGCCCCTGACATTGTGGCACATGCAGCGCAGTGGATAAAGCGCTCGCTTCATGTGATTGATTCGGAAGGTGCAGGGAATATCGGGCCCGGTTCGATCTCCGTCAAAGTCCATCTTTACAGGGGTTTTTCATGGTTTTCTTCTGTAGTCTAGGCTGATGCATGATATGATGAGATGAGAGGTTATTTTATTAGTTGTTTTGGATGGTGGGAAGGAGTCGGTCGTGGTCTGTTGTTAAGGAACCATCTCAGTATTGACCTGAACGACAGAGGTAAACAACGAGAAACCCCTCTCAGGATGGTCGACCATGGCGGGAATCGAACCCCGGGCTCGAATGACGGTTCACTGTGTATATCAAACTCGGCCACACCTCTCAATATACCCTCATTATATATTTATGGTCAAACCGAGGGCTTAACAACTCCTGAAATCTCCTGAAATCCTCCTGAATTCTTCTTGCAATCCCCCTGAAATCTCCTCGAAATCTTACTGAAATTCCGTGAAATCTCACTGAAATCTCTATATCTGAAATCAGGTATACACCAAATTTACCATTTGTTCACCCCTCGGGTCAAACTTACGATACCTTGAAGAAATTTCAGAAGGTTTTCCTGAATGCATATATATATATAGTGTGTTCATGTCAATATTATGTTGATTTGTAGTTCGTGCCTCCGCATCGGGTTACCCGAGCTAATTGTAGCTGACACGAACCTGTGGCGACCCTGGTCCAATTCACGCTCCCCCCTCCCCCCCCCCCCCCCTCCTGCACAGCCGTGGCGGTCGGTGGTGCCGTGTGGACGCCAGTCGGCCATGTTGGCCACTTGTTGAGGCTAGAACCACTGTACCGTTTACATTTTTAAACAGATAAATGTTATGCTAAATAGTATTTTTTTAAATATTTTCTGGTGTGATTTAATATGTGAGATTATAAACGAGTAGTTTGTTTGTTGTGTTGTTTTTATTGACATTTTGTCATGGAGGAGTAGCAGTTTTTTCTACAAAGAGTCCACAAAGCCTATTTGGCTTGTCTGCAGCATAAACATAATGAATTATAAAACAAATGTGCGATCACAAAATAAAATGTCGAACTATAGTTGGAGTAATATCGCTATGGGAACTGAAACGGGCCTAAAAATGAACAGTATACAGTTATACAGTACATGTATTTCGTAGAATGCGATTTAGATACGGAATTTGTTGGATAATCAATCCACTTTTTTCCTTTTAATTACAATTGGAGGAAAGGTTACTCATATGTATAACATATAACACTCAGTATTTTCACCATGGATTTTACCGAGACGCGTGGCCGAGTGGTAACACACTGAACCGTCATTCGGGAGACTAGGGTTCGATTCCCGCCATGGTCGACCATCCTGACAGGGGTTTTTCGTGGTTTCCCTCTGTCGTTCAGGTCAATACTGGGATGGTTCCTTAACAACAGGCCACGACCGACTCCTTCCCACCATCCAAAACACCTAATGCAATAACATTTCATCTCATCATCCCATCATCTCATTCATCATTCACCGACGCCAATAGATATCAGCCATCAGTATAGTGCGTCGTTAAAACCCAATATTGATTGACCATGGATTTTCACCTTACATTGTAGGCCTTACGTACTATACTTCATGAAAATAACACGGACCTATACTTTTTTTGAATTTATATTGGGTTTAACAACGCTCGGTATACTGGTGACTAAGATATATTGGCGTCGGTGAATGACATATGAGATGATGGGATGGTGATATGAAAGGTTATTTTATTTGGTGTTTTTGGATAGTGGGGAGGAGTCGGTCGTGGCCTGTTGTTTAGGAACCATTCCAGTATTGACCTGAACTACATTGGAAAACCACAAAAAAAAACTTTTAGGATGGTCGACCATTGTGGTATTCGAGCCACTGTCTCATTCTAGACGGTTCAGTGTATTATCCACTCGACTACACGTCTCAGTTATACATTTCAGATTTATTATTATTCGAATATATATAATTTTATCTCTCTCATTTCGGATCTTGTCGTTTCCTTTCTCTCTGTCGCTTTCAATCATTTATGAAGTTTTCTTGCAATTTAACAATTGACGACTAGTGATTGACCCGCCCATAAACGTCACAAAACAGAACATCCAATCAAATGGGCTTTGTTATGTGGGAAATTTCACATTGACCTATCAGATTATCTCTAAATTCCCACATGAAGTATATAGATCTAGGTGGCTTTGGCGATTAGCCACGCCTATCACTAGTGGTCAATTCCCACATCGGTGTTATCGTGCACCTAGATTCGGACACGCTCTTACCAATGTAAATATAAAAACACTTCTTTCATGTATCGTTTTCTAAATCAAAAATAATTAAATGAATCACAAATATCATCCAAGTCATTGAGAAGTAATTCGGCAGAACGGTAAAAAGTAACAGTTTCAGTTCTGATTCCTGTATTTTTTTTTTTTTTATAACCGATTCTTGTAATTTAATTAAATTGTTCGAACATGAATCGAAGTTCTTGTGTATTAATTGTGTATTTAGGGCGTATAAAAATAATGACCATTCAAAACTGAGAGTCGGAACCAATGAGTGTGATGTTGCTTTCAATTGTTGATTGGTTTTAGATCTTTTATAATATAAAGCGATAGATGAATAGAATGTTTTAAAATTCAATTGTATTCTATATCAGAGTGATGCTAGGTGCGAAGAGAAGCGACAGAATTGCAAGGGTAAATTGAATAAATTCAAAGAACTGAATTTTTTAACAATCTCATGTTTTTATATATTTAGAAGTTGTGTGTTTTGTTAGGAAAGATATAAATTTGTTCAAGAGGAATGCTGACCACAATTGACCCGCCCACAAACGTCACAAAACAGAACATCCGATCAAATGGGCTTTGTTATGTGGGAAAAATGACATTTACCTATCAGAGTATCTCTAAATGACCACATGAAGTATAGATCAAGGTGGCCCTGGCGATTAGCCACGCCTATCACTAGTGGTCAATTAAGACACTGGGCTTGAACTTTTTTTATTTATTTTTATATTTTTTATTTTTTATTCGCTGATAATAGACATCGTTACATTTTCATGAACAATATATACATAATAAATCACAGCAAATAAAACAACCACTACATACACAGTATCCCACAAAACTACAAAGTGTAGTTTATCTGTGGGTTGAACAAATTGTATGTTATCGGTCACATCATATCTATAAACCAAATTAAATATGAACATAATTAAGAAAGAAACAATTGGTTATTAATAAGTGATAAATATTAGGTAATAACCCAATAACTGAACGTCAGCGCACGGTACTATATATGAAACGGGATTGTACAATAACGGTGTTAAGTTTTTGACGCTTTTCCTCAAGATTCTCAATGTCACATATACACGATCGTATAGTTGATTGATTGATTATTGTTTCCTTAACGACCCCACCAACAGCCAGGCTATACGGGGTTACGAATGAGCAGGTGATTATGAAACTATGAAGTGATGATAAGTGAAAGGACATTCAAGTAAGATCGCCCTTGTGGTGCCCCGTCGAAACGATCCTATCTTTCATCCATAGCCTTAATTGGGGAACAATGATTTTGTATCAAGTTTCGATGTTATTAAAAAAAAAAAAAACCTCATGCCCTATGCGGGACTCGAACCCACGCCCAACGTTGACTTCAGTTTCTGAAGCGGTGCCTCAGCTGACCGAGCTACCGAAGGCGGAGTGTTAATATCTCCATTGCAAATCGTAGTGAAATAAAACGACACGATACGAGCTAATCGACCAGAGGTTCCCCCTATGTGTTAGCATTACATGACGGTAGTTTCGAGCCTTCATCTAGTATCGATTATTGCCGCTCCAGTAGACTAGTGCAAGTAACAACTGGGTCAGTGGAACATCTACCGTCTTCCCCGCGCGGTCCAGGATATTGACGACCGGGTGTGTCAGAGATCACAGCCCCCGAGATGGATCCACTAGATGTGACGGTTCCGATCGAACGTCCCCCCTATGTCGCGGCATTAGCGCGCGGGTGGTTCGAGCCTCCTCACTTGCACAGCGACGTCAGTGTCTTCGTTTTTGTCATTGTTGATTAATGTTGTCGACAAAACTGAGTGAGAAGAGTGGATAGCACACTGAACCGTTGTTCGGGAGACCGGGGCTCGATTCCCGCCATGGTCGACCATCCTGACAGGGATTTTTCGTGGTTTCCCTCTGTCGTTCAGGTTGATACTGGGATGGTTCCTTAACGACAGGCCACGACCGATTCCTTCCTACTATCCAAAACACATAATAAAAATAACCTTTCATCTCATCATCCCATCATCTCATTCATCATTCACCGACGCCAATAGATCGTAGTCATCAGTATAATGCGTCGTCAGGGTGTCTACAGATTTTCCATTACAAAATTCCCTGACTTTTCCAGATTTTCCAGATGAAAAATGATATTTTTCCAGTCTGCAAATTTGGCTTTTCCGTCGATTATAATATAGGAAAAATTGTTCACAAATTCAATTTCGGTTTTACAGTCGGTTTCAAGTCAGATATAGGCGGGAATTTTAAAGATCAGGCAAGGCAAAACAATTAAAGAATTATTTTTTCAAATTGTGGACTTGTATTTGCAGCAACTGAAAATGGTATTTGATTTAAAAAAAATAGATTTTTTTTACATTTTGAGTAAAATTCCAGAAAAAACAAAATTCCCTGATTTTTCCAGATTTATTGAATTCCCTGACTTTTGCGGGTTTTCTAGCTTTTCCAGTCTTGTAGACAACCTGGTCGTTAAAACCCAATATAGGCCCTATATATATAAAAAAAGAAAAAATTATACTTTCCTGATCAAATCATCTCTGTGGTGTCGTTTTTTATTTAACCATCTGATATTGAATTCTCCTTTCCCACACACAAGCTTCGGCTTATGTGGGTATCATTTTTTTTTTTTTAAGATCAAATAAACAACTTATTCAATTCTCATTAATAACAACTTATTATTTTTCATTATTCACGCTCATTGTTCTTTTCTTTTCATTTGAGTGTCAATGTGACTGAAGAATCTTCCTTGTTTAGTTTTAGATACTATTTGTAATTCTGTTGATAACAAGTGTTTTGTTATAATGATGAATATTTAAGAAAAAAAAAATATGACTTATGCATGATGATTAATGTACCGGTTTATTGATACAAACCAATAGTAATAACCGAAGAGGTAAACGAGACTATAAACACTAGACGAAAGTAAACAAAGGCTCCTCCTATCTCTCTAATGGATCTCTAATAGATAGTTTCTCATCGTAAATGTTGACGTATAAATGTTTCAATTTTTTTCTCCATTGTCACAAGAGAAGAATGAAAAATACGTAGACATTCTCAAAAAATCTACAAAACCTTTCAAACACTTGTCTGTAGGACAATAAAAATATATATAAACATGATATCATTAACCACTAGTAATAGGCGTGGCTAATCGCCAGGCCACCTGGATCTATACTTCATGTGGGCATTTAGAGATACTCTGATGGGTAAATGTGAAATTTCCCACATAACACAGCCCATTCGATTGGATGTTCTGTTTTGTGAC
Organism: Brachyptera risi; assembly: GCA_964007535.1. Lineage (NCBI taxonomy): Eukaryota > Metazoa > Arthropoda > Insecta > Plecoptera > Taeniopterygidae > Brachyptera > Brachyptera risi. The sequence goes on along the minus strand of OZ023335.1, from coordinate 24,520,290 downwards.
GTTTATGGGCGGGTCAATCACTAGTCATCAATTAATATAATAATAATAATAATAATAATAATTTAATAGTAGTATAAAGGGATAATATGATATAAATATTATTATGATATATTATATGATATATAATATGATAATATCTTTTGTCCCCAGTGAGTCGTCTTCAACTTGGACTATACATTATCTGTATCTTGATGAAATTAATATTTTGACAATTAGTTTGATATCTTGAAATAAATGATGAGATAATTTTATGTAAGAGATAAATGAGTTATGAACACTCCAAATGTGTACATCATTCTCTTCTAACTGATAAAAAATAATTGTAATTGTCTCTTATTACAATGGTATAATAAAAGTATAATTTGAAACGATAAAATACCTTGATGTGATAACGATCGCCCGTCTAATTGCCGTGTGCTACATGATCATACGTCTCGATTTCCGCTTCGGTGACACTGATAATTGCATCCTCTCTCTCTCTCTCTCTCTCTCTCTCTCTCTCTCTCTCTCTCTCTCTCTCTCTCTCTCTCTCTCTCTCTCTCTCTCTCTCTCTCTCTCTCTCTCTCTCTCTCTCTCTCTCTCTCTCTCTCTCTCTCTGCAGGAGAAACCAGTGGTGCAGCGGAAACGCGAGATTTCACCCTAAAAACCCATTCAAACATCTGATTTCTTCAGATGATTGGACTCGATATGGTGATCTAGGCCTATTCTCGGATTGCTATTCTAGAGTATTTAACCTTATTTTCAGAACAACTTGTGTGTAAGATGTGGTACACTTAGGGTTGGCTCAATAGAACGATCTACGCGGAAATACGAGATATAGTTTTCATTGGATGTGAATAATTGATATAATAATAATTACATTTATCGGAATTTTTATTATATGTCCGAAGACATTATTCTTGGAATTAATAAAATAAGAATTATATAATTGCAATTATTTGAAAACATTTGAAACCTCATCAGACGAGCTTCAGCGAGAATTCAATTTGACAAACCTAATTTTTTTTTTTTTCTATGTTTTTTGTCGGTTCTCCACAGGTCAAACGGCTACAGCTATCAACTTCAAACTTTTTTTCATTATGGTACCTCATCTAGCTTAGATCTGTATAGTTTTGTGGCATTATCGGGTGGTAACTTTTGTTTTTATGAATTTTAGAAATTTCAAAAATACCCCTTAGAATAACAGGGCGAAAAAAAAATTGAAATTTTTTTTTTCAAAACAATTGAAATTTTGTGTGAAGTTGAGTTGAAGAACATCTTGATACACATTTTTGGAAATTCTCAGCTTGATCGGGTCAGCCATTTTGAAGAAAAAACATGAAATGTACTAAATTGGCACCACTCGAAGCCGTTTTTACCCATTTATAACTAAAATATTACCCAATTGGCGAATTCAGGCAAAAGTTTGGCAATGAAGTCGACATACTATTACTTTCCGCTCGTCTAACAACGCGTATATAGCGTTTTCCTAGTTGTAATAATAATTAGTCATCAACGGATGTTTCATTACGTCATATAATTATTATAAAATAACTTGAAATTATCCACAAAAATCTCTGAATTGTAGAAACCAACGTACTAGGAACGTTCCTAACCGACCTTTTCCCAACTATTAATGCTAACACATATCAATGACCTAATTGTTATATATTTATTTCTCGCAAGTACGTGGTCTCGTGCTATTTGGCGGGTCGAAACTCACAACCGTTAGTGCTAGTTAATAGGGGAGACGGTCGATCGTTGGGTGGAATGCAAGTGTCATGTCAGCAGGAACCTTGACTTTGTTTGGTTGCCATAGTAATTATATGTAATAGGAATGGATTGGAGTTATTGAACTTGGTGGTTGACAGCCAATAAGGTCAATTATTGTCTTCGTGACGGTTGGCGAAAAATTAAACACATTCAAGAAGGTTTGTGTGTCGATTTAGAGTCGGTATTGTTATAAAGGACTTCGCAACTATGAAACTGGATTTTTAATTATTAATCACTATTATTATCACCGGCACATGTAGCGCAGTGGTTAATGCACTCGCTTCATGTGACCCGGGAGGCAGTGGGATTATCGGACCCGGCTCGATCCCCGCTACCATCCATCTTCACAGGGCCCGGATTCACAAAATGACCCATCTTCAGTACGTCCTAAGTTGGGACCATTTCACTGAGTTAGGACCAATATTGGTCTCAAGTTGGGACCATTTCACTGAGTTAGGACCAATATTGGTCTCAAGTTGGGACCATTTCACTGAGTTAGGACCAATATTGGTCTCAAGTTGGGACCATTTCACTGAGTTGGGACCAATATCGGTCCTAAGTTGGGACTATTTTACTGAGTTAGGACCAATGCCAATACTGGTCTCAAGTTAGGTCCATTTTCACAGAGTTAGGACCAATATTGGTCCCAACTCAGTAAAATGGTCCTAACTTAGGACGTGCTAAAGATAGGACTCTTTGTGAATCTGGGCCCAGGTTTTTTTCGTGGTTTCCCTCTGTAGTCTTGGCTAATGCCGGGATGGTTCCCACAATATAGGTCACGACCGCTTCCTTCCCATTATCTAACAAACCTTCATCTCATCATCCCATCATCTCATCAATCATTCATTCGACGCCAATGAACCTTATTTATCATTACAGTGCGTTGTTATAAACCCAATATGATGATAATAAAAAAAAAACGATTATTATTTCCCCAATTTGACTATACTTTTAACTGACAATCAGTATGAAACAAATAAAACTTGAAGACAATCTGCGTACACACATGCACGCATACTATATGGACAAATTTGCGATTAATTGCGAGCGAATTCTACTCAAATTGAACAGATTCAATCATTTTACGGGACTGTGAGTGTACTTTCAAAATAATATGCAACACCTGACATTAATTCTCCGGTACACCGGGCAATCTTTCCAAAAATTATTTGTCATCAGATCAATACTTGATTGGCCTAATTTGAGAGTTGTATGAAAAAATAGCCTCGTTGGAGTTTGTAGTTTAAACCGCAGTTTAAAGCTTGTGTATCTTCCATCTCCTTGGTTGATGTTATTGAACCTCTGGCTGTTGCATTGCATTAGCAAGGAATGTTGAACGTATTTATATAAAGTGTCAAGTCACCCGGCTAGCCAATTGTCATTACTACATACTATAGTAGCATGCTTGTATAGTAGAGTAGCATGCTGGTATAGTAGAGTAGCACGGTAATATAGCAAGCATAATGGCATGCTAGTAATATAGGAGCATGTTAGTAGTATTTTTTTTTTTTTCATAATAACTTCGAAACTTGATACAAAATCATTGTTCCCCAATTAAGGCTAAGGATGGAAAGTAGGATCGTTTGGACGGGGCATCACAAGGGTGATCTTACCACCCCATTTTGATTATTTAAAACTAATGAACTTTAACACCATGCAGGACTGCGGTGTCTGTGACTATAATTTTTCGCCGTAGATAAAAGTCTTTCAGTATATAAACACACGAATGTTGATATCTTCCACTTTGAACCAATTGTCTATTGGGCAATGATCACTTCTTTCTTTTTTTCCAAATGTACACATTTGTATTGACGAGAGATGGATGCGGGAACCACCCGTGCGGCAATGATGTTGGATAGGGGAGACGGTCGATCGGGACTGTCATCATTGGTTCATACATGCACACGGTGTACCAGGATGACATGTTGCAGCATTGCTGTCGTGTGTGACGTCACACAATAGGAAGACGCTATAAGGACAAGGTGCATACGATTCATGACTCGGCGTGGGCAGGGGGGATCGGGGGGGGGGGGGGGGGGGGGTGAGGGAGGAGTGGTTCCTCGAGAGTCACTCGCACAAAACACACCGGAAATACAAGCTCTTACGTCACTTCCTACGACTTCCTCTCATTCATTGCAGCATCACCCCCCTCTATTTCTCTCTCTCTTTCTCTCTCTCTCTCTCTCTCTCTCTCTCTCTCTTCTTTCACCCCCTCTTTACCTCTCTCAACCCCTAGCATTTTGTTCAATTAGTGATTCTACAGGAAAAGCTAGAGTGGTTGGCTTCTTGACTTTTAGTATTCAGGCTGAATGTTGAATCCCCCCCCCTCCTCCCCCCCCCCTCCCCTCGGAAAACACAGAAGCACCCCCGAAACGAAATCTCTAAATTCAACACTGTCGACAATAAGCACAGCAATAGTAAATGGCATAGATATATGTTACTATGGTGTACACTTGTCATGAAATCTTCCTGAAATCCCTTGAAATCTTCTTGAAATTCTCTGTGAAATCTCATTAAAATCCTGTGAAATCATGTGAAATCTGAAATCTGAAATCAGGTGTACACCAAATTTACTATAGAGTTGTTTATTCCTCGATAGAATCTAAGCAAAGTATTCTATATCATCACTAATATATGTCGAATATGGCGGAAACTGCCCAGTTTGTGAAGCGGTGTGAAAGCTACTGCCGAGACACAAATATCTACGCCTTCTTAACGTTGAGTTACGCATCCCGGTAATATAAGCCATATATATGGTGAAGGTATGTTGCTCTTGATAATCGTAAATTGTCCGCATGGAATTTTATATCTTGTATATATATAATAATATAAGTCATCATCAAAAATGTGATAAATCGACTCCCACAAGCTCGTATAACTGTAATTTATGTCAGCTGTCTTCATTAAAATACGACAAAAATCCGGTACTAAATAATATACCAGTGTTAAAAGTCGAAACTTTCTGAAATACAAGGATTTAACTTGACTTATTTCAATATTCGTACTTTTTTTAATCAAATGTACATATGAGTGTGATTGTAATTACAATTGATATGGAATAAAAATTAATTGAATTGAATTGAGTAAAAGTCTCTACTTGTATCCAAGAAAGATGAAGGAGCGAACCACCCGTACGTCAGTGGTGTGGGATAGGGGGGAACGATTGCTCGTAATGTCCAATAATAATGGTCTGTAAAGCAGGGGCGGATCCAGGTCATATTTATGGGGGGGGGGAGCGATTTCAGTAAAAAAAAATAACACGTGAGAACAGTTGTGCAATGGCCCGTTATCGCGAAGCCGGCGACCCGCGGGGGGCAGGGGGGGAGGGCCCCTTCTAGCCCCGCATGTTTTTTTTAATTATACACCCATTTTCAATACGGTTTAGCGAGTTTCAGATGAGGTTTGGATGCCGAAATCATTCTAACTATGAAATAAAAAATGGCTAAAAAAACAATATTTGTAGCTGCAGAGTCGTTCAATGTCATTTCAGCACCCCGGGCAAGCAATTTATAATTGGGCAGTCAATTGTGCGCCCCCAAAACTGAGTGTGCATATCGATAGTGAATGTGAATGTGAATGTGATCGATAGTGGATGCCCCGCAGGATTTTTTTTTTGAAAATTTCCTCTTTTCAATACGATTCTAAGGGGTTTCAGGAACTACACAAAATTTCTGAAATACATGGATTTGAACAATAATTTTGGCAATTGCCTGTTCCAATCAAATAAACCGCTGTATTAATTCATCATTCAATTACAGTGATATTTGAATATGAAGTGCGCTTCTTTTTTTTTTTCATTTTTTTTTCATTTCAGCCTTCAGACAACTTTTTTTTTTTTTAGTAAAACAAAATTTTATTCTCTCCAATAGTAGTACAATACATAATGATGATAGTTAATGGTACATAATGTTGTTGTTGTTGTTGTTGTTGTTGTTATTGTTACTAATAAGACAGCGGGTCTTTACCGGCTCGTTGGCTCGCTTGTTATATATACCATGCTGTGGCTGTCCGATTCACGCGGTGCAA
>OZ023335.1:24494512-24507012 GCA_964007535.1 Brachyptera risi | reverse complement strand
GTGGTAACACACTGAACTGTCATTCAGGAGACCGTGGTTCGATTCCCGCCATGGTCGACCATCCTGACAGGGTTTTTTCGTGGTTTCCCTCTGTCGTTCAGGTTGATACTGGGATGGTTCCTCAACACCAGGCCACAACCGACTCTTTCCCACCATCAAAAACACCTAATAAAATAACCTTTCATCTCATCATCCCATCATCTCATTCATCATCCACCGACGCCAATAGATCGTAGCCGTCAGTATAGTGCGTCGTTAAAACTCAAATATATAAAAAAGATGGTTTGATCCGATTTTTTTCCACATAATCATAGAGAACTTGACACAAAAGCCATCGTTTTTTCCAGGTAGGCAAGATATAAAAGTTGTGGTTTCAATTCGCCTTGTTTATACATATACATCATTCATCAACCGGCACAGTAGCTGAGTGGTTAGCTCACTTGCTTCATGTGATCCGGGAGGTGAAGTGACATATCGGACCCGGTTCGATCCCCGCCACCGTCCATCTTTACAGGGGTTTTTCGTGGTTTCCCTCTGTAGTCTAGGCTAATGCCGGGATGGTTCCTACAGTATAGGCCACGACCGCTTCCTTCTCACTATCCTTCCCACTACCCATAAAAAACCTTCATCTCATCATCCCATCATCTCATCAATCATTCATCCGACGCCAATAGATCTTAGTAATCATTACAGTGCGTCGTTAAAACCCAATATATAAAAAAAAACATACATCATTTTTTTTTCTTTTTTAATAACATCGAAACTTGATACAAAATCACTGTTCCCCAATGAAGGCAATGGATGAAGAATATAGGATCGTTTGAACGGGGCACCACAAGGGCGATCTTACCACCCCAAAGAATAATTGAAAATAAGATATAACTCCTTTAACAAACAATATATCCCAAGGTAATAATGCCATGGGTTAGAAAACAATTCAAACATTCACAGTGGGGAGAAAAGCTTTTTAATATTCCACTGGATATTATTATTGCAGTTTGACTGCTAATTGACGACTCTCAGTCTCCGCCCCCATGACGTCACAAATCATACCGTCCAATCAACAGGGCTGTTAGAACTGTAGTGAAATTCAAATATCCAATCGGGGTATCTTCAAATGACCACACATGTTATTATCCAACTGGCTGACTGGTGAAGCCACGCCCATTTCGAGTCGTCAATTAGTTCATATACTATTCATATCCATCTATATTTCATATAATGCGTATACTTATTGTCTTCTCCCTACCTCTATAGTAGTTTTAGCTCTTGAAATGTCAATCTATTTTTCTCGGAATGCATTTTAATTGAGCTTGATCAACCGCATTATGTTACCGCAACTGTAGGCCTATTTACGTACGCACTCCACCTACTTTCTATAGAATAATATCAGTCTCATACGCGTATAGCTGTTTCACTTTTGAAGTGACACTTCAATGTTGCGACAAAAAGAGGTTCTATGTGACCGCGAGTGTATAGGCCTACAGAGGAAATCATTCATCATTTAGTATTTTATGATATTATTACTTGAATTATTGTTACTAATGAGTACTCGACTTTTATAGACTTCGTAAGCTCTGGAGGAATGAATGTATATACATACACATCTTGTTTGATTATTCTATGACGCTGCATATTCATGCAGGTTTTTATATACCGTTTATATACCCCCCCCCCCCCCCCCCCTCGTGGCCCATTCACTTGAGGCACAGCTTTAGATACTGCAGTCACAGTTGGGCGTGAATTTGAGTCTCGTATAAGGCATAGGTTTTTGTTGATATAATTTATATGCCAAAATCCTTATATTCCAATCATAGATTCTTCTCTATGCTCCAACATAGTCCTTGGGCCTAGTCAGTCTATTTGCTTGACGTAAGAGCGTATAGTGGAATAAAGTCGACTCGATTGTGTATTGTATTGTAGATTGTATTGTATTTTCCGTGGTTAATTTACAGAGTTATTGTGTAAACTACATCAGATGATTGGATAAAACGAAATATTATATATAGATAAACAAGAAAAAAGCTAAATGACCTCGCTGTCGATGCGCCTTAAAACCCTAATATTCATTCATGAAAGTAAAATTATCAGTACGGTAAATCAATCGTATGAAAAAATATTCGTCAAGGCTATAAAATAAATTATTCAATGACTTGGTTTTGGGTGTCCAACCCTAGATTTTATTTCAATTAGATTTTAACCTCACTTCTATGCTATGTATCATGTGAGACTGTAATTCCAAATTCGATGAAAATAAATTAATACAAATAGAATAAGTAAAAACCCATCCATCCATTAAAAAAAAAAAAACAGTATACAAATAGAATAAATGAAAATCCATCGATTGGAATTAGTACCCCGAAGCCCATGTCACACGACCGAGTCGACTTGATTCCGTTATACGCTGTTCAGTGGATATATGAATGGAAAGTTCCTATCTGTATTTACCGTGCAGCATCTCCATGGCAATGCAGCTTGCCTTGTCACGTGTGACGTCACCATGTACTAATCACGCGTTGTTGTTGTTTTTGTTGCAGGTAAGCCTGGCGTTATATCATCACATCTGTCCAGACTAACAGTGTTTACTTGGGAGGGACGAGAAGGAAGGTAATGTGTCGTGATGGTCCTTGTAAACGGTGACTTATTTTTTGGCAAAAACATGGTCGCCGCTTTTTTAACGACCCTTCTCTGTGGGGACGCTGAAGAACGAATACTGGAATGACTACTGGAATAGCGATACTACTAAGAGTGAAGGAGGGCTTGGCGTGTAGAAAAGCTACTATTTCGGGAAATTGTTTAGACCACAAAGGAGCTTTTGTTAAGGGTTTTGGGTCAGGTTATGATCGTTTCCTCGGATAGGCCATCTTCTTTCCAAGTAAACACGCCAAGCCAAGTTCACTTTTGGTAGTATCTTCATTCCAGTATTTAGCCCCAATTTCTTTCTCCCGGATTATTTTAGAGGCAAGCAGTCAGGGTATGCGAACTATGCTCCGCATAGCCGCTCATTATAATATAACAGATCATTCAATTCATTTGTAAATAATTCAATTTTATTCCGAAAATTATAATGAACAGTAATAATTTTGGCGAAGAATATAAAAAAAAAATGAATTCTGAAAAACATTATTATAAGCCTATATCATTCATTCTTATAATTTTGGAGGAAGGGGCGGGGGGCTGGAAGGCGTATACCGGATATGTCGTGTGACATGGGCTTCGGGGTACTTGTCAATGGAATGTGGTTAGGGTTCAGGTAGAGGTTGGGCACCCAAACCCATGTCACACGACCGAGTAGAATTTATTCCGGTATACGCTCTTCAGGCGACTCCGAGTGAGAATGGAATAATAAGTCAAGGTTATTGTACGCGGTGTGGTATTGTATCGAAAAGCGTTTTATTCCCACAGTTATTACTTATATATAATACATAGATGTGTTGACGAGATATGGAGGATTGAACCACCCGAGCGCTAGTGATGTGGGATAGGAGAGACGGTCGATCGGAACCTTCAATAAACATATTGTAGAATTACCGCAGTCCGATGCGGTATCAGTGAAAGAAAGTACACTTTTTTATAACGCGTTAAAAGTCGAGTTGATTGGAAATTGCAACATGGACAGTTGCCTTATGTGCGGTGCTCAGAAAGAATGCGTTTTAATCCAGCCGCGGAATCTGAGTTATTTGCGGTGAATGTTACCGTACTTTTCTTATCGCGGTACTCTTTACGTACGGTTTTCTTACGGTTTTCGTACGGTTTTCGTACGGTTTTCTTACGGTTTTCGTACGGTTTTCGTACGGTTTTCTTACGGTTTTCTTACGGTTTTCTTACGGTTTTCGTACGGTTTTCTTACGGTTTTCGTACGGTTTTCTTACGGTTTTCGTACGGTTTTCTTACGGTTTTCGTACGGTTTTCTTACGGTTTTCTTACGGTTTTCTTACGGTTTTCTTACGGTTTTCGTACGGTTTTCTTACGGTTTTCGTACGGTTTTCTCACGGTTTTCGTACGGTTTTCTTACGGTTTTCGTACGGTTTTCTTACGGTTTTCTTACGGTTTTCTTACGGTTTTCGTACGGTTTTCTTACGGTTTTCGTACGGTTTTCTTACGGTTTTCGTACGGTTTTCTTACGGTTTTCGTACGGTTTTCTTACGGTTTTCTTACGGTTTTCTCACGGTTTTCTTACGGTTTTCGTACGGTTTTCTTACGGTTTTCGTACGGTTTTCTTACGGTTTTCTTACGGTTTTCTTTCGGTTTTCGTACGGTTTTCTTACGGTTTTCGTACGGTTTTCTTACGGTTTTCTTACGGTTTTCGTACGGTTTTCTTACGGTTTTCGTACGGTTTTCTTACGGTTTTCGTACGGTTTTCGTACGGTTTTCTTACGGTTTTCGTACGGTTTTCTTACGGTTTTCTTACGGTTTTCGTACGGTTTTCTTACGGTTTTCGTACGGTTTTCTTACGGTTTTCGTACGGTTTTCTTACGGTTTTCGTACGGTTTTCTTACGGTTTTCTTACGGTTTTCGTACGGTTTTCTTACGGTTTTCGTACGGTTTTCGTACGGTTTTCTTACGGTTTTCGTACGGTTTTCTTACGGTTTTCTTACGGTTTTCGTACGGTTTTCTTACGGTTTTCGTACGGTTTTCTTACGGTTTTCGTACGGTTTTCTCACGGTTTTCTTACGGTTTTCGTACGGTTTTCTTACGGTTTTCGTACGGTTTTCTTACTGTTTTCGTACGGTTTTCTCACGGTTTTCGTACGGTTTTCGTACGGTTTTCTTATCCGTACTTCTCTTATCGCGAGCGAACGGGTGTTTGAGACTAAATCAACCGATCGTTTGGGTAGTTTTGTGTGCGTATATTTGTTCCAATCAGTGTAATGGCAACATGTAATGCATCTCAGTCTCAGTTACAATGTGCATAATTAGAATAATAATTCCAATGGATTCTATTCAATTACTGTTATTCTTTTGTTCATATTTGAACAATGGTTCTGATTTGGCATTGAAAATATTTAAATCATTCAAAACCGGTTGACTCGATTAGAACATGTGCTCTATATTTTTTGGAAAATGAATTCAATGTTTCGATATTAGAAAAGAAGTGATCATTGCCCAAGAGACTGAGTTCAAAGTGGAAGATATCAACATTCGTGTGTTTTGTTCACTCTTAGACCCCGTTTACATTACTACCATCCTACTATAGTAGAGTTACTAGAGTAAATGGGCAGTAACTAATATTGCGTTCACACGGAAAAAAAATAAGTTCTTGGTTACTAGACGTTTTAGTTACATAATTTACCGCGTGAGTGTGTTTTGAGCTTTACAGCCTTCTAGCCAACGACACTAAAATAATTTTTGAAGGCTGTTTGCACAGCTGATTAGGCAATATTTACAACTTTCGCCGACGCCATCTTGAAATTATACTACCAGGCTACGATCGTACCAACCTATGAGCGTTCATACGGGTACATCTACTAGAGTAAACCTACTAACGGTAGTAAGTTAACTCTAGTAGCTTTTGTTACTAGCGTAGCAACTGATTTACGTTCACACACGGTAAGTTACGATCGTAGGTGGGGTTACTAGAGTAGTTGAGTAGTAATGTAAACGGGGTCTTAATACCAATGCTGGTAATGTCCGGATATATATCACAGGAACGGTTTCTACTTTTAATGTGTTCCGGACTTTCGGAAACTGAAAGACTGTTATCTGCGGCGGAAAATTATGGTCACAGACAGCGCAGTCCTGGTGTTGAAGTTCATCAGTTTTAAATAATCAAAATGGGGTGGTAAGATCGCCCTTGTGGTGCCCCGTCCAAACGATCCTATCTTTCATCCATAGCCTTAATTGGGGAACAATGATTTTGTATCAAGTTTAGATGTTATTAAAAACAAAAAAAAAGATGAAAATTGATGATGACCGTCTCTTCTCGTGATGTAAACAGGGAGACGATCCTGACTTATGACGTATTATGACGTAGTATATACAGTTTTACGTAAAACCGAGCTATGTCCGTGTTCAAATATAGTGTTCCTTGAGCATTTTTCGAGTTTTCATTGAAACTTGAAAAAATGAACCGTATCCTTCGAGATTTAGTTTATATGCGGGACTCGAACCCAAACCCAACTTGACTTCAGTTACTAAAGTGGTGCCTTTGTTGATTGCAAATAATGCTAGCGTTTTTTATTAACAATGTTTAAACAATTATCCCATTGAAGATACCGTTGCATTATACTTCATTCGAATTAGTGCGATAAGGTTCAAGTTAGCTTTAATTTATATTGGGTCTTAAACGACGCACTATACTGAGTGATGGCTACGACCTTTTGACGCTAATAGATCCCATCAGTATAGTGCTTCGTTAAAACCCAAGATAAATTAAAGGTAACTTGAATTACAGAAAATTTGCTTCTTGATTTACTTCAATTGTTTTTTTTTCTGAAAAGAAGCCTTTTTCTTTACTAATGTCCATTGAAATCATAAACAGGTATGCTTAGTGGATTATAAAACTGCGTAACGAAGGCCCTATAGAGTCAAGAATCATTATCTCATAGGCCTACATCGTTCATCAACGCCAATAGATCTCAGTCATCAGTACAGTGCGTCGTGAAACACAATCTAAATGAATAGGTCGATTATATTCTATAAGTACTGAGACAAGTGGTCGAGCGATTACAGCACTGAACTGTCATTCAGGAGACCGTGGTTCGATTCCCGCCGCTGTCGACCATCCTGGCAGGGTTTTTTCGTGGTTTCCCTCTGTCGTTCAGGTAAATACTGGGATGGTTCCTTATCAACAGGTCACAACCGACTCCTCCCAACTATCAGAAAACACCTAATAAAATAACCTCACATCTCATCATCCCATCATCTCATATATCATTCACCGACGCCAATAGATCGTAGTGATCAGTAGAGTGCGTCGTTAAACCCAATATAAAAAATGAATAAATGTATTCCACTACTTTTCATACCAATTTCGCACACAACTTATAACGACAATGCATTGCGTTTTCCTAGTATATTGTCGAGTTATCCTCGAAAGCCTTTCAACTTCTTCAAGTGATGCACTTCGGTTGCCCTGTGCTGTACACATGTCGTGACCCTGTACGGTGGCGCTGCTAACAAGTATTGTGGACATTATAAGAACTAAAGGCACGGTTCCATACGCTAGTGATCCCTAGCGGATCAAAATACAACTGACGGAGCACGTTGTTGTACAGTCGGTAAAACAGTAGTTATGACTTGTCGACATTATTTTACCGATGTATTTTTTATATATATATATTGGGTTTTAACGACGCACTATACTGATGGCTTCGATCTATTGGCGTCGGTGGATGATGAAGAAAATGATGAGATGAAAAGTTATTTTATTAGCTGTTTTGGATAGTGGGAAGGATTCGGTCGTGGCCTGTCGTTAGGGAATCATTCCAAGTATCAACCTGAACGACAGAGAAGGCCACGAAAAACCCCTGTCAGGATGGTCGACCATGGCGGGAATCGAACCCTGGCCCTCCGAATGACGGTTTAGTGGGTTACCACTCGGCCATGCGTCTTGGTTTTACCGATGTAGTGTGATTTTAGTTTTACTACATAGATTGGATAAATTTTACGCTTGGATATATTTGTGATTTACAGGGAAATGCTATAATTTGTTGTACGGCCAGGAGTGGACTGGCCCGGGTGGCTCCACCATATTAAGCATGCATGGTTCATGGCACCCAAATAGTTATCAGCTATTGGGAGATGAGAGTATAAATACAAGTTGGGTATTTCAATTCAATATCATTTTAAAAATGTAGTACAATCAATTTTCTATTCGCGATTGGAACCGTATGCACTTTCACAGAACATCATTCAACGCCGTCAATAGATCTTGTATTGGTCGATCTATTGGCGTCGGTGGATGATGAATGAGATGATGAGTTGAAACGTTATTTCATCAGGTGTTTTTGGATGGTGGGAAGGAGTTGGATGTGGCCTGTTGTTGAGGAACCATCCCAGTATTAACCTGAACAACAGAGGAAAACGACGAAAAAATCCTGTCAGGATGGTCGATCATGGCGGGAATCGAACCGCGGTCTCCTGAATGATGGTTCAGTGTGCTAGTCACTCGACCACTCGTCTCAGTGTTCATCATAATCATAATGATTAGGCGCTACATTTGACTACCCTAATGTGTGAACAGCAGTATAGTATATACGTATAACCCGTGAATAAGAGTGTATATAGCTGTCTTCTGATTGATTTATGTGTCCCGAGTGTCATGGTTTACACAAAATAGGGTAGTTTGCGTTTACCCCCCCGTTTCCTCCCTCACCCTATTCCCCGCCCCCGCAGATGTGACTTGTCTAGAGGCTCGATCGCCCGTCTCCTCGTATGCTGTAGCACTGGCGAGCGATGATGTCGAGTCTTGCGTCTTGTAAAGTCAGCGTCTTGTAGCACCCTCACATGTCGACTTCCTCCCTCCCCCCCTCCTCCCCCTCCCCCTCCTTATAACCCCCCCCCCCTCCCCTGCCAAAGATCTGAGGCTGAACATAGCTTCATCTGTTAGTGGTTCCTTCTGTACTTGTAGCCAATAATGAGGAGGTCGTCACAACGGAATAATGTGGAATCTTACGCGAGGGTAAACAAGGGGTAAATTTGGTGCATACCCGATTTCAGGGAGATTTCACGGGATTTCAGGAAGATTTCATGACAAGTGTACAAACAGATTTCAAGAGTTGTTTATTCCACTCGATCTTACGATATATGAACATCATTCCAGTTCTACTTCAAGTATGCAACGCTTTTGAAAGATGTAGTGGCGTTTATCATCGCATAGCTCGTGCTGAAAAATCATAATATCCTAAAATCATATACAATTACACGACTTAGGGCTGTCGGACGTTGAGGATCAATTTTCTCTGCTTTATTTTCATTGTTAATGGAGATATCATGAATAGAAGAATAATGTAAACAAATATATAGTTGGGTATCCTCGATTTAAATGACACTAGTTTTAGGAGTAAGAATGTTGATTTTTCACCAAAATGGAGTCCAAGTATAGCAACTCGATATTTTTTCCGAGTGCTGACGTATAACTTCGGCGAGAAAGATAGGCTATTATTACAATGCTTGCGATGCAATTTCTCCTCACGATAATATACTCATTCAATAAAGCTCGACTCAAATTTCTCCAGTATAGAATAATTTTCAAAACCACCCATTCAATTAGCTGCACAAACAATGTAGGCCTATATACACTTTGATCAAACAGTAATCAATCAATCTACCATCCAATCAGTCACACATGTCATCTGCCCCCCCCCCCCTCCCAAGACACGTGTGGCCGAGAACCGTCATTCAGGAGACCGGGGTTTGATTCCCGCCATTGGTCGACTTTCCTGACAAGGGGTTTTTCGTGGTTTCCCTCTGTCGTCCAGGTCAATACTGGGATGGTTCCTTAACAACAGGCCACGACCGACTCCTTCCCACTATCTAAAAACACCGGATAATATAACTTTTCATTTCATCATCCTACATATCATTCACCGACGCCAATAGATCTTAGATTTTAGTACAACCGACTACTTCACACTATCCAAAAACACATCATAATATAACGTTTCATCTCATCATCCCATATATCATTCACCGACGCCAATAGATCGTAGTCATCAGTACAGTGCGTCTTTAAACCCAATATGAATAGATCAACCAATCAACTGTTGCGAATCGGCCTTCTGGCGGTCTGCCCCCCCCCCTGCCACCCTGCCCCCCCTGCCCCCCCCCCCCCCCCACCGCTAGCTGCATGATTCTACCATCACGCGTGTGTAAGCCGACCATTGTCGTGTAACATGTAGATGTATGCACCCCGCAGTAGGCCTACTAGCGCGGTGTAGCTACCCATTAGCGCCCTATACACCCCGGCCCTATACGAGCCCTATAAATAATTCATGCATAATGGTATACTCGGTGGTAGCTGTTGAGGACGAGGCGCCTGAACAGCGTATACCGGAATACAGTTAACTCGGTTGTGTGACATGGGTTTGGGTGTCCAACCTCACCCGAACCCTAACCACATTTCACAACCATCTATTAAAAAGTACCTCGAAGCCCATGTCACACGATCGAGTCGACTTCATTCCGTTATACGCTCTTCAGCGATCCCGTTTAGGCCTGGCAGTAGCCAGACAATGATAGGCTGATATGATTTTTCTTTTGTCTATATTGGGTTTTACGACGCAGTGTATTGATGATTGGAATCTATTCGCATGGATGGATGATATGAGATTGGAGTTTATGTTATTTAGTATTTTTTGGATAGTAGGAAGGAGTCGGTCGTGGCATGTTGTTAAGGAACCATCCCAGTATTGACCTGAATGACAGAGGGAAACCACGAAATATCTCAAGTCGGGATGGTCGACCATGGCGGGAATAGAACCCCGGTCTCCTAGGATGGAGGTTTAGCATTCCAGCGACTAATATACCTATTTTAATTTTTAGTATGAAGACTGTCGACCATGACGGGAATGGAACCCCGATCTCCTGAATGACGGTGTAGCATACTATAAAGCGACTTATTCTAGTAAGGACTGTCGACCATGACGGGAAACGAACCCCGGTCTCTTAACATCTAGTTCAACCCTCTTGATCTATAACCGTCTCTTGACTGTATATTCACATCAACCCCCCCCCCCCCCCTCCCCCCTGATAAGGACCACGCTCCGACTTGCGCGTCATGTAAAAGGGACGTGCAGGCTTCTAGGGCCATTAGTCCACCTCCCCTATAAGCCCTGTACATATAACTTGCGCGCATAATGTGATGGCGCCTACGTGCGGTTCCTGGTAATAACATCATTAGCGCCTCAGTGGCTGTCGTCTGCGATCCGCTCAGGTGGTTTCCTTGGAGTTAACCCCGGCAACCGAGGGGGGGGGGGGGGATCGAGACAAATGTGGATTTTATGCAGTCATTATGAATATCATGTTATTATATATTTATCAAGGTTTATATATAGCATTCAGGTCCGTATACTCTATAGAATGCATATATATATATACATATATACATATATATAGATATATATACATATATATATATACATATATATATATATATATATATATATATATATATATATATATATATATATATATATATATATATATATATATATATATATATATATATATATATATATATATATATATATATATATATCTGTCAGATTTATACACGTGTTGATTGGGCCTGGTATTGGTTTTGTATAATACGTTCATACAATCAAACAGCCTTGTTTGTTTGTTTGTTTGTTGGCCAACATCCGAAGCGTAATGATTCTGGGAGCGGATGTTCTGGGAGTTATTGACCGAAAGCAATCAAAAGTATTTCAAACCGATTGAACTATGAAAGAGAAAATGTTTGATTCGAATTCACCGTATTTGTTATCCATTATTTCCGATGTGTTTTACGGCGTATATATGTCACTGACTCCCGGACCCTTTGTGCAGCGCGTTTGAACAGCTAAATATGGACAATGAGATTGAGAGTGTATGGGTGTTATTATTATTATTATTATTTATTTGATACTTCTGATATTATTTATTTACTTTGATTATTTATTTTATTTTATGAGAAATTGAACCAAGTAGAAGAATTTTCGAATTATTTGTTAAGAATGAACCTTTTATTACCATTTCAGTGTTATGTTACAATTTCAATTACGGGTAAAATGTTAATATGTTCAAGTTTGTGTAATAAGGGGTAATAACACATGAAGTTACATCATGTTCACTCTATGTAGTATGATAATACTTGCCTACAGACAAGTCTCATCAGAGGCTTTGTAGGATATTTAGTAGCAGAGTTCCTGATTTCATCATTTGTACTAAAAATGTGTGAATAAAAAAAAAAAAAAAATACACGGTACATTATAATACATATGCATTTTAAATGTTGTGTATCGCTGGTGGTAAGAATAGAGCAAGCCCCGTAACAACATGTGCCTTACCACCAGCCTAAACTAAGATAACTGAATTAACATACTGGAATAATAAAATATAACATTCAAGGAATAGAAAATTGGAATAAAATAACATAATGGAGTAATACAATGAGAAAAAACAAAACAAAAACATATAAATATCATTATAAAAAAAAGAAATGAAATAAAATTTGAAAAAGATGAATGCACACAGTCATGTGGGGCCAACTTCATTTCACGTAGTAAATCTGCTCTTGATAACATTTTAAATTTGGAAATATCATCTTCTTGACGGAATTTTGATTTAATTTGATTGTAAAGGTTTATAGATCTAGAAATCTTGGATGTAGACTGTATAGAGCAACACCAGTGTCCAATGATTATTGTCTACTCAACGACCCCACCAATAGCTGGGTTATACGGGGGTACGAATCAGGAGGTAATATTGAAATTATAAAATGTGATGGTGTGTGAAAGGACGTTAGTAAAATACATTGTGCCTCATGCAGGACTCGAACCCATGCCCAACGGTGATTTC
>OZ023335.1:24479512-24489512 GCA_964007535.1 Brachyptera risi | reverse complement strand
GTTTTCAGGTATATATTAAAAGTATCTGTTTTTATTCCTGCTTTTTTATTTCGATATAATCATACCATTCAAATGGTATCACAAAAATACTGATAATTCGCTAAATCACCTTCTATGCGTTCTAAATCGAACTTTTCAATCTATTGAAATCCTCATGCCCTAACTTTCTATATCAGCCCCCCGCAAAAATTGCATACGCCACCGTGTCCGCCATCTTTGTTCCCCATATAGATAAACGCCCTGATCGCGCGTTGGCCAGAAATCTTTTCAGAGATTGATTGCATTCAATCGGGAATTGGTCGTCGCCCAAAACCTCGTCAGACTCGCCGTGACATATTCGACAGTACGTCAGCGTCGTGTCGTTGCATTGTTGTTGTAGTGGTAGTGGTGGAGATAATTGCCATGGCGGGGTGATAGACGGCAGACGGGCGAGTCGGTTCAACAAACAGTGCTGATGCAAACTCTGATCGCATTAAGAGGCCGGGCTAGTTGTTCGCTCGCTGCAGACTCGAGTTTAACATGCATCGTGTGCTAGGCGCAATCCGTAGACTAGCCTGCCGAACTCATATTCACGAATGAATTAATATTAGGGTTTTAAGGCGCATCGACAGCGAGGTCATTTAGCGCACGTATACGCCGTTAATTCCCTAGCTCACACTTTTGATATAAGTTATTTCACATTTTATATTTTTTTTCGCTACTCAAAAATATGTATCCACGTTTTTGGAATTTAAAATGAAAATCATTTTCCGTTTGGAGAATTTGAAAAATTACAAAAATTTTGTTGAGAAATTTACAAAATTTTGGTTCAAAAATTTACAAATTTTTGTTCAAAAATTTACAAAAATTTTGTTGAAAAATTTACAAAAAAATTTGTGAATGCAGTAACCTCCATTTTTCAATTATTAACAGAATGCAAAAACAATCATATTGATATCTCAAAAATTACAGCCGTGAGAGTTTGCGGCGTGAAATACCCCCATGAGTATAACCTCCAGGGAACGGTCAATATAGGACGAAAAGCGTCGATGCAGGCCTTTAGCTCCCAACACATGATTGGTAAACGGTGGGACCAATCAGTATAATTCTGTTTGCAATAAAACAACAATGAGTATATCTGTGCCTCTACTTTCATTAAAAATCAAAATTCCATTGAAAAAATCGTGAAAACAATGAAAAACGGGCGGAAATATGTTGATTTTTGACAATTATTTTGAAAGGGTTGAAAACACCACGAACTAAAGCTCTTTGAGCGAGCATGTATTGAATACTAGTGATCATTTAACCGAAAACTGTAAGTCAATACGATGATTGGTTTTCCGTTGCCAACTTGGGCGCCGAACGTCTGCAATCAAGCCGGTAGGCAACATGTAAAGAGGCCTCTTTAAAGAGTGGTGCATATAGTAGTCGAACTTTTGAGTGGTATTAGATATCAAAATTTCAATAGGATGAACAGTTATTTTTTTAAATTCATTTTCGAGCTGGTATTACTGAAAACTATTCATATTATGTTCTATAATTGTCAAGCATATAGACCAACGGCTGAACAAAAACTTTTTTCAGTTCTATGCGCTTGATAATTCTAATATATGAGTTGAATAGCTATAAATTGGACCATTTTCAAGTTTTTAAAAATAACTGTATCATTAAAAATGTATTGTATTCATAAAATATATAGAAAGTATCTGCAAATTTCCCTGATATGTGCCGTACAATTCATTCATATCTTGCCACCCTCGGTAGCTCGGTCAGCTGAGGCACCGCTTCAGAAACTGAAGTCACCGTTGGGTGTGGGTTCGAGTCCCGCATAAGACATGGGTTTTTGTAAACGTCCTTTCACTTATCATCACTTCGTAATCTTATTCGTACCCCCGTATAACCTAGCTGTTGATGGGGTCGTTGAGCAAACAATAATCAATCAATCTTCCAACCTTGAAAAGGTTCGAGTCCCGCATAAGGCATGGGTTTTTGTAAACGTCCTTTCACTCATCATCACTTCATAATCACCTGCTCATTCGTACCCCCGTATAACCTAGCTGTTGGTGGGGTCGTTGAGCAAACAATAATCAATCTTTCAACCTTGAAAATTCCTGCATCTGGCCACACTCTGTTCTTTATTATAGATCTGCTATTTCCACCCGACCCTTATCACCAGCATTACATGGTGTGTGTGCGTGCGTGTGTGTGTGTGTGTATAAGTAAGTGTGTGTGTGTTTATTAATAAACACATCACATGTGAATTATCAATTTCCGTTCCACTTGACTAGAAGCTGGCAAGATTTTGATTGCACTTCCGCCTGCGAGGACGCCACGCTGTTGCTGGTGGCGCTGTGAGGTGGGCGAGCGTGTAACCAAGGGGTTCAACAGCAGACCGTCTGCTTGACCTTCAGAATGAGAGCCCGAATCGACTGCTTGAGACCACTGCGGATTTTTTTTTTCTTTTTGGTGATTTTTTTTTCAACTTGGAACAATTATTGTTCCCCGATCTAGACTCTGGATTGAAGTAGGATCGTTTGAATGGACCACCGCAAGGATGATTTTTTCATCCAATTTTGTTTATTTTAATAATGAAGAAAATCAACGTACTTTGATGCCAGAAATGTGATAATTGTTTTTCGCCGCAGATAAAAGTATTTCGGTCCCTATAAGTCCGGAATACATTATTATAAGTAGGCCTATAAACCGTTCTTGTGTTATGTCCGGACATTACCAGCATTGGTATCGAGAGAGAGAGAAGCTTCTTTTATAAAAACACTGCCGCCAAAACGGTTTCCACACGGACACAGTATAACAAAATAAAAATTATTTTTCAAAAATAAAATCGAATGTGAAAAAATATAATAGAGACATTATTTTAAAAAACTTTTTCGTGTTAAAAAAAAAACAACACAAGAATGTCCACTTTGAACTAAATCTGTAAGGCAATGCTCACTTTTTTCCATCAACAGCAGATGTCAGTTTTTATCTTGATTACAACTATATTTCTCATTTCTTGAATGGCTCTTAGCAAAATGCAATACGACTTCCGTTCAATTCATGGAAGACTTGGGTTCAGTCTATATATAGGCCCATAATCCAACTTCCATCTCTAATTGATTAAAATTTAATGATTCCAGATTCTATACAATCATATTTCTTGATGAAATACTTGTTCAGATTGCGTTCTATTCTCCCCGGTGAATGTGCTCCCCCTACCCCCCCCTTCACCCCCCCCCCCCCACCCACGCGCCATACCCCGTTGACGAAACGATGATGAAATATATGCTAAAACGTATTCCGAACGATTTGACAGGAAAATGATTCGCATTTGGTTAATCTTTATATAGCCAAGCATTCCTAGCTCTTCCTCCTTTTCCCCTACCCCTCTATCCCCCATCCCTATACCCCATGTTGTCTGAGAATAATGGGATTTTCTTGGCTTTGATAGGATTGTGTAATAGAGATGTTGGCCCCGCACGACCGTCCCCTCTATCTTTACGCGATAACGGCCGGTGGTGTCGAACCGTCAGTTAGAGGAGATCTCGTTTCGAGAAAGAAAAGAGGAAAAAAATGAATCTGTTAGAGAGTCTTTCTTGAAGGTTTTCTCAATGTATTGATGTATTGGTTGAATTTTGGCGATGCAAGTCGTACGATCGAACGTTTTTCTGATAGATCGGTATATTGACAGTCGAGGGTTTCGATCCCTTTGTACTTCCATGTATCTTGTATAGACAGAATATATGCGAGATATATATATATATATATATATATATATATATATATATATATTTATATATATATATATATATATATATATATATATATATATATATATATATATATGTGTGTGTGTATATATATATATTCATATATATATATATATATATATATATATATATATATATATATATATATATATATATATATATATATATATATATATATATATATATGTATATATGTATATACCGGTATATGCAGCGTAGTAGTTAACGCACTTGTTTCATGTGACCCGGGAGGCAGTGGGCATATCGGACCCGGTTCGATCCCCGCTACCGTCCATATTAACAGGGTTTTTTCGTGGTTTTCCTTCGTAGTCTAGGCTAATGCCGGGATGGTTTCCACAATATAGGCCACGACCGCTTCCTTCCCACTATCCTTCCCATTACCCACAAAACCTTCATCCCATCATCTCATCAATCATTCATCCGACACCAATAGATCTTAGTCATCATCACAGTGCGTCGTTAAAGCCCAATATAATGATAATATATATATATTCATATATATATATATATATATATATATATATATATATATATATATATATATATATATATATATATATATATATACATATATATATATATATATATATATATATATATATATATATATATATATATATATATATATATATATCCACCACTATTCAGCGTTAGAATATATTGATTTCTCCATCTAGTTATTGTGGTTGGTACTAAAAGCAAAACTATCACATTCACAACTTCATGATAACAACATATACGCCTAGCTATGTTTTTTTTTCAAATATAATTTCTGCATTCTAAATTTGAATAATCCATTATTGTTTCCCGTGTTCGAAGTTGTGGAACTCGAGGGGGCTGTGTGTGGTTTGGTTATGAAATGAGGTTATGTCGCCAGGGAGCTGTTTTTGTGCTGTGACCGATCGACCGTCTCCCCTATACGTTAACGAAAACGATAGGATGTTTCCGGATGGAAATATTACATTTCCTGTGTTCGAACGATGGTAACTAATTAAATACAATATCATATTTATGAATGGCTTGTATATACGATGTTGTGGTACAATTTGTTTCTCTTGTGTGATAGGAAGGAAGAGATGGAGTGTATATTTCATATCTAACTTTATCGTATTTTTGCAACACAAAAGTATATAGTTTTTAATGGAATCGCGTGTTTTTATCCAAGCAGTCTCGCATGTAGGCTATACACTATACACATCTTTGCTTAAGGGAACCAGTACATCAAGAGAAAAAAATGGAAAAAAATGGAAATAACAATTCAATTCGACATGTTGAAAATATAAATATATTCACACTTCCAATACCATCACGTTGATCACATGCTTTAATCCAAACCCAAAACCCATGCATTTTTCGAGATTCGAACCCACGCCCAATGGTGACTTCAGTTTCTGAAGCGGTGCCTCAGCTGACCGAGCTACCGAGGGCGGCAGTATATTATTTATATATTTTAGACGATCAATGAAAGTGACGATGCAGATTAAATAGTTATAGTATGATGTACACACATACAGGGAATCGATCCCCGGACTCCTTTAATTAAATTCCATCTAAACGCTCCTAAAACTAGCCTTCCTGCAACACCGCGACCTAGAGACAAAACCCTCACGATTTATACTATTGCCGAGTATTACGATCGACCGTCTCCCCTATACGTGAACACGACCGAACGAGTGTGTCGATCCGTCAAGGAGAGCGGACCACCCGGCTTGTCTAGATTAATATTCACAGTTTTATGGAGAAGAGGTTGGCTGCATTTATATACACGAGAGATGACGGCTCGAACCGCCCGCGCGGTAATGCTGTGAGATAGGGGAGACGGTCGATCGAGACTGTCGCACTCTGTACGGGGCGTCGACGAATGCGGCGATGTAGCGAGGAGGCAGCATTCAATCTTTTCCAGGCTTTGTATAACATAATATCACTGTTATTGTTCAGTGTATTACCAAACTTCGTTCGATCATTTATCGAACATATGTTATTTTTAATTGGGGTTGTTTGTCGATGTAGAAACTCCCATCGATTATCGTTTATATCAGCTCGATAATTTGGTTGGTCGATGGTTGTGTGACATGGGTTTTGGGTGTCCAACTCACCTGAACCCTAACCACATTCCATTGGAAAGTACACCGAAGCCCATGTCACACAACCTAGCCGACTTTATTCCTTCACACGTTCTTCAGCGCCCCCAGATGGACCGTGGCGCAAATCGTCCCGAGGCCCTATCTAACCACCACTCCCGGTCACGTTTTTCGCTACACCACATGGTAATTCGAACATAGCCGCCCATCTGGGTCAGACAACCAACACACTGCTTGAGAAACCAATTCGGGCGTGGGTTCGATTCCCGCATAAGGCATGATCGTTCATCCAACACCCACTTACGCGTACCCCCATATAACCCGGCTGTTAATGGGATCGTTAATCAAGCAATGATCATCATCAATAAGAATCTATTTCTCGTAATTGCCCGCCGGTGATTTAATTTGCTGTTATATTGACGTGTCGAGACTCCCAATCGTTATACCTGTTGTATAGGGTAGACGGTCGTTCGGGGCGGTAGTTTATAGACTGTAATGTCCGCCCTGCCATTATGGATGGCAATCCTACAATAGTTCTGCCCACTAATCGTTACATCCCAAACACTATAACTTATTTGTAAAACCTCAAGTGCGTGAATTATCTAAGTGATAGTAGCTCTTAACTGTCAGTTTAAAGTTGTTATCATCATGGTTACACATATGGTATTTGTTTTCACCAACTCTCAGATAAAAGCTTTTGATTTTGTATCAAGTCTCGATGTTATTAAATAAAATGAAAAAATTCAAAATATCTGGAATGCAAGAAAAAAAATCCAATAACATCGAAACTTGTTACAAAATCATTGTTTCCCAATTGAGGCTATAATTTATTTTATGATTGAACTATTTTTTTCTACTGGGTAAAATTTAGTTTTCACTTCGCTCATCCAATAACGTACTAATAGGCCTATCACTATGTGTAATACATATCGTTATAATAGCTTATTAATTCTCCTCTCATTCCATCACCCCAGCCTGGTCGTTAAACAAACATAATAACATTCACGTCACGGTGTCCCAGTTAGTGTGACTGTTGAATCTCCAATTAGGAGAGAATTGTTCAATTACAATCTACATGATTATATCTCGCTATAGGATCTGTTTTTAAAATAACGAGCTCGACATGCGCATTGGATTAATTGGTTCGACGAAGTGAGTTAGATTTCTTTTCCGGTTCGCTCCACGGCGCTCTCTGATTGATATGCGCCGTTCAGTTTACTGGACCAAGGCCGTGGATTTTAACGGCTCGTTAGACACTCCGTTAGACACATCGATTGATCGGTCAATAGAAATAACGCAGTTTAAAGAAAGACGAGTTAAAGTTGATACTTTTTTTTAAAAACTATTGAAAGAAAAACTGTACCAAATGAGACTTTTTGTTAGGATAAATGCAGTGACATTCTCTCTGTGAAATATATTCTGTTTGCCTCATTGACTAATAAATACGACTTATTCATGAGACAGTCTATTTAAATTCAATATAATATATATTATTATATTATATTTTCATTATATATTATTATATATTATATTATTTATATTATATTTTTATATAAATGTATCTATTTTATATTTATATATTTTATATTTTATCTATAGCACTGTGCTGATGACAACGATCTATTGGCGTCGGTGAATGATATATGAGATGATGGGATGATAGATTATTTTAATAGGTGTGTTTTGGATAGTGGGAAGGAGTCGGTCGTGGCCAGTTGTTCAGAAACAATCCCAATTTATTGACCTGAACGACAGAAAGAAACCACGAAAAAAACTTTGGTCAGGATGGTCGACCATGGCTAGAAACGAACTCCGGTCTCCTGAATGACGGTTTAGTGTATTTACCACTCGGCCACACGTCTCAGTATACCACAGAAAGCAATGAAAAGTGAAGTTATGGTTGTAAGCATTCCTATATAAGGCCTATTATATATGTGAAATCACATAAGCACATAATTAAATGATCGTAAAAATTTTTTTTTCGTTTTTGTTAATGAACTCTCATTTGTCTCATTGTTTTGTTTGTAATTACTGCGCGTGTCTGAACATTTTGATAGCATTACGCGCAGTTTAGCGTTCAGTCGGGATTAATTCATTCCACATCATCATTCTTTCATATACCACTAATTACTGGAGGGACGTATTCCATTAAACGATCCGGTTGACGGGCCGAGACAGACGACCGTTACGGCTAATGAATAGGGGAGACGGTCAATCGACACCGCCAACAGAATTACCCTCAGTTGCGCGGCTGACAATCAAGTGATGGGTTTGAACGACTTAGTTTGATTTTCTATTTCTTTCTCTCTTTCTTTCTTTCTCTCTCTCTCTTCTTCTCTCTCTCTCTCTCTCTCTCTCTCTCTCTCTCTCTCTCTCTCTCTCTCTCTCTCTCTCTCTCTCTTTTCTCTTTATTTTTTCTTTTCTGAGGCTTTGATCAGTTGGTAAGACAATTCACCACATAGGCTTTGTGTGGGCTATCTTGTAGAAATCATGTTATTTCTCCATAAAAATTCCAATGAAAACAACAACAACAACAACAACAGGAGTAGTGTTGGTATTGTAGTATTATTTTCATCATTTATTTCCATGAGGAAATTTTTATGAGGTATCTGCCAATTTTGTATCTTGCACTGTTGAAGTTTTGAAATCACCCGGGCTAGAACTTTCTAGTTTTGAAATCACCCGGGCTAGAACTTTCTAGTTTTGAAATCACCCGGGCTAAAACTTTCTAGTTTTGAAATCACGCGGGCTAAAACTTTCTAGTTATGAAATCACTCGGGCTAAAACTTTCTAGTTTTGAAATCACTCGGGCTAGAACTTTCTAGTTTTGAAATCACGCGTGCTAAAACTTTCTAGTTATGAAATCACTCGGGCTAAAACTTTCTAGTTTTGAAATCACTCGGGCTAGAACTTTCTAGTTTTGAAATCACTCGGGCTAGAACTTTCTAGTTTTGAAATCACCCGGGCTAAAACTTTCTAGTTTTGAAATCACCCGGGCTCAAACTTTCTAGTTTTGAAATCACCCGGGCTAAAACTTTCTGCCCTGTGGTAAGTGTTGACGCTTCAGTAGCCCGCATCTTGGACAGATTTACAGGATGTACTTTCGCCACACATATCTCAAGAACTACAAACACTACGGACTTGCGGTAAAATGCAATGAATAGATAATACCCTCATAATTGGATATGTTTAATCGAAAATTGAAGAATTATTTTATTATGGAGCAATAATTGAATCAAAATGTGTCTAATTTGATGGTTTTCATTGCTTAATTCCCGGTTACCGGATGATGAAATGAATAAATTAAAAACGCACATCTCCAAGTTCAACTTCGCTCATCAATATTTGAAATCCTGATTCGCCTGTGATTTCACAGTTTTCCCATTTTCTTTGGTCAGAAAGTGTAATGTAACTAGATTTTGTCAAAATTATAAAACGGAAACTCCTCCAGCTGGAGGTGGTTACTGGAACTATTTCAATATTATCCCCGCTCCATTTTTCAACCCACGTAACCAAAGTTTTCAACGCACATCAAACTTGGATCAAACATTTCGAAGAGAAATATTCTCAGCTAGGATGGGCTACTTTACATCTCACAACCCATGAGTAAAACCTGCAGGGAACGAACAAAACAGGACAAAAAGCGTCAATACAGGCCTTTAGCTCCCAACACATGGTGGGTAAACGGTAGGACCAATCAGTCTAATTCTTTTTGCAATAAAACAACAGTGAGTATATCTGTGGCTCTACGTTCACTAAAAATCATAATTCCATATTATATCACTCTGAGAAAATCGTAAAAACAATGAAAAACAGGTGGAAACATGTTGATTTTTGACAATCATTTTGAAAGGGTTGAAAACTTACCACGAACCAAAGCTCTTCGTACGAGCACGTATTAAATACTAGTGATCATCTAACCGAAAACTGTGAACAGATCATATTTCTATATTATATCACTCTGAAAAAATCGTAAAAACAATGAAAAACAGGTGGAAACATGTTGATTTTTGACAATCATTTTGAAAGAGTTGAAAACTTACCACGAGCCAAAGCTCTTCGACCGAGCACGCAAGATAGTGATCATTGTGTGATACTGGATATTGATACTGGTGATCATTGAACCGATTTTGTCTCTATTGAAAAAAGAAC
>OZ023335.1:24433056-24479312 GCA_964007535.1 Brachyptera risi | reverse complement strand
ATTTGTGTTTGTAATATTGGTAGACAACCTTCTCCTTCAGTCAACACGAGTATAACGAGAGTAACAAAGCGAAAAGATGACTCATAAACCTGACACTTTTTACTGCAGTTTCATGTCGGCTCGAGACACCCAATCGTTCGTGTCAACACAGAGCCGAGACGGTCGCTCGGTGCTGTTATTTATCGTGTGACGTCATGTCGTTGAGAAGGATTACGACTGGTGGAATTGTTTGTGTACACAACACGGGAAAACTCCCGCGCGGCAATAGACTAGGAAAACGCAATTTACGCGTTGTTGAACGAGCGGAAAGTGATGATGATGATGATTATTGTTTGCTTAACGACCCCACCAACAGCTAGGTTATACGGGGGTACGAATGAGCTGATGATAATGAATGTACGAAGTGATGATAAGTGAGAGGACATTTACAAAAACCCATGCCTTATGCGGGATTCGAACCCACGCCCAACGGTGACTTCAGTTTCTGAAGTGGTGCCTCAGCTGACCGAGCTACCGAGGGTGGCGAGCGGAAAGTAATAGTATGTCGACTTCTTTGCCAAACTTTTGCCTAAATTCGCCAATTGGGTGACATTTAAGTTATAAATGGGTAAAAACGGCTTCGAGTGGTACCAATTTAGCACATTTCATGTTTTTTATTCAAAATGGCTGACCCGATCAAGCTGAGAATTTCCAAAAATGTGTATCAAGATGTTATTCAACTTCACACAAAATTTCAATTTTTTTGAAAATTAAATTTTTTTAATTTTTTTCCCGCCGTGTTATTCTAACGGGTATTTTTGAAATTTCTAAAATTCATAAAAATAAAAGTTACCACCCGATAACGCCACAAAACTATACAGATCTAAGTTAGATGAGGAACCATGATGAAAAAAAGTTTGGAGTTGATAGCTGTAGCCGTTTGACCTGTCTGGAAAACCGACAAAAAAACATTAAAAAAAAAAAAAACATAAAAACGAACACCAATTTTTTTCAGTATATCAAATTGAATCCTCTCTAAAGCTCGTCTAATAAACACAATGATTATGAAACAGACTTCGTAAATTGAGAGTTTAATTTCTAGTATCCTCCAAAATCAAGGAAATAAATATAGTCATTATGTATTAATGTAGTTTGAGTGTTTCAATGTCCTTGAAAGTTTTAGTACTTGGATGATTTTAATAATTATCACTCTAAATAGACCCTCTGCTTCCCATCATACCAAGATGTATTGAGGGTTGCGTTGGTCAGCCGGTTGGAGAAGGTGACTTCTCTAGTTCGAAAACACGTTCCATTTCCTGAGTACTTTCCCGAGAAATATTGATCGCTGCACTATCTAATGTTGTTTTGTAGAAACGGTTGACAGGCTGACAATCTTGATGACTGTTGTCATTAGCTGAGCCGACGTGAACGTAGAGTTAGTTCCTTCCACCAATACTTATCTATACGCACGATCGATAGTTCTTGAAATGTAGCCCGTGAATTGGTACATATTTTCAACATGGGAGAGATAGGAAGTGAAGCCACCATCTCCAACCGGCAAACCAACGCAACCCTCAATACATCTTGCATCATACCAACTGAGATTAAAAAAAGTTGAGCCTCCATCTCTCGTAGATACAAATAATTAGCACGACTATTTCGATTGGCTCATGCCGTCAGTGGCGGCTCGTCCTCTAGGGACATTGCGGCTGCGCTTCACTACACGTGTATAAAACAACGAGTTATTGTGACGTGTTGACAACATGATCTGTAACCATGGAAACATGCGTTTCGTCGTGTGGACCAATCAATAGCGATCTCTGTCAGGTTATTCTATGATAACAAGGAACACTTTACTTTTCCCCTCGTTTATTTGACACTTCTTTTGTGAATATAGTGATAAGTTATGTTATCGGGATGAATCTGTAATCGTTATTACGCCCAGTCAACAACAGGTGTCATGCTCGTTTATTTACGTGTTTTGTAACGCGGAATTAACACCCTCCTAAAATGAACTCGCGTTTCGCCCAACGATGTGTGTTTATACTCTCTTTTAAACCTGATTCATACGACCACCAATTAAATCACGCCACAACTGCGTATTGTCAACGTTAAACACACCCTCTCTCTCTCTCTCTCTCTCTCTCTCTCTCTCTCTCTCTCTCTCTCTCTCTCTCTCTCTCTCTCTCTCTCTCTCTCTCTCTCTCTCTCTCTCTCTCTCTCTCTCTCTCTCCTTCCTCTAACAAATCCACGTGTTTGTTTCTCTGTATTACTCGATCTCTCATTTTCTTTATGGTTGTGTCTCTCCTCTCTCCTCCCTCTCTTACCCCCTCTCTCTCTCTCTTCCATGCACGTGTTTGTTTCCCCTCTCATGTGCGCACGCGCCTTGCTAATGGACTCGAACTCGTAAATCAGCTGGAATAGTTTCATTACAAATGAGGCGGTTCGGAGCTACCGGTCATTAATGCTAATTGATAGGGGAGACTGTCGATCGGTACATCAAGTAAATGTCGAGACGTGCTAAACTTGAAATGACTTGCCAGTTTTTGAGCGATCGAAACTCTCGAGTGTTCATGTTAAAATATAGGCCTACAAAAACCAGCTGATCCAACCATTATACCATATCACCTCAAGTATGGTTTCCAATTATATTTTTTCTCTTTTTCCGACATGATTTTCCCTCCTGACCAATCACAGGCCAGTATTCACATGAAAAAAACATGGCGGATCACAACAACGATTCGAATTCATTTACTCAACTTCCAACTTCTGTAGGCCGAAAATTATTTCATTCTATTTCACATTTTCTTGTCACTTTTCTCCTTACCTATGTCGTCTTCTTTTCTTTTATATCATCGATTCTCTCACTTTTCTCTTTCTTCCCCGCCCCCCTCCATGCCTAAAACATCCACAAACGTTGTCATACTATGGCATAGTACACGGACATGAACATGGGCGCAAAATGACCTCGCTGTCGACGCTCTTTTGAACCCCATAACACCAAATAACTACCCATACTGGTAATTATGATTTTACAAAGTAAGCCTATGCCCGAACAGAATCGACGACTGGAAATAGACGTGGCATCACCAGTAGGCCAAATGGATCATATCATTTGTGGGCATTTGGAGATACCCCGATTGGATATTTGAATTTCACTACAGTTTTAACAGCCCTGTTCATTTGTGACGTCAGGGGGGGGGGGGCGGAGACTGCGAATCGTCAATTCCAATGAAGTCTGTTCATGATTAAAAGCTAACCAGGCGGCAGCACTGTCGAAGTGGGTGATTGGCTGTCCGGAGGCAGTTAGGCCTAGATGTTATGTTGTTGTATGCTTACACACATTATATTCTTAATTATTAAATTGTAATTTTATTAATTGATAATTTCAGTAATTTCAATTTTGTATTTGATATTGTAATCACACATTAATTAATTTGTATATAATTTGGAAGTATCTACCTCTGCTTAGTACACTAAAACGTCACCAGATGTCAGCCACTTTGCTTTGAATCACGAACACGTATACCCAATTCAGTGTTTGATTACTGATTGGCCCAGCGAACGATCGAGCTCGTTTCGAGCTTCTCAAAATAGAAATAACACGTCGAGATAATTGAAATTGATGATCTAGATTTACACACGCACTCGCATTCAGTCTCTATTTATAAGACGCTCGTAAACAAACAAACAAACACGTGTGATAAATATCGATAAACTTGTGATCAATCTAATTATATATATACAATCAACGAAAATATATTGTTTCCAGATCTTATTTATTGATCAATCAAATTCAGAGTGTTTTTATATTACGTCACTACACCAGCTGATACTCCCATATAATCCAGCTGTTGATGGGGTCGTCAAGGAAACAACAATCACTACACTGACTGGCAACTACTGACACTACCAGCTATCGCCCTAATGGAGATTGTTTTTTAAGAAGCACAACAATGTTTTATCAAGTTCGGTACTATAAGCTACTGATACCTGAAAAACAACAATAAAAACAATTCAGTGTAGAAATGTTTTCGTACGAACGTGATTATCACACCGTGTGTTATGATGTCTGTGCCGTAGGCGACGAGGGACTTTTAAGGATGATAATGGCGTGCAAAAAGCCGATAATGTGTGTTAAATGCGCCTAATTATCCAGGATTTGTATTTATCTCATCATGTATATATTGAAGTGCGTGCCATAGGCGTCAAAAGACTCTAAAAAGGTGGCGAAGGCGTTTCAAAAACCAACAACGTGTGTGAAATGAGTGATGTGTGTCGAAAGCGTCTAATTGGTCAGGATTTGCTTCTGTCACACCATGCTTATTATACTAATGTATGTGCCATAGGCGCCCAGTTCAGTGTGTATAATAAGTGTAATCAAGACTGTGACTGTGTCGTAGGCGCTTCATAGATACAATATAGTTGTGGCTTGGACAAGTCAGAGAGTGAGATAGAAAGACTGTGTGTGTGACGTAGGACCGTAGGCGCCTCAGAGAGAGATAGAGGTAAAAATACTGTATGTGTGACGTAGGGCCGTAGACGAGTCAGAGAGAGAGAAAGAGAGAGAGAGACTGTGTGTGTGACGTAGGCCGTAGGCGCTTCAGAGAGACAAGAGAGAGAAAGAGAAAGATTGTGTTTGTGGCGTAGGCCGTAGGCGCTTCAGAGAGACAGAGAGAGAAAGAGAAAGATTGTGTTTGTGGCGTAGACCGTAGGCGCGTCATAGAGACAGAAGTTACGTAGGGCCGTGGGCCGTAGGCGCGTCAGAGAGACGGAAGTGACGTAGGTCGTAGGCGCATCAGAGAGACGGAAGTGACTTAGGACCGTGGGTGCGTCAGAGAGACGGAAGTGACGTAAGCCGTAGGTCGTAGGCGCATCAGAGAGACGGAAGTGACGTAGGCCGTAGGCGCGTCAGAAAGAAAGAGAGAGAGAGAGACTTTGTGTGACGTAGGCGTGTGATTGTGACGTCATGTTGAAGTACGCCTACGAGCCGTGCACGCTCGTGCGGCGACGGTCGAGCGTCAGCTATGAGCGAAGGCGCTTCCTCTCGCGATCGTGGTCTATAGGCTCGACCGAGGTAATTACACCTTTCGGCCACCTGTGCGCCATTACTGATCATCTTATTCACGAAGTGGCTTTGTATACAAACACCAGTTTCTTGTATCCAGTATCAGTTTCTTGGTGATAACTTTTGAACGGTATGAGATATCAAAATTCTAATACACGAGAAACATAGATAATTATAATAACTTCAAGATGATATAAGTTATGACTATTTAAGTCACGTTGCATAACTGTGATGCGTCAACAGCTAAATGAAACACATTTTCTAGCTGTCGGCGCTTGACAGTTATGCGACATGACTTGAATAGTTATAACTTATCGAAGCTATTATGATTAGATGTGTTTCTCGCGTATTAGAATTTCGATATCTTATACCGTTCAAAAGTTATCACCAAGAAACTGATATTTCGCCAAATCGACTCCCGTGGACTCTTGGAACACTATTACCATATTTCATATTCCATAATCAATATTTCAATTTCGAACTTGGCTCAAGAGGCCGCAGGTGCTCTACACGGCCTCGTTGTTCGCTCGCTTCAGACTCGAGTTTAACATGCATCGTGTGCTAGGCGCACCCCGTAGACTAGCCCGCCGAACTCATATTGACGTAAACACCGTTAATTCCCTTACTCACACTTTTGATATATTACACATTTCATTCTTTCCGGTATTAAAAAATATGTATCTAGATTTTCGCAAACTAGAAATTTTTTCATTTTTCATTTGAAGAATTTAAAAAATTACAAATTGTTTGTTCCAAATTCTGTAAATGCGGTAACCTCCGTTTTTCAATTATTAACAGAATGCAACAACAATCATATTGATATCTCTAAAATTACGGCCGTGAGAGTTTGCGGCGTGAAATACGAGCGCCTGTGGCCTCTTGAACGAGCGAATGGTATATCAAATGGCCGACTTAACTGCGCGCGCAATGTGGTGGCGGTCAGTGTCACTAAGCACACGTTGTTAAAACCACATGTGGTAATAGCCAAACATGTGTGGCATGAAAACCGCGCTGTTATTGTTATTGTTCGAACGAGCGTGAACAGAAATGATGCGCGATCGTTGCTGATCATCAGTGACCCCAAGTTGACCTTTTGTTTCGGATTTGATTGTTTGAATGACCCGGTGCTTCAACCAGTGTGTTCGTTGTATTGCGTGGTCAATTTCAATTGAATAGAATACAATAGGCAAACAAGGAAGTATTTTAGCTCTGGTTTTACTTTGAATAGAGGGAATGATATTGTCAATAGATTCATTAATATAGCAGCCAAATTTGAATGGAAAATATAACAGTCGGCTTAAAATATCATTGAGAATATGTGTAAAATCAATGAATAATTTATTCATTCATTTATTCATTTATTTTATTCATTTATTTTTTTATTTATTTTATTTTTTTATTTTTTTTGTTAATTATTATTTATTCATTCATGGTTTTTGGGTACATCATTTGAATGTTTGGGAACTAAACAATTGAGGTAATAAACCAGGGGCTGAATTCACAAAAGGTCATAACTTTGATCCGGCTCAAAGTTACGACAATTTCTAGAGATAATACCATATTTGAAGGGATTAGAAGCAAAGTGGACCAACCCAATTTTTTTCTTAAAATGATCTATTCGAACCACTTCATTCGTATTGTGCTATATTTGTGTTTTTTTGTTTTTGTTTTTTTTCAACACTTGTTTCAAAGGTTTAAACATGTGGACCAAGCTTTCTGGCCCCCATTATATTTTGGAGCAAAACGGACCAACCCACATTGGATGTGTTTTGTTTTGACTTTTGGGTTGGTCCACTTTGCTTCTGATCCCTTCATTTGATCCATCATCTATAGGGAAATTGGTAGGCCCAGAAATATACACAAAACAATTCAGAACAACTGTATTGGTCTAAATACTCATCTACTTCCTGTTGGCCTATATCCCAAACACAGCTACCAACTGTAACTTGGCAATAATTCCCCACATCCAGGATGTCTCATGTGTTCCCTAGGTCTAATGTTGCACTGACCTACTGAAATAGGGAATCGGTAGGTTTAGAAATGTACACACAAAAATCCAGAACAATCGCGTTGGTCTGAATAGGCCTACTCATCTACTTCCTGTTAGCCTATATCCCAAACACGGCCACCAACTGAAACTTGACAATAATTCCCCACATCCAGGATGTCTCCTGCGTGTTCCCGAGGTCTAATGATGTACTGACCTACTGAAATAGGGAATCGGTAGGTTTAGAAATGTACACACAAAAATCCAGAACAATCGCGTTGGTCTGAATAGGCCTACTCATCTACTTCCTGTTGGCCTATATCCCAAACACGGCCACCAACTGAAACTTGACAATAATTCCCCACATCCAGGATGTCTCCTGCGTGTTCCCGAGGTCTAATGATGTACTGACCTACTGAAATAGGGAATCGGTAGGTTTAGAAATGTACACACAAAAATCCAGAACAATCGCGTTGGTCTGAATAGGCCTACTCATCTACTTCCTGTTGGCCTATATCCCAAAGACGGCTACCAACTGTAACTTAACAATAATTCCCCACATCCAGGATGTCTCCAGTGTTCCCTAGGTCTAATGTCATGCCTGTGTTGTGTGTTCCAGATTGACTACCCCGAAGTGACGAGCGGCCGGGGGGTGGGGGCGGGGCGCAACGCAGTCAATATGGACCGCGGCGGCGTCAACCTTGTATTCGAGGACAATGTAAGTACAGCAAGCCTTCTATCGGACCTTTACAGTCTTGAGGCACTGAGTTGTTCGAATACGTGCCACTTAATTTCGATAGGTATTGGAAGAAAACGGTAATGATACTTTTCAACTTGACATTTGGTTCATTGGTTACAGCGATTAATTTCATATTTGAACACACTATTAAAAAATAATATTTCATACGATCCAGCTAAATCATTATTCTGTAAATCATTATTTTATTATGGTGCCCGGCAATACAATGAGTTGCCTACATCCATTGAGAAGCTATTTTCATTTGAACATTTTTTTATTTGTATACAAATGAAAAAATATTCAAATGAAGAACCTAATTATTCAAGGTATCTAAATTATGCACCACACGAATAGACTTCTAATTTTGATATCTCTTACCGTTCAAAATTTATCAACACAATACTGATATTTCGCTACATTGACTCTTTGCACACCTACTAATAAGCGTAGTTATCATTTCATTTCATTTAACTTATTAGCTTCTTGTTCATGCAATTATATACGAGTTATAATTAAAATCATTAACATAACAAGCAGGTCTTACAAGTTGTCTGGATTAAAATAACAATAATAATAATGAGTGACTATAATTAACAATATAAAATAAAATATTAAAATCATTGAAATAATAAGATTGATGGACATATGGGATCGTGACAAGTATAAATTGAATTAAAAATAATACATGTAGGTTTTAAAAATAATATTCCAATAAAATTACAATAATTGACTACAGACAGCTACAACTACTCTCTGTCGTTCGATGAATATTCACTCACATTTTTATTATACATCATATTTGTATTATCCGTAAATGTTGTCTGAATGTAACATTCATATTTAACGTTTACGTTTAACGCTTATGAAAGTTATCATTGAAAAACTGATATTTCACTGAATCGATTCCTGTGCACACTCAATAATCAACCTAGTTATCGTTATCATATTCAAGAAATTAAGAATTTTAAGAATCAAGAATTAAGAATTAAGATATTCAAGAATTTTAATATCATGACAGTAACATCTGTCTACATATTAGAACTGGTCTGTTTTATCAAAATGAATTTTAGCATATTTGAAAGTAAAACTACCCATGCATACAGCACCCGCAATAAAAATAATCTTGTAACTTCTAGTCATAGCACTGCCCTTTATGAGTCGGGACTTGACCATAATGCTGTGAAAATTTTTAATGCTCTTCCTAAAGAATTATCATGTATAGAATCTTTTAATCTTTTTAAAATTAATGTGAAGCGTTATCTGTTGGACAAGGAGTTTTATGATATTGATGAAGGCCTGAACATATTATCCTGACAAAACATAACTTGTAAATGAGTATTCTGTGAATAAACTATTATTATTATATTCATTTATTTCATTCTCATTATACAAGTATATGGAAACATTTATCACACTACGGGTAAATAAATTACATACGTAGCATTCATAATTAATCATCGCGATACACTTAACACTTTCCGAACTATTCTAGATGTCTCTAATGAAACTGAACGTTGAATTTTGTGAATTGTACTAAAGGGTATGTTCATTTTCTTCATGCATTCCGCCTGTTCCTTATGTACCAGCCCATTGACCGTCACCACGACGGGGAAGATGAGGACTTGCTCTAATTTCCACATTGTTGCGATTTCAGTGGCCAGTTCCTGATACTTGGTTTTCTTGGTTACAAAAGCTTGATTGATGTTATGATCGTTTGGGTGTGTCATATCTATGAGATGAGCAATTCTAGTGTCTTTGTAAACAATTATTAAATCAGGACGGTTATGAGGAATGATTAAATCAGTTATGACAGAAATATCGTAGAAAAGTTTAATTCGTTCGTTCTCATGAACAGGCTCTGGTTGATAGTCATAATACCTAGACTGAGATGTAAAAAGATCGTGAGCTTGGGCAAGATGCTGATTATTATTATTATTATTATTTATATTATTTGTAAACACTGTCTGAATGTTTGAATGTTAACGTTTCCGTTCTGTTCCAGTTCTCTCCGTGCCTGAGCGGCCGGCCCGAGCTGTACGTCAAGTCGAACCGGTCGTCGCACTCGTCTGACACCAGCTCGGCGTACAGCGGCTCGGACACGATGGCGTCGGTCCAGAGCTCGCTCGAGGCGGACGAGCCCGATTTGTCCGGACTCATGGAGTCGGTCGTCGACTCGGACGAGGACGAGGATCTGGCAGAGAGCATGGACGTGAGTTTATTTTAATATTCAATATTAATCACGATTGCATACAGTATGATGCGGTGGTGATTATTATTATTATTCATTCTATTAAATAGCTTGGCAGCCAGTTATTTCTGTGTACATTAACATACAACAACACACAATCACAACATACAACATTAAAAATAACAGGTAATGAATACATCGAAATACATTGAAACTACTAACCCTAATAAGCCCTAACTACGTACATTCATATGAGAAACAAATCTAATTTATATATTATATGAAAAATAAAAACACTCAAGATATTATGATTATAACATGTAAACAATAAACAATAAAACAATAAACAGCCCTATTTCATTAACTCTCTTCTTCCTGGATTCTCTTTCTGAACATTCTATTTGACACTCTCTCCCATCAAATACTGTTTCCTTCGGTTTGTTCCACTCTCTAATTGTACGGTTGATGTAAGAGTAATGTCCAACATTTATTCGTCCTTTTGAATACTCCATCTTAAATATATGGTCTCCTCTTCCAATATAACTCGCTTTAATAAGTGTACTGTTCAATTCCTTCCAGCCATCGTTTCCGTCAACTGCCCTGTTCATATTACACAACCTTGTAATTTTTCTTCTTTCCTCCAGTGATGTCCACTTACGCTCTTTCAACATTTCAGTAACACTGTCCAATTCTAAATTCGCATTACTCCTGAGCTGTATCTCTTGTATGTCCATCTGTGCACTCTATTCAACACTCTATTAACAGTTACGATGACAATCGTTAGAACTCTTCCTCAAAAACCACAACCTCTCCAGTTTGTTTCTCTTCCACGGCTTCTTTGATAGCCATTACCACGATCTATAAGTATAGGTCGTTGTTGGAAACCCTTCTCTCCACTGTTGAACCATTTTGACTGTTCTGAAGAGGGTTTTTAGTGGTTGCCCCTCTGTCGTTCAGGTCAATACTGGGTTGGTTCCTTAACAACAGGCCACGACCGACTCCTTCCTGCTATCTTAAAACACCTAATAAAATAACCTTTCATCTCATCATCTCATTTATCATTCACCATCGCCAATAGATCGTAGCCATCAGTATGATGCGTCGCTAGAAACCCAATCTCAATATAAATTATATAGGCCTATCAAACTAATGTAATTACTTAAATATGCATAGCAAAACTTGTGAGCTTGAGAGAATTTTACAAAAATGGAGTTGAGATGATTAGACAATATGATATAAATGCAATTTTCGATAATCATTTCTTTACACAGTAGACCCAATCACTATGAATGTCCCACGCTAACGACCTTGTCACGACGCTGACGTATTTGCTGTCGTGTTTCAGAGCCTGAACGTGCGAGACACGGTGCGCGAGTGCCTGGAGAAGGACCCGTCGGAACGGAAACGAGGACGACGTCGAGACGTTGCTCGAGTTTACGCAGCACCTCAAGGCGTTCACCAACATGACCTTGGCCGTGAGACGGGCGCTGTGCAGCGTCATGGTGAGACTGAAACCCGTTCGGAGCTATTTATATATTGTTCATGATGTAGTGATACCAACGAACGTTATAACAATATAAAGAAAGTGACCGCAACTCCCATACTAATAACATAGAAGGCATTTGTGGTTTCTTGCAGACAGTTCAGAGCCAAAGGTCCTGATTGCCTGTCGCGATTTAGCGTATTCCCTTGTGAACTAGACGTAAATAAGAGTGGCTACGGTACCGGTGGCATTGTAGTTCCATGTAAAAGCTGATAGTTGCGCCACAGGCAATCGGGACCCTGGACTCGGAAATTGACCCTGAAAAATATTTCACTTTCAAGTCCCGAGTTGGGTCATGTTCTTTATACAGTGGATCCTCTTCAGTATTTTTCTCAGGGGGCCAGACAAAAATACTTACTGAAGAAACTATTCAGCATGTGGGAAAATA
This sequence comes from Brachyptera risi, assembly GCA_964007535.1. Taxonomy (NCBI): domain Eukaryota; kingdom Metazoa; phylum Arthropoda; class Insecta; order Plecoptera; family Taeniopterygidae; genus Brachyptera; species Brachyptera risi. Next base: position 24,467,420 of record OZ023335.1, on the reverse strand, counting down.
TAAATGAGGTCGAAGAATAAAACTTACTGATGAAAAAAATGTACTAAGGAGAAACTTACTAAAGAGGTTCTACTGTATTATGATGATTTAGGTTGGTATCACTACATCGTGGGGCAAGTAAGACTATGTTTATACATTTCTTATCGAGTCTCAATTTTTCACAAGGTTGTACAAAGAGGTTATGAATTCTTCGGAAGAGATTCTCATAAAGCATCAGAGTTAACAATTTATTCTATGGAATTATGAATATTTTTTGTTTTGCGTTCGAGAAAACATTCGAGCTTGTTTACAAAGACTTCACCACGTGATAAATGATGTGAGAGAGAGAGAGAGAGAGAGAGAGGAGAGAGAGAGAGAGAGAGAGAGAGAGAGAGAGAGAGAGAGAGAGAGAGAGAGAGAGAGAGAGAGAGAGAGAGAGAGAGAGAGAGAGAGAGAGAGAGAGGAGAGAGAGAGAGAGAGAGAGAGAGAGAGAGAGAGAGAAGAGAGAGAGAGAGAGAGAGAGAGAGAGAGAGAGAGAGAGAGAGAGAGAGAGAGAGAGAGAGAGAGAGAGAGAGAGAGAGAGAGAGAGAGAGAGAGAGAGAGAGAGAGAGAGAGAGAGAGAGAGAGAGAGAGAGAGAAACAAATGATGGCTGGAGTGATGAGGCAAGTTTGTTATTCAGAAAAGAAGATGGTAACAAATAGTATGTCAGTCCAAGTTGGCTGATCTCTGCCCTAGAGGAGATTTATTCACCACTTTTTGGGGGAGATTTATTTACCGCGGACGTAAAGCAACACAATAAGAAGTGTTGCGGTGAAACTAGAACTAGTCGGTGTTTATGTCACGAGTCGAACAAACATATTTATCACCATTTCTGAAGAGTTGAATCTCATTTTCCTCAATTTTTGGGGCTGAGGTATTTTTGTTTACCAACTGTAAATAATGTAGTCTAGAATATATTTGTTTACAAATTGTAAATATGCAGTTGATACAAAAACTGTGTGACAGTTAGAAGAAATTGCACAAAAACATTGTCACTGCCAAAATACTATATTGATTCATTTTACTTTGATAAATTGATTTTTAAAATTATTGATGAACTATCAAGTTGAGCTGTTTATTAATACCAGTTATAATATTCTCAAGTTTGTTCATATATTTATTTTCACAATATCTCTGATTATACACACAAACGATTGAAGATGTACATACCGTAGCAATTTCTGTTCGATTGACCATCATGGAAATTTTTTTTTTTTTTAGACGAGCTTTAGCGAGGATTCAATTTGACATACTGAAAAAAATTGGTGTTGGTTTTTATGTTGTTTTTTTTATGTTTTTTTGTCTGTTCTCCACAGGTCAAACGGCTACAGCTATCAACTTCAAACTTTTTTTCATTATGGTTCCTCATCTAGCTTAGATCTGTATGGTTTTGTGGCATTATCGGGTGGTAACTTTTATTTTTATGAATTTTAGAAATTTCAAAAATACCCATTAGAATAAAACGGCGGAAAAAAAATTAAAACATTTTCATTTTCAAAAAAATTGAAATTTTGTGTGAAGTTGAATAACATCTTGATACACATTTCTGGAAATTCTCAGCTTGATCGGGTCAGCCATTTTGAAGAAAAAACATGAAATTTGCTAAATTAGTACCACTCGAAGCCGTTTTTACCCATTTATAACTAAAATGCGAATTTAGGCAGAAGTTTGGCAATGAAGTCGACATACTATTACTTTCCGCTCGTGTAACAACGCGTATATAGCGTTTTCCTAGTTAATAACATCGAAACTTGATACAAAATCATTGTTCCCTAATTAAGGCTAAGGATGAAAGATAGGATCGTTTGGATGAGGCACAACAAGGGCGATCTAACCACCCCATTTTGATTATTTAAAACTAATGAACTTCAACACCAGGACTGCGCTGTCTGTGACCATAATTTTTTGCCATAGATAAAAGTCTTTCAGTAAAATAATAAAATAATTTAATCACCTCTGTCGCCTTTTGACCCTCGTGAAAATCCATCAATAAATATAAATTGTATGAAGTGAAGTACGGTAATCCCATCATATATATACACACCCACCCATACACATGTAAAACAGATTCAATTTGACAATATATATATCTCAAACCCAGATAACAACTTAAATTGGGCCTATAATTTCCACCAATTAGGTTAGATTATTTATTAGCAGTAACAGCTGTTAACGGTTCCTGAAACGAAACCCAACTGCCGTGATTCCTCTCTGCCACCGAGCCTAATGCCGTGAGCTCAATGCTGTGTGCCTAATGCCGTGAGCTCAATGCCGTGTGCCTAATGCCGTGATTCCCCTCGGCCACCGAGTCTAATGCTGTTGTTGCTCTAGTGACAATTTGTGACAGTAAAAAAAAAATTGTGGCTAAATAATTTGTGACGATAAAAAAATACTCATCCCAATTCCGTGATTGCCCTCGACCACCGAGCCCAATGCCGTGAGACTAATGCCGTGTCTGTCCACGCCAGGTGTTTGCCGTCGTTGAGAAGGCGGGCACGATCGTGATGAACGACGGCGAGGAGCTTGACTCGTGGTCGGTGTTGATCAACGGCCACGTCGAGGTCGAGCACGCTAACGGCGACTCCGATCAGCTCCACCTGGGCGACAGTTTCGGCATCGAGCCCACCATGGAGAAGCTGTACCATCGCGGGGTCATGCGGACGCGCTGCGACGACTGCCAGTTCGTGTGCATCACGCAGACAGACTATTACAGGTGCGTTAGCCAGGGGTTATGTTAGTGCGCAGTTGACCCTAATGTGGGCAGTTGACCCTAATGTGGGCAGTTGACCCTAATGTGGGCAGTTGACCCTAATGTGCGCAGTTGACCCTAATGTGCGCAGTTGACCCTAATGTGGGCAGTTGACCCTAATGTGCGCAGTTGACCCTAATGTGCGCAGTTGACCCTAATGTGCGCAGTTGACCCTAATGTGGGCAGTTGACCCTAATGTGCGCAGTTGGCCCTAATGTGCGCAGTTGACCCTAATGTGGGCAGTTGACCCTAATGTGTGCAGTTGACCCTAATGTGCGCAGTTGACCCTAATGTGGGCAGTTGACCCTAATGTGTGCAGTTGACCCTAATGTGTGCAGTTGACCCTAATGTGGGCAGTTGACCCTAATGTGCGCAGTTGACCCTAATGTGGGCAGTTGACCCTAATGTGTGCTGTTCCAAGCTTCAAAAAATACAGCTCTTAATTTCAATTTGCGCAGTTGTAAAATTCAGTCTATGTATAATGATGCACTGATAATACTAATAACATTAATGCATTAGTTATAATGCACTATGAAGCAACAGGCTTGTTTGAGGCTTGAAATACGAGCGCCTGTGGCCTCTTAAGGCTCTGTAGATCTTTTGAGAACTTGTATGTATTCACTATTTTTTTTGTATCAATAAAGAAAAGAAAAGTTGTCGAGTGTTCGATACTGATGTTGTTGTTGTTTGTCGTGCGTAGGATCCAGCACCAGGGCGAGGAGAACACGAAGAGGCACGAGGAGGGGGGGAGGCTGGTGATGATCACGGAGCAGAGGGGCGCGCTGGACCCGGGAGCCAGGAGGGGACACGTCGTCATACGGGTGAGTCCACGGGGTTGCTCAGTCTTTGTGTCTCGCTTTGACATGACGCGTTGACGCATTCATGTCGGTCACGTCAGTATCAGCTGTGATGCGCTATAAGCATGGTTCCATGACGATTTCCTGATGTGACTTCCGACGGCAACTTTTGGCCAATCGAACGTCAGAGAAACATTGGTAGGAGGGAATGCTTTTTGCCTTCGAAGTAAAGTAAATTTGACAGACGTCATATTTTGAAATACGGTAGTCCTATGCCAAATTTTGAATTGACCAAATTTGATCCAATGAGGGTTTATACCAGTCGTTATACATGGAAATGATACTACATAATATGATTGAAGTGTTACTTCTCGAATACGGTGGATGTTTTTTTTTGGAATTGTTCCCTAGAGAAGGAATTTGCAACATTCCTACCATACCTAGCAATCTAGTTAGATTGCTAGTATTTATAATTTTGTGTAGATTTTAGACGGGCAAATAAAATTTCTCATTCTGTCTCTCGAATTCATTCGCTCTATTTCTCAAAGTATCTTCAAAATGTAATCTTTGCATACCTATTACCTATCTAGTGCAATTTCAATAAAAAAAATTCAAAATCCGCGGCTGCATACAGATTTGCACATGACCCATCATAGTTCATGACCCATCGGTTAGCAACCACTACACCACAACGTTACACATTATTTCGTCGTGTTGGCACCGCATTTGTGACCAGCAGCTTACCTCGTTGTCCGCAGGGCACCGCCGACCGGCTGATGCTCCAGCTGATCGAGGAGAACTCGGTGACGGACCCGACCTACGTCGAGGACTTCCTGTTGACGCATCGCACGTTCATCGACAGTCCGCTGCACGTTGCTGGACAACTGCTGGAGTGGTACGTTGCGCACGGGAATTGTTGTTGTTGTTGTTGAGTGACTATCGATAGAGACATGTAAAAATAGCAATTGCTATAAAAGCGATGAAATCTAAAAGTGCTTTTTTACATGTTTTTCTAATATTTCTTCGTGTTTCAATATGTTTCATGTTGTTTCTTTATGTTTCTGAAAAGGCGACAAAGCGCTACAAACGTCTAAATCCGCTACGTTTCAATGTGTTGGCGATATTGACGCTATATTTGGAATAGAAGCATTAAAGATGCTATTTTGTTGCAAATGCAGTTGCAAATGCAGGCGGTAGATGAGGCGTAGGTTTAACTCACTTGTGGAGACTATTTTTTTAAAAGTATCAATTGGGGTGCTTCTCTTGTTTGACTATTGTACGTTATATGATTGATTTAAGGGTACCGTAGTGTTGTTATGCTACAGAATGTTGTTGCGCCACAAAACACTATGTTTCAAAATAATAGATGCACCAAAGTGCTACTTTTCAAATTCTAAATGCTATGAAGAATAAAAATAGATGCTATATTTACATGTCTCCAACTATCGGGGTTTTAAGGTGCATTTTCTTTCAAACACAACACAGTTATACATTTGCCTACATGGTTGGAATTCAAAATAAAATGGCAAGTTTCGGTGGGATGCCGCTCTTCCCACTAACCATTGTTTTTGTTGTTTCTTTGACATTTCTTATAGAGAAGATAGGTGTACTCTACAATAGATCCCACGAAGCCCATTTGGGCTTTTCTATTCCTTTTCCAAGGAAATATCGTAGTATTACGTTCTTACTGTGCCCACGTATTCATATCCTTCTATATTTTGTTGTATCTTTCGTGTATTCAATTTGATTCCAGAAATTTTATGTAAATCATTTTTTGAACTGGTTGAATGTAAGAACGGCTCTGCCGAATTTCGCCATTAATGAAGATCTTGAATTTTTTTTTCATCCAATAAATGTACACTATTACAAGACATTTTTCACTCTTGAGTGTCCAAAAAACCAATCGAGGGTTTATCTGTGGAATAAAATAATACCGGTAATACTCTCTTCGAAGACAATACTCGTCTTCTTTCTCATGAATAAATAATATTTGAAAATTACGTTTAACTGGCGAGTTCGCGTGGAATAAAAATACAATAAAATGAAAATTATATCGCTCTAAATGACCTCGCTGTCGATACGCCTTAAAACCGTAATATTCGTTAGAAAATGATATATAATAATGATGATAATATCATCTCGTAACGTTGAACCGTGACACCGTCGCGACACGTACTAACCCAACCATCCGTCACCCTCAGGTTCAACGAGACGAGCGTGCGCGACCGCGTGACCCGAGTCGTGCTACTCTGGGTCAACAACCACTTCACGGACTTCGAGACGGACCCGGCCATGATGGACTTCCTGCAGACGTTCGAGGCTGGCCTTGAGCGAGAGAAGATGCAGGGCCAGCTGCGGCTGTTGAACATCGCGTGCGCCGCCAAGGCTCGCACGAGGAACGTCACGCTGGCTCGGCCGTGCCGCGACGAGGTGCTCTACTTCACCGTGCTCGGCGGGTACGAGCGAGGCTACGGCATCTACATCGACAAGGTGGGTAACGGTTTGGGGAAGTTTGTGATGAGTTTACGTCGACTGAAGAATTCGTGAGATGTCGTTTTTTTATCGTTTTGCTATAAAAAAAAATATAGAAAAATGATGTCAAAAAAATGATGTCAAAAATCGATTTGCGTATACTGATATAATATATGTCGATATATTTCGATATATCGATATACAGTGAAATCTCTATGCATCGTTCCTGGATCAATTGTTTTCCTGCTTGTATAATTCTTTTTTCCTCACCCCACTCCCATATGATCGATATATCAGATTTTTCTAGATAGAAAGTTTTCTTGCATGGATGGTTTATCTTCCTGGTCCCTTAAAAAATGATGGATGGAGGTTTCACTGTAAACATATATCGATATATTGTTGTTGTTTTTTTTATTTGAGGAAGTACACCCAAATTTATTGAGACATCTGGCAGAGTGGTTAATACACTGTAATTCAGGAGACCTGGGTTTGATTCCCGCCTTGGTCGACCATCCTGACAGGGGTTTTTCGTGGTTTCCCTCTGTCGTTCAGGTCAATACTGGGATGGTTCCTTAACAACAGGCCACGACTGACTCCTCCCCACTATCCAAAAACACCTGAAAGAATAACCCTTCATCTCATCATCCCATCATCTCATACATCATTCACCGACACCAATAGATCTCAATCATACAGTTTAGTTTTATGGTTGTGATGTCATTCAAGCAACGTTGAAATAAACAGAACATCGTCCGAACACCGACCGGGGTCGCCCTCAGTAGCTCAGTCAGCTGAGGCACCGCTTCAGTAACCCGAGTCACCGTTGGGTGTTGGTTCGAGTCTTGCTTAAGGCATGGGTTTTTGTAAGCGTCCTTTCACTTATCATCACATCATAGTTTCATAATCACCTGCTCATTTATACCCCCGTATAACCTAGCCGTTGGTGGGGTCGTCAAGCAAACAATAATCATCATCAACCTCCGACCGCAACTGACTGTTTCTGTGTTTGCGTTCAGGTGGAGAAGCGTTCGAAGGCGGAAGATGTTGGCTTGAAGCGAGGCGATCAGATCCTAGAGGTCAACGGTCAGAGCTTCGATCACGTCACGTTGGCCAAGGCCATGGACATCCTACGCGGGACCACGCATCTCAGTATTACCGTTAAGAGCAACCTACTCAGTGAGTAATATGCAGGCCCAAACTTGAGAATCCAGCGCCCCTAGGTTGAACATAATCCAGAGCTCCTATACTTCGATTAGATATTTCACTATAATTTAAATGTATGTAAGACTAAAGTGTCAATAATGTAAACAATCTTTCAGTCGGTATAAAAAGCACGTGGCACGTCAACTTTTTTTCCGCTCTCTACTCGACATCACTAATGATGACTTGCCAATGAACGAAACCATTTACACGACAGGGTGCGGCTCACCCGGGGTGTAGTCCTCGAGAAGGAATACCAGGGAGCTCAATATTTGGACAAATCCAATAGGGGAAGGGACACATAGCCCGGCAGGGAACTTTTCGGAATAGTGTATTCTTAGATTATATTTTGTGAGTTGTAGATATTGGCCAATATTGTTGTAGTGTTAATGAGAATAAAAACAATAATAAGAATAAGTCTGTAATACTTTTTGTTTTATTTTAATCAATGAACTTCGTGTCTCATTTTTTCAAACATTTTATTTTATTTGAAACAAGGAAATGAAAAGAACTAGAGCGCAAGCGCCCCTGGGCTCCAGCCTTGCCATCCTGTGCCTAAATTCGAGCCTGGTAACGCGTCCGTTGACATCTCTTTTGTTATCGTTTGTTTCGTTGTTCTCTCGCATGTATTCTGGAATACTAATCTGAAATCACATCTCGATGTGTAATGAACAGGACTGTGAACAGTTTCCAGGGGCGTGCCCTCGGCTTGAATCAATTCACTCTGAATTGATTCAAACACGCTAGTATATATTATTTTTTGGAAGGTGGTAAGATCGCCCTTGTGGTGCCCCGTTGAAACGATCCTATTTTTCATACATTGCCCTAATTGGGAAACAATGATTTTGTATCAAGTTCTGATGTTATTAAAAAAAAAAAGAAGAAAAAAGTATAAGCTGTGTCAATATTGAGGAAAAAAACGATTTTGGTTCAATACTAAATGAATGGAGTAAAAGGGAAAGAAATTAACCGCAGTTTACCAAGGTTCATAGGTAGAAATACTCATAGTCCATTGATACGACACAGAGATGATTACCGGTATGCACAAACTCACGATGCTTTGACGTTTCGACTATTGCCTTGGTCACAGTAGAGTAGACTTGCGATTTGGCACTGTCAGATCGCATCTGGAATAGCCTATGTGCTGAAAAGGATGAAACGGTTTGAAAAAATAATAATGCGATGTGAATGAACAAATATCGCTGGCGTTTCTCGATTTTCCAACAGTTGATCGAAATTATTCAGTCAAATATTTGAAACGTTTCAAACTTGCAAGTTGCACCGATCATTTTTCATCTGTTGGTATTAAATTTTTTAATTATTGTTACCACATTGTCACATCAATTCATCCTTCAAAGAGAACCCTCGTTGAAAAGTGCTGTATTTTTGTCGATCTAACGTCGTTCGTTTGTTCATCACAGCGTTCAAGGAGATCCTGGCGACCCCGGAGAACTCCCCCCGACCGCGCGGACGCAAGGTCTCCGAGATAGCCCGCCTCCAGTCCGACCCCCGCGCCAGACTGTCTGTCGGCGACAATAACCTGATCCACGCCGGACCCTCACACCCCCCACTGATTCCCCCTGCCCCGCCGGCCCCCATCACCGCCCCCAAGGAGCCCAAGAGGGACGGGCACAAGGGGTTCCTCACGCTCGGGCCCAAGAAGAGGCTGCAGAAAGCGCTGATGAAGATGTCTAATATGCTGCCCAAGAATACCATTAAGTGAGTTGCGATATGCGAGAAGTAGTTTGAGTTGAGTAGAGAAGTAGAGAAGAAGTTGAGAAGTAGTCAGAGCTAAGTAGAGAAGTAGGAGACAAGTAGAGAAGTAGAAGAGAAGGCAAGAAAGAAGTAGTCAGAGCCAAGTAGAGAAGTAGAATAGAAGTAGAAGAGAAGGCAAGAAGTAATCAGAGCTAAGTAGAGAAGTAGAAAAGAAGTAGAAGAGAAGTAGAATAGAAGTAGAAGAGAAGGCAAGAAGTAATCAGAAAAGAAAGTAAGTAAAGAAGGAAAGAAGGAAGAAAGAAAGTAAGTAAGTAAGTAAGAAGGAAGTAAGTAGAAAAGAAGTAGAAGAGAAGTAGAAGAGAAGGAGAAGAGAAGGAGAGAAGTAAATGGAGAGGCCGCATGAATCTGTTGGGTCTTACTCACAATCGTAGTTTTCAAAATGTTGTACATGTATTCAACTACTTGTGTAGGCTTCTTACAAATGTATATTTGACGTATTTGTTCAGATCTTGAGCCCAATATTGTGAATGATGTGTCCATTTTTATTCGCATTTTTTCAATTATTCTTTGATACCGACAATCAAATAATCAATCATCGATTGAGTTTTTTCATTCTAAAACTATCCATCATTTAATTTAATAGATTGCGAACCTATGATATAGTTATAGCCTCAGAAAAGATACAACGGTAGGCCCTAACCATTATTTTATAGATTTTCGTGGAAAAAATGATTACGCAATCAATCAAATCAATTATTTCAAACTTGGCAATATAGCAATACAGTAATTATCAATTCAATACTGTGATGTTACATCTCATATTTGGTGGCTACAAGAAACGCCTGCTGTTTCTAACATAGCATCGTGACGATTTTAGTAGGCATTTAGTTTCAGTCGTAGTTATAAAGGTAAAAATAAATGTAATAATATAAATATTAAATAGTCCCTTTCTGACATGAAACTCTTGTTGTCGTTTCCAGCGAAACGATCCACGGGAACGACGACTCGACTCCCAGCGGCCAGACAACGTTACTGCACAGCCTGAGCCACCCGGATCTGGTGACGTTGTGCTACGAGGACGCAAGATCGGCGGACTATCCCGAACACGTTCTCAAGGTGTACAAACCCGACCAGACGTGTAAATACCTGCTCACTCACAAGGTAAGGACAACCTCTAAGGATCAGGACACCTTTACGTCGTGTGAGGACTTGCGTGGCCCCGTGATCTCCAGAGATGTCGTCGGGAGTAATTTATTTGCTTTCATAAAATGTCGTCCATGGCGATAAGGTCTGAAGCGAGACCCCATACCGAATTCGAACCAGTATTTTTGCCATTGATTCTTACTTCAACATTCCATACAAATAACATCTTACCTATTTCATCATGGATCGACAGTATTTTGGAAAATACTTCTCCGAATACTGCCAAGCAGTTTCATTACGTCTTCAAGTGGGACGTCACTACGATGGATTATGTGTCAAATCAGATGTTGCTTGCAAGGTGACCCAACCGGTGTATCGTGAATCAGAGCTGACTGATTGCACGTGACATTCACATTCATAGATGACTGGCCGATTTCACAAACGTTTCCGGCTTTCCGCGTAAAAAATATTCTCTCAGTCTGCCAGCCGATATCAATTTTACAGACGTTTCCACGTCAAAAATATTCCTACACATCGTTTGCGATGTTCACATTCCGAGTCTGGCAGCCGATATCAATTTTACAGACGTTTCCACGTAAAAAATATTCCCTCACATCGTTCGTGACTTTCATATACTCCGTCTCTCAGCCAATATCGATTTTACAGACGTTTTCACGTCTACACGATTCTTTTTTTTTTTTTTTTTTTTTGGATTGGGTTTTTAATGACGCACTGTAATGATTACTAAGATCTATTGGCGTCGGATGAATGATTAATGAGATGATGGGATGATGAGATGAAGGTTTTTTTTATGGGTAGTGGGAAGGATAGTTGGAAGGAAGTGGTCGTGGCCTATATTGTAGGAACCATCCCGGCATTAGCCTAGACTACAGAGGGAAACCACGAAAAACCCCTGTAAAGATGGACGGTGGCGGGGATCAAACCGGGTCCGATATGTCCCTTCACCTCCCGGGTCACACGAAGCAAGTGAGCTAACCACTCAGCTACTGTGCCGGTCTACACGATTCTCTCGTGTCGTTTGTGACGATCACATTCTCAGTCCCCCAGCCAATATCAATTTTACAGACGTTTCCACGTCAAAAACAAATCTCCAACGTCGTGCTTGACGTTCCAGGAAACGACGTCTCACGAGGTGGTGATGCTCGCGCTGCACGAGTTCGGCATGACGGAAATGAGCAGCAGCCTCTACTCGCTGTGCGAAGTGTCGGTGGCCGAGGGCGGGATCATCAAGCAGCGGCGGTTACCCGATCAGATGCAGAATCTGGCCGAGCGGATAGGACTCAGCAGTCGGTGAGTCGAGAACCCTTTCCTAATCGAACGCTTGAAAGTCCGTGGGAGCCGATATACCGGTAACGAATATGTCAGTTTCTTTAGTGATGACTTTCGAAACGATGTGATATGTCAAAATTGTAATGCCATGGAAATACAGTCATTATGAAAACCTTGAACTCTTAAATATGACAAAAGTAGAAAAACTTCAACTTATATTGCATAATTGTTCATCCATAGCCTTAACCCCTTGAATATCTTTGACGAGTGTCGCCCGCGAGGCGCGACTTAGCATTCACGACCGACGACGTGTGAGGCCCGCTTATTACCGCGCGTCATGTTTAAATCCATATCTCCCAAAGTTACCGTCAGAATGTGCCATAGTATGGCTACAAAGATAGCTCTTGTAGTGAACTGTTGAACTAATCACAGACTATGTCGATAAAGGTAGTAACTCTTTGAGTAAATGGTGTTTACTGACGCATCAAACTGACCTTGCAGCTGTCATTAGCAACAATGGCTATCAGAAACCAGCAAACAACAGTGAAACTGTTCTAAATGCAGTATTTGACAGTGATTGTGATGATGAAAATGATGATTCTAGTTCACAGTTAGAATATGATAATGATAACAGTCTTTCAAGCGATTCAAGTAGGCCTAGATCCTGTGTCAAATGTCAGGCTTGTTCATGATTTTTAATTACTATTAGAATGGTAAAAGTAGGTTCAGTGATTTCGGTAAGCAAGGGGTTAATTGGGTAACAATGATTTTGTATCGAGTTTCGATGTTGATAAAACCGAGAAAAATCACTGCCTTCTATGATATAAGTTGAAAAAAGAGTGGATTCTTATGGTTTTAGTGTCAGCGAAGGTAAAAATATCCACTTGCCGCCCTCGGTAGCTCAGTCAGCTGAGGCACCGATTCAGAAATCAAAGTCACTGAGGGCGTGGGTTCGAGTCCCGCATAAGGCATGGGTATTTGTAAATGTCCTTCCACTTATCATTACAGTGAAACCTCTATACATCGTTCCTGGATCCATCGTTTTCCTGCTTGTATCATTCATTTTTTCTCACCCCACTCCCATTTAACCAATGGTGAATTTTCCTGGATGGATCGTTTTCCTGGATGGATGGTTCTATTTTCCTGGTCCCTTGAAAAACGATGGATAGAGGTTTCACTGTACTTCATAGTTTCATTATCACCTGCTCATTCGTACCCCCCGTATAACCTAGCTGTTGGTGGGGTCGTTGAGCAAACAATAATCATCAAAATATCCACCTGACACTTGGTTACACGAATCAAATCTGTCTGAATCCGGTTCATCGTGTTTGCGCAGGTATTACCTGAAGACGAACGGCACGACGGAGACGCTGGTGCCGGACGAGATGGCTCCAGAACTGGTCCGGGAGAGCCAGGTGCACCTGTTGCAGCTGAACCCCGTGGAGGTGGCCATCCAGCTTACCCTGCAGGACTTCAGTATCTTCCGGCAGATCGAGAGCACCGAGTACGTCGACGACCTGTTCGAGCTGAAGAGTCGGTACGGCGTGCCCATGCTCGCGCAGTTCGCCGAGGTAAGCTTGCTGGTGACGCGGTCGACGAGATTCTCTTACGGCCACTTTTGATATGAATCGTGTGTTCGTAGGATGTTGTCTGCTATCAAGTTGTGCAGTAGATTTGTTTTTAAATTGGTTTAACGACGCACTATGTTAATAACTAAGATCCATTGGTGTCGAAGGAAAGATTAATGAGATGACGGGATGGATGTTTCTCAGGTAATGGGAAGGAAGCAGTCGTGGCCTTCATTGTAGTCCTGAACGATCCCGGCATCAGCCTAGACTAGAGAGATAAACCTCGAAAAACCCTTGTAAACATAAACGGTGGCTGGGATCGAAACAGGTCTGATATGCCCCTTCACCTCTCAGATCACATGAAGCAAGCGCGTTAACTACTGCGCGCATGTGCCGGTTTCTGCAGTAGAACAGTAGTTTGACGAGCCAGAACGAATAGCAGTGAACAGTGTAATTAATTTGCCCGTCTCATCGTTCTCGCGTCGTTCTTGCATTCCTTCGTTGTTCAGTCGGATAAGTCGCCGCTTTAGAAACTGAAGTCACCGTTGGGCGTGGGTTCGAGTCTCGCATAAGGCATGGGTTTTTGTAAACATCCTTTCACTTATCATCACTTCATAGTTTCATAATCACCTTCTCATTCGTACCCCCGTATAACCTAGCTGTTGGTGGGGTTGCGAGCCAACAATCATCATCATCATTCCTGAATTATAGCTAATTAATAGCAAGAAAAAAAATGATTCAAAAAATGGAAATGAATAATTTTAAATTAATTAATCGAAAACAATTATGAAAATCTTATCATGAAATTTGTTTCTCAATGTCGAATAAATTGTCCTAATCGGTGCAAAATGACCTACTGACGTCGGTGCGCCGCAAAACCCAAATATTATTAATATTATATAATTATATATTAATATTATTAATATTATAATATTAATTTGTTTCTCAATGTCGAATAAATTGTCCTAATCCGTGCAAAATGACCTGCTGACGTCGGTGCGCCGCAAAACCCAAATATTAATCCATTCATCGTTCTCACGTCGTTCCTCCTCGTTCTCAGCTGGTGAACCGCGAGATGTTCTGGGTGGTGACGGAAGTCTGCTCGGAGCACAACCTAGTCAAGCGGTTCCGCATCATCAAGCAGTTCATCAAGGTCGCGCGCCAGTGCAAGGAGTGCAAGAACTTCAACTCGATGTTTGCGATCATCAGCGGTCTCGGCCACCGCGCCGTGTCTCGGCTCCGTCTCTCGTGGGAGAAGCTGCCCACCAAGTATCAGAAGCTGTTCTCCGACCTTCAAGACATGATGGATCCGTCGCGGAACATGTCCAAGTATCGCCAGCTGGTCATGAATAGTCAGGCGCCAATCGTGAGTACTTTGATTCCGTTGTCGACGCCGCGAGAATTACGTATTGATAGAATTATGGAGAGATAATTAATGTTTTTTTCAAGATGGTGTGGAAATAAGTATGAAATAAGTATAAATGAGTGTGAAAGAAGTAGAAAATGAGTAGAAAAAATTATTAAATGAGTATAATTAGGTATAAAATCAGTATATAACCTAGTTATATAGTATATAGTAGTATATTAACCTAGTTTTAAGATCTTTGCCACCAATAATTTGTATTAACTGCAAAGTGAATCAATAAAATAAATAAATAAATATAGATAGTGAAATCAAAAATAAGGAAATTTATGGGCCTACCATGAAGGCCTTTTTGTGAGCATTTGAGAAATTACTTTTTGGGGGGGATTTGTACAGTCTATCCTTTGTGAGTGCGGTACTTTGCTTCCATTGTTGATACAGTAAACGTATCTCAAACCAAAACAGAAGGTACCCGGAAAAAGATTTTGATTCAAAAAATGCGTACTAACCAGAGAACTACTTTTCCACTAAAATTACCGTTCTTCTCGGTTAGAATTCGGTGTTCTTCTCTCCCTTCCCAAACAATTCACGTATCCAGCCTCAGGCTATCATCTTATTATACACACCAAGTCATTTGCAAACATTCATGTAATGAACTGACAAATGTGTAGGGGTGTAGTAGTAGTAGTAGAAGTGTTTATTCCTTTAACCCTCTTTCGAGGAAATCGGTGCACAATTTACATATTTTACAATGTAACTTATTAATAGCATTACATTTGAGTATGGCAGTAAGCCATCATTTATAATTATCAACGAATTAGTAATTCTAGTATATCAAACAAATATTACAACAAATAATGATACATTACAGGATTTCAGATTGATCGTTACGGAATTGAGAGAGGAATTTGCGAATCCATATTTTTCTAATCGAATCCGAATCCACTTTCAGATTCGGATTCGGTCTAACAAAAAGGATTGGCAAATTTCGATTCTTGGCATCAAAAACGTGGCAACATTAAATTCTCCATTCTCAAGAACAATTGGTGTAATGGTTCGACTTTTGCTGTACAAAATGTTTTATGCAGGGCAAGTTATGAGAATGCTGAGATGGGATTTTCACTTCCTGGATCAAGTGTAACTTGATTGGCAGTGTCGTTTGTCCCATTAATACGCTTCACAATGCATGTTGAAAAGATTCGGGTTCGAATTCGGTAATTTTGATGAAGATTCTGTTCGGATTTGGTTCGAAATAAAAAACATGGATTTGCACACCCCTAGAAATGTGATCACTTTCTTCCGAGTATTTCGATCGAGTAACTAACCGTAACGCTTGCCGTTTGTCCCAGATCCCGTTCTACCCGGTGGTGAAGAAAGACCTGACGTTCATCCACCTGGGCAACGACTCGTCCGTGGAAAACCTGATCAACTTCGAGAAGCTGCGCATGATCGCCAAGGAAGTGCGGTCGCTGACCAACATGTGCTCGTCTCCGTACGACCTGCTGACCATGCTGGAGCTGGGCGGGCAGCCGCCTTCGACCGCCATGGTCGCGCTCAACCAGATGACCACCGGGTCAGGGTTCACCGGACAGCCCGGGCAGGCCACGGTCAAGCGGAGGAAGAAGTCGACCGCGCAGCCCAATCCCAAGAAGATGTTCGAAGAGGTACGATGCGCGGTCGAGCGATGATTTATTTATTCATTCAACTATTCCTTTAACCCTCTTCCGACGAGATCGGAATGGTTAGCAGTTTACAATTATTAACTTACCAACTTATAAATGTGGCTCATATCATTATATGATATCAAGTAAATATATTAATAAATAACAATAAACCTAATGATAATAATATTCAAAATGATAATAATAAATGAGAAAAGGTTCAAATAATTTTAAAATTCAATTTTTGGATGATTCTAGCTTTCCAAATAGCAATAAAGTTCAATTTGGAAGTACATTTTATTTTAAAATTAATTTTAATTAAGACCATCAAATGATTAGGGTAAATGATCAAAGGTCGTGTGACATGGGCTTTGGGGTACTTCTCAACAAAATGTACTTAGTGTTCAGACCCGATGTAGTGATACCAACCTATTTTATCATAATTATGAAGAAGGTGATCCAACTCGGGTCTTGAAAGTGAAATATGTATTTATTTATTTTATTTATATTTATTATAGATTACAGCTTTGGACCATTGGTCCAGTGGCAGTTGATTTAAATACTATGGTCCATAATTTTAACAATGTCAATATACAATTAAATACAGTTTATAAAAAAAATCTGAGTAAACTAAAAGGTGTAAAACAAAAGAGTAGAAGGTGTCATATTGGAATGTAACACTATAGATTTGATAAAATAGTATTAAAAGCAGAGAATTCAGGTCAAATATGTTTCCAGGGTCAGAATTTGAGTCCAGCGTCTCGATTGCCTGTAGCGCAACTATCGCTTTCATAACGAACTATTTGAAACAACAATGCTCAACAATGGTATACACGGGCCCAGTAGATTACGAGAATTATAGAATTTGTTAGTTCAACAATTCCACCGGTACCGTAGCCACTCTTTATCTACATCTATTTCGCAAGGGAATCCGCTAAATCTCGTCAAACAAACGGGACCTTTGGCTCTGAACTGACCGCGAGAAACCGCAAATACCGTCCATGTTATCAGTATGGGAGTTGAAGCACCTTCTTTATATTATGATAAAATAGGTTGGTACAGTAGAACCTCTTTAGTAAGTCCCTTGTTAATGCATTTTTCTCCTTAGTAGGTTTTATTTTTTCATCCCATCTATATGTTCCTACATGTTGAATAGTCTCTTTAGTAAGTTTTTCACTTTAGTAAGTCTTTTCAGTCTGGTAAGTCTTTTCAGTCTGGTAAGTCTTTTCAGTCTGGTCCCCTGAAAAACGTACCAAAGAGGTTCCACTGGATGACTACATTGTGGTCGAGTAATAATTTTGATCGTGGTTTCCAGAATATCGAAATATTGAACAAAATACTTCGGAATTTTCAATAGACCCTTTTCAGAATTCAATGCGTAGGCGCTTACTGCCTGCTATATCACCTTCCAGTGGCCGAGATCGACAAAATTGCCAAAAAAAGTTGGTCCCCTTATACACAGGGTTGATTGCAAAGCACCGAGACATATAACTCGCATTAAATCTCTCACTTTACTCACCCTGACGGTGCGGAAATCTCTCAGTATATAGTTAACAGATAAGTGTTGAAATTACCATCATATTGCTGCCCTCGGTAGCTCGGTCAGCTGAGGCACCGCTTCAGAAACTGAAGTTACCGTTAGGCGTGGGTTGGAGTCCCGCATAAGATATAGTGTTTTGTGAATGTCGTTTACCTTATCTTCACTTCATAGTTTCATATTCACCAGCTCATTCGTACCCCCGTATAACCTAGCTGTTGGTGGGATCGTTAATCATACAATAATCATCTCATTACCGTGGCGATGTCTAGCTTTGATCTCTTCCCATCCCCACAGAGTCAGGTGGTTTGCCGCGTCATATATCATTCACCGACGTCAATAGATTGTAGTCATTATTACAGTGCGTCATTAAACCCAATATGAATGAAAAAATCTCTCGCCACTCTCGGTAGCTCGGTCAGCTGAGGCACCGCTTCAAAAACTGAAGTCACTGTTGGGCGTGGGTTCGAGTCCCGCTTAAGGCATGGGTTTTTGTAAACGTCCTTTCACCTATCATCACTGGATACTTTCATAGTCACCTGCTCATTCGTATCCCCGTCTAACCTAGTTGTTGGTGGGGTCGTTAAGCAAGCAATAATCATCAAAAATCTCTCTACCCCCCTTGTTACCGTGACGACGTCTAACCTCTATCTCTCCCCGCCACAGAGTCAGATGGTCCGCCGCGTGAAGGCCTACCTGAACAACATGCGCGTGATAACGGACGAGGAGAAGCTACACTGCCTGTCGCTGGAGTGCGAGCCGTCCGGTAGCGCCCCCAACTCGGTGCCGGTCCGTAAGCGCCACCCCAGTCCGACGCTGTCCACAACCAGCAGCACGAGCAGCGCCAGTGAAGGCAAGAACCAGCGCAACAATGCCGTCAAGTTCGGTAAGCGCTCGGTGATGTTTCATCACGTATAGATAGTAGGGATATCGACGGGTAGGAATTTTCCTACCCGAATACCCGTCTTCATTACCCGACTCCTACCCTGGTTCCCTAAATCACCTATATTCATAAAAAAACACTAATTTTCCTTGATCCAATCATCACTCTCTAGAGCAACAGTCAAGTCAAGTCAACGTCAAGTCTTGGAAGCACACTAACAGCTGACAAGAATGGTGCAGTCACACTGTCATATTGGTTCTGCCAGTAACAGCTGATAATGGGCAGAGGAACATTTGTTTTACGGCGACGAAAAGTAATTCCAGAATCAAAGTATTTTAAAAAGGCAGTGATTATTGCTTTTCATTGTTTGGAGTCAAATATCATTTCAATAATATTTCCTTTCTAACAATGACAGAGAAACAAACAAATGTCGAAAGCACATTCAAAGCAATGTCACACCAGCCAGTCATCTGGATAGCATCATTTGGTTGCTATGAGCATTGTGTGAGTGTGTGTGTGTGTGTGTGTGTGTGTGTGTGAATGTGTGTGTGTGTGTGTGTGTGTGTGTGTGTGTGTGTGTGTCTTACAAGGCTCTTTTGTCAACTGAGCTGTCAAGGACACATGGCTGCTGTGCTGATTGATGGGGGGAGTGGGTGAGTGGGGGGAGTGGAGAGTGCCGCTTACACATACAGCAGACCGGACCAAAAACATCATGCACAGAAAATAAAGACCGGAAAAAACATTTTTTACCCGACGGGTAATTGTTTGAACCCAGGTTTTACTTGAAATTGGATCCGCCCGGGGACCCATCGGCATCCCTGATAGATAGAGACATGTAAAAATGGCAATTATCATCATTTTTTTGTGTTGTGATAGTTTTGCTCTCTGTAAGTTTGGAATAATTTTGTTTTAAGGAAATCAGTTTTCATTCTTCATGTATTTCATATATATTATTTATAATTTCTTGTTTCTAGACAAGTATCTAGGGATGTGGGAATCTCTGTTATTACAAATCGAATTCGAATCTTTGGTCAAGATTTAGTTTTTACCAGTGAGAACTGTTTTCAAGGTGACTTAATTTGATTATGAAATCAGTATCAAAACCAAAAGTGAGAAAATGTATAGGTCTACCATGCCATTTGGGAGCACTCGAGTATTCGGCTTATTTTTATTTATTTCAATTTTCAAGCGGTTCCATCGTAGGCCTATAATACAGTTGTACAGAGCAGGTATTTGAAGTATTAACACATAGAGATGATGATATGAATTTATTAATGTAAAATGTGAGACATTTTCAAACAATAACTTTGCCTGTCGAATGTATGTAAAATTCAAAGTTGCGCTTTATAACATGTGCATTTTTAAAAATAATTTTTTCAAATATTTTTCATCTTTTTTCAATATCGAATACTTTTTCCTCTTCTTTTTCTGAATGAGTGATCAATTACGATATCATTTTCTCTAAACTATAGTTCAACATCACAATCAACTTTTGTATCAAACTCAAACATTATTGTGAGTTGTCTTCCTGCTCTCTTCATTAATTTGTTATATTCATTGCTTAATGGATATATTATTTTGTGTCTAATGGGCACCCTTTTGAAAGGCAGAGTCTTTATTTTTCAATGATAAAGAATTCATATACAGTGAAACTTCTATCCATCGTTTTTTAAGGGACCGGGAAAATAAAACCATCCATCCAGGAAAATTTAACATTGATTATATAAGAGTGCGGTGAGAAGAAATGGATGATACAAGCAGAAAAACAATGAATTTGGGAACGATGCATAGAGGTTGCACTGTAATACAAAGTGTTTCTAAACTAAATACATATCCAACATCAACCCTAACCCTACTATTCTAACACGACGTCACGTTCCAGGCGCCGCCTCGCCCCAGGCCGTACGCAAGCTTCTCGCCCTCTCCGAGACGAGCAAGACCCGACCGCACCAGCCGCGCCACCAACTCAACCACCACCCCACCCTCAGCCCGTCCCCCTCACCCGGTGCCCCCCGTCGTGTGGGCTCGGGCCCCCCCACCGTCGGCGCCGGCGGCAGGTCGCTGCACGAGAGGTCGCACTCGGACACGCCCACCTTGCCCGTCGACCTCAGCGCCGAGAGCAGCAGCGTCACGTCGCTCAGTAATCTGCCGCTGCGCAAGAACGTCACCTCGGGTGAGTAACCACGATTATTATTGGATGAGCGAAGGGAAGACTCAACTTCACCATACCCTCAAAAAAAGCGCTTTTTTTATTATTTTTTTTTATTATTTTGTTTGCGCTCCACAGGTCAAACGAAAATTCAAAATAAGTCGAAACTTGGCATACACAAGTGTCCTTATCTAATTTGATACTGTATAGTTTTGATGGTTATTTATAGTTTTGAGATTATTATCTGTAGACAGGATAGTAATGCAGTATCAAACCTCAAATAAGCAGTATTAAATGCTGAAATAAACACTATAAGCAGTATTAAAGTGCCAAAATAAGCGCTATTAGAGGTATCAAATCGCCAAATAAGTGCTATTAGCGGTATCAAATGACCAAATAAGCGCTTTTAGCGGTATCAAATCGCCAAATAAGCGCTATTAGCGGTATCAAATTGCAAAATAAGCAAAATAGCACAATGGAATAAATCAAATAATCAATATTGAAAGACTTACAAACTTATAGAATAGGCCTACATGCACTTGGAATTGGTAAGTTGGGGGAAATAATATGCAGACACTTTTTAAAAATACATTTAAAGTTTTATTAATACCATAATACGTCAAACGTCACTTTACATCAGCGTACTACTTTTTGCCTTGCACTGGCTCACCAGAATCTGCTCAGTATTATCTGGTGTCAGATTATGGTGCCTATCGGTTAGCATGTTTCCAAAAAAGCAAAACATTTATTTTATTTATTTATTTATTTAGCAGTCCTGCTACTTCCATTACATTCATACATACTGACACAGACATTGGATCACCTAGAGAGGAAACATGCAAGCATTATATGCCAAAATAAGCACTATCAAAGAAAAAGTGCCAAAATAAGCAAAACATGCGAGCATTATATGCCAAAATAAGCAAAATATGCGGTATTAATGCCAAAATAAGCACTATCAAAGAAAAAGTGTCAAAATAAGCAAAACAAGCAGTATCAAAGTCATATATTCCAAACCCTTGAGTCATGAAAAGGTTTTATAATCGATTTTGCTGTTCTCCTGGCTATATCTAAAAACATGCAATTGCACTACTATCCTGTCTCTAATTATCTGTATACGGCAGGGCTTCCCAACTATCAGCCCGGGGGCCACCTCCGGGCCGCGAAATCTTTTCAATAGGCCATTTAGGTTTTGTGCCGCCCTGGGCAGATAATCTTCTACTGTATTATTATGGGAACTCTCAATATAACCATTTATTGTGCACAGTAAAACTGTTTATGTCACCATTCACACACTCCACCGACACATGTTCATTGTATTTTTCTTTATATGCCACAAATTGGCACAAAAATGGCAGCAACCGAGACTTGAGAAGGCTGCCCTAATGATCAACGGTGGAAACACTCCCTGGCCCAACTAAGTTGGTTAAATCTGGGTTCAGAAATAATAATAATGCCACAAATTGTCCTGAATCAGACTTCGTGAATTTTTGTGAACATTTCATTACGTATATATTTTGAGAAATGAAAGGAATTCAACTTCATTATTAAAACACGTCCGTGATTAGTTCTTGGGGTTCTGGACTCGCTTTTCCAGAAGCGCAGATTGTCCAGATTGCATGCAAGTACGAACTAACCTATCAATTAGTGATGAATCAATTCTCAAAATCGAGAATCGATTCTCTAAGCCCCAGAATCGATTAGAAACCGATTTTGGAAATAAAAAAGAAATACAAGAAGCTCAACCTCAAAAAAAGTTGTGTGATCTCAAACTTTTATTTTCAACCTTCCCGCGGCATTTCACGTGAAAAATAGCTGCTAGAGACTTTTTTGAACTGTACTGTACCATTCGGTTATTTCCGTCAACGTTCGGCTGTCAGACGTAACCGTAGGGATAGCATGTGACCGAGACGCGTGGCCGAGTAGTAACACACTGAAACGTCATTCAGGAGACTGGGGTTCGATTCCCGCCATGGTCAACCATCCTGACAGGGGTTTTTCGTGGTTTCCCTCTGTCGTTCAGGTCAATACTGGGATGGTTCCTTAACAACAGGCCACGACCGACTTCTTCCCACCATCCAAAACACCCAATAAAATAACCTTTCATCTCATCATCCCATCATCTCATTCATCATCCACCGACACCAATAGATCGTAGCCATCAGTATAGTGCGTCGTTAAAACCCAATATATAAAAAAAAAAAAACATAGCTTGTGTCCAGATAGTAAAATCTCAACAATACAAAATAATATGGACAACGAAATGAGCTCGTATTGCGACGTGAAAAAAATAATTTCGATCTGAGAATCGTTTCACATTAGAATTGATTCTAAATTGATTCTCGATTAATCGATGTCAGGCCTAGTACTACTATCAATATATCGCTATATACTCCCACTTGTATCCGTCGTTGCATGTCCGTGTTGTGGTCGCCCTCGGTCTGAGTTGTTTGAGTGATTGTTGCTCTAGGATCGATGACTTCGAGTGACTCCGGCCACTCGACGCAGCTCGACAGTCACTCAAACAGCTCGATGGAGGTGGGACTGACGACCGGGGGCGTCTGCATGAGCTCCACGTCGCCGGGACAGATTAGGAGACATTCCGCCATGCCGGGTAAGGATCACTGATGGCATCGATTCTCCAAATCGGGAATCGATTCTTCAAGCTACAGAATTGATTAGAAATCGATTTTGAAAAAAAAAAGTTCACCTTCAAAAAAAGTTTGTGTAATTTAAAAAAAAAAATCAACCTTCCCGCGGCGCTAGAGACAGACTTCTTTGAACTGTATACCAAGATATTTGTACAAATCTTTTTTTCACACTTCTTTTTCCATTATTATTTTTCCGTTGTGTCACACATTTACTATATTCCTATTATTTTTTGCTGCTATTAGGGCAATTTCTATTCATTTATTCATTCATTCATTCATTTTCATTTTCTTTCCTCAGTACCTGTATATAAAGATATATGTACAAATCTTTTTTTAACACTCTTTTCCAAATACTTTTCTAACTCTTTCTTTTCAACTTTATTTTTCGAACGACTCAAATAACATTCTTTATATGGGAATATAAAATACATTCTTTATATGGGTCCCATTTTTTGCTCATATCTTCCAGACTTCGCATTTGAATTTTTGGTTCTGGTCGAAACACAGTCCAATAAATCTGAATACGGACACGTCATCACTCTAAAAAATTACGTTTGACCGCTACAAAAAACCACTTCCGATGGCACAACCAACACCTTCCTGGGGAACGGAATTTTTTAGTGTAATGCCAAGTCCATATTTGGAAGTTGGTCTACTTCCCTCGTCGTTACTGATTGTGGTTGTTGCGTTGTTTTGCAGGTTGCGGCGTTATGGGGCCGCCAACACGCGCCCGTCAGCCGCCCGCCTACAGTGTGGCCGCTCAGATGGCGCGACTCCACCGGCTGGGTCGCGCGCACTCGCACGAGGGCGTGACCGGCACCGCCTTCTATCACACCGACCCCGAGGAGGACGGTACGTAACAATCTTTTATCATTCTTTTAATGACATCGAAACTTGATACAAAATCATTGTTCCCCAATTAGAGCGGGACGCCTGAAGATCGAATACTGGAATAAAGATACTACCAAGAGTGAACTTGGCTTGGCGTGTTTACTTAGAAAGAGGATACGCCTATTCGAGGAAACGATCAAAACCTGACCCAAAAACTTTAACAGCTCCTTTGTGTTCTAACCAATCCCCCGAAATATAGTAGCGTCTATGGAATTATTACACGCCAAGTCCTCGTTCACCCTTAGTAGTATCACTATTCCAGTATTCGCTCTTCAGCGCCCCAATTAAGGCTTTGAATGAACGGTGGGATCGTTTGGGCGGGGCACCACAAGGGCGATCTCACCACCTCATTTTAATTATTCAAAACCAATGAGCTTCAACACCAGGACTGCGCTGTCTGTTACCATTATTTTCTATCGCAGATAAAAGTCTTTCAGTTTCCAAAAGTTCAAAACACATTATAAGTAAAAACTGTTACAATTGACCATTGTAGATCGTCTGCCCTCGTGATGTCACAAAATATAAGAACCAATCAAGGTACCTAAAATTTCCCCTGCTTCGAATAAGTCACGCCCATCTACAATGGTCAATTACCAGACTTTTCAATTGTTTGGCGAACTTTTTTTTCCGCAGATCCAAACGTAATTTCTGTGCATTGTTTTTCATTTCTCTATATTTGCTAATTTGAATCAAAAACTATTCTTGGGTTCATATTTTGAAGTCGATTGAGAAAATACTGAAATATTCATCCAATTCAAATGATAAAATCAACTCGCATTGTATTCAGGCAATTAAAATAATCATCGTAATTTGAAATAGCATTCAAAATAGTATTTTTAATCGATTGCAGACGATGACTTCCCATTGAAATGTTGCTCTAAAAATAAAATGAACATTTTATAATTTGTACGATAGTCTTTATATTATGTTCATTATCAGCGACATAACATAACCTCTTGTTTCTCTCAACAGATGACGAGGACGCCCAAGTGTCGGCAGTTTGAACCTCGACCCGTGTGAAATAGTCAACAAAGTGAACCCCGCCTTCGTGCGACTCTGAATCTCCCCCCTTCCCCCCCGTAACACGGTAGCCAACGCATCGCGCGGTGAATTACTCCCCCCCTCCCGACTTTGTCAAAAAAAAAACAATCACCAAGGTGAAAAACAAAAAACCGGCAACTGAAAGTGAGTTTATCGTAGAAAATATTATACAAACATTCCATGGATTACGAAACGTGTTTCGTTTTATGGTTTACAGTTCGACGGATTACGAGCTATATCGTTGTTATTGCGTGTCGCTCGTAGATTTTTATTATTTTTTATTCACATACCAAAGATGGCAAACAGATTTGCTGTATTATTTTTTACCTGCCAATATTAATATTTTGAGCACAGATATTAGATACGTTCGATAACTAACAAACTATGATGTGACGAGTGGATTTGTTTTTGTTTGTTTTTATAGAGGTTTATGCTTGAATAGCTGTAGTGAAACAGTACACGTAGCTTGTAGCACGTAGTTGTACCAGGTTGTCTTTCGAACTGTCTTTGAGATTGTTCTTAAGGTGTTTGTTTGGTTTCCTGTGGCGGTCAGATCGATATGGAAAATGTGTATCCTTTTAGTTTCCGATTCGGGAAATATTTAAAGTGTTTCGATTCGATGATCGAAACCGGTTAATTGTGGGAATGGTTACGTTATCTGCTTTGGATTTAACGCCCCCCCCCCCCCCCCCCCCCCCCCCGACGTAGTTTTGATAAATTTTGATTTCGTGCCCAGTATGTTGAGGTCATACCAAAAAGAAAATGATGGATTTTTTTCCCTCTGAACATGATTACCATAATGTGTTAAGCAGATTATAATAAATTAATTCTGTCATATTATATCAACCTGTAATATAGATTTATTTTTCAAATTATCTAGAAAAAAATGTTTTTTAACTCTAAATTTGCACACGTAACCATTTTTGAATCCACAAGATAGTAGACTTGTTCGCTACGTATATTATTTTTTTCTAAAATTTTTTTTTTTTTTGTTTCTTAAATTACAAATAGTTGGCAACAATGGATCTGAGTGAAGTACATGTAACAATCTCAAGGAAATGATAGCAGTACTCTTTATGTTCCACTCAGTACAGTTTCAGACACGATAATACTAGTAATATAAGATAAAATGTACATAAATACGTTTATAGTTATACCGATATTACATTTTAATACCCGTATCTATGTATTAAATATTATATATATACATATAAGTGTCATGTGAAGTGTCTTTTCATGTTGTTTTCGTTGTCTTATACGTATATTATTGTCGAAATGTAGTAACTAAGTAATGAATGACCAGTAGGGCCTATGCATTTTTATTCTGTGTTGGCTCCAAAAAGATCTGAACAATTTTATTTTAGCAGATTTTATAGAAATATCGCGCGTTTAAATTTGTTTTTAAAAGGAATTTAAATTGAAAAGCGATTGAACTATTTTCAGTCGTAATTATTAAATGAAAAATAGCAACGGTTTTGTATCAGAATCGTCTCCAAATCGCCTTTTATACTTCGAGTTAATCTTCAGACAATTTCACTGAAATTAATCATTTTTTAATAAACATTGGAACTTTTCTTTCGAATTGTTTGATTATTATTTTATTTCTTCGTATTTCGATTTGGGGACGACTCCCAACGCGAAATTCATATCCAAATTAAATTATCAAAGCGTTCGTTTTTATTTTTACCGCTACTTAGCTTTTTTAAATTGGATGAAAATTCACGTAAATATTTTTATAATAGCTGCTTGGAAAAGAATTATCGAAATACTCATAGACGTGATGACTGGTATTTGAATGACCCTTCCTAATTTGTACAAGATAGTTGTTAAATAAATTGTATCAAATCGGTAATCAAGAGAAAACTTGTCGAGTTTGTTTTATTGATTTTTTTTTACTGTAAATATTATATATAAAAATATGTGAAGTTACTGTTGTGCAATAGACACCAGCTATGTGGATAGAATATATTTTTCACTGTACGTATCTGGATAAAATTGTATCATTGTGCGATAGGTTAATAAAAATTATCTGTACACAATTTTATAGCGAATCTTACAAGAAAATGTGAATATTTTTTAATTGGATGTAATTAATTGTATTTCTGAATCTAGCAATGCTGAGCAAATCTCTCTGAAAAGTAAAAATAAACAAATTTATATTATGTATATAAATTCAGATCATTTGCTTGAGTACTAAAAATATTTTAGAGCTTGGAAAGTATAAAGAAATTCTACTTTTTTTTTCTTATTTTAGATTTAATATTGCCTAGTCGTGAAGATTCTTATAAAACCATATTAATTTTAACTTCCATGTATAGATAATAAATACATTTGTGAACTTGTCATGCAATCCTAATATGAGTAAAATATTACTACTTATATAATATTAGACAAATCTTGTTCTGTAATATTTTATTCAAGAATACATTTTTTCCCAGATTTGAATTGATTCTTACTGAAATAGTCCTAAGAATACTTTTGTCCTTCCCATTTTGTCCTCATTTCATAAGCGGTAAGTACAGAGGAACCTCTTCTACACGTTTTTCAGGGGATCAGACTTTAAAAATGTATTATCATGAAAAACTTGTTAATGAAACTATTTAACGCGTGGCACATATGGGTTAAATCATAAAGTAGGCCTAATGAAGTAGTAATCATAGAGTAAGTACTCTATGATTGGATCAAAAAATTAAACTTATAAATGTACTTATAATACTTATAAATAATGTATTTGAATTCATTTTGAACAGTTTTTATTATTTTAATCTTCAACCCGAGAATTTTCCAAACTTTGAAATCATTTTCCTCATAAGTGGTCTAACTGGTTGTGCCTCAAAAATATTCAGTACTGTATTGAATTAGATGATGAAAAATATGAATGCTAAGTTTCATCAACATTTTTGCTCTTGTTTGACCTCATTTGACCTGTGGAGTGCCAAAAAAATAGTTTCTCAAGTACAATCAAATTGAGTCTGCTTCGGTCATCTAAAAATTGTGACAAACGAATTCGTCTCATCGAACTCATTACGTTCAGTGTGTGTGTTCTCTATCACGATTATCTGTTGGTGACCTAAATCATTTTATTACAAAAAAAAATGATCAAAATCAAATATCAAATTATATCTGTATCTACGTCAGTGTAAAGCACGGTCGTGTAAAGTCGTCAATTGATAGCTTACACGCCTCGCAAGCTCTGTAACAAAACTATCATCCGGTTATGATTCTTGAATTTCTTCTCGTTTCTTGATCAAATATTCTGTATATAAGCAAACTTTACAACTTTCTTCAACTGAAAAAGATTATAATGTAGAACATCACTTGATCTGTTATCCAAAATCTAACTTTCACGTTTCAGTCCCACCCAAAGCCCCCTCCAACCCGTATTTTAGTCCAAACTGATCCTAAAACCTTGAACTTTCATCCCCCCCCACTCCACATAATTTGCTCAATTATGCTGTAAACCAGTACATTAACAGATCATAAACCCTTTATGCTCCTCTACAGACAGAAACAAATATTGTTTCACACTATTTCTAAAATATATAAATAGCAAGAACATCCACAAAAGAGGAGGATAACTCAATTTTTACCAAGGGAATGAGAATTTTTAATAGACTGCCATATGCTATCAAGGAGGTGGAAACGCTGGGCTGCTTCAGGTGAGAATGTAGCAAACTTATTAAAAATAGAAAGCTGATCCCTAAAGATTATGAGGAAGGTAATCTAAATTATTGGGACACAATAAATGTTTACTGAAAATATGTAATTTAGCTATGGTTCTATGTGAATTACCATGATATTAACCAGCTCTTATTGTTTTGAATTGTGAATATTTATATGTTACAATAGTTACTATATTATAGTGTGATATAAGTTTTCTATTGTTTTAATGTTGTATAGAATTATTTTATGTAAATAGCTTACAAATGCTGATAAAGTTTTTGAAACTTCAAACTTCTCATTCTTACACCTCTTCTCCCCCCCCACCTTTTTTCTACATCAACCCCTTTATTCCACATCAACAAGCAGCAATTAATCATCATAATTTTTTATGTTGGCACTCTTGTCACTATAATTGACCAAAGACAAGAGCCAAAACATTTATTTGTATATTTATTTGTGTTCTCTCTGATACCATCCCTTGAAAAGTTGCTTCAATCCTTGCCACTGGTAGCTGCTCTTTATTTTCCTTTCAAGTTTCAGCCCAGTCATTGTAAGCATCACCCAAGTCATACATCAGTTAGAAATTTAGATTTTCAGTGGTTAGATTATTCACTTATGACACATTTACAATCAGAATTAATCATATGTGTATGTTAAATGATGGTTAAGTTTGCAGGTTGGTGAGATAAATTTAGTATAGCTGTCAATTTGACATGAACATCTCACCCTTATTATCATTTAAATAAAACAAACAAGTGAAGGCTACATAACCTAAAATAGATCAGCAGGGTAGACTATAAACTTTTTTTTATCACTAAATTTTGATCAAAGACCTCTTGTGTGTGAAAGTTCAGTCATTGACAGACATTCCGGTTTATTGGTATGACATTTACATCTGATTGATGATCTGATGAGAAAAGAAGAAGTCTAGAAAATTTAACTTCTGTGTTTCGGACAATGTCCTACCACTCTGCTTGACGACCGTCATGACGACGATTCTCTACAAGCCTCGTGCCAAACTTTCCAACCTCTAATGACGTGGCTCATGACCAATCAGAGCAACCCGCCCGGCAAGACAAGTGGTGTCTGTCGCTACGAGCTGCGATGGATATCACGACTGGGCGCGTGTCCAATGTAACGACATTCGGTGCTATCATGAGCCAGGCAATCTTATGAGGTAAGCTGCTGGTTTATGATTTGAATCCAAACGTCAGTTTCTTGCACTTCCTCGAGTCAATAAATAGCTTCTTTAGTAATTGTGTAGATCAATGTACCATGGCCAATTTTTGTTTGATGTTCCCGTTTTTGGTGTTTTCTGATAGATCTAGTTTATATCTATGGTGTGTAGTTTGAACATTTTGTATTTTGTTTGTTTTAATGTTTTTTACTCACTTTAAGTTGATGCTAAAGGTGGACAGTGATTTAGGTTAGGTAGGTCAGGTTGGTGTATAAACCTCGCGTATACCGCCGGCAGGCGGAACGGAGCTTATATATATACTTGAAAAAAATATACCTCAAACGCTTCCTACTTTAAAAAATTGAAAGAAAATAACTTGGAGTTGACCCCCCCCCCCTCCCCAAATAGGCGTGGTACGTCAATCTACAAATTTACCGCTTCTTCTGTTTACTTTTATTTATATTGGGTTCAATGACGCACTCTACTGATGACTATGATTTATTGGCGTTTGTGAATGATATATGAGATGATGGGATGAAAGGTCATTTTATCGTGTGTTTTTGGATAGTGGGAGGAGTTGGTTGTGGCCTGTTGTTAAGGAAATATGACAATATTGACCTGAACGACAGAGGGAAACCATGAAAAAAACTGTTAGGATGGTCGACCATGGCTGGAATTGAACCCTGGTCTCCTGAATGACAGTTCAGCGTATTATCCACTCGGCCCCACGTCTCAGTGGTAGCTTCTTAACGTGAGCTGAATTCATTGATAGGTTACGGTTAAAAGACTAGTTGTCAGCTATTGGCTTAATGATATTCAAATTGTATTCAGCAATTAGTACGACTTTGTTTACAGGTCACGAGAAAAATATATGGTATATGAAAAAATTCAAGAAAAATCTTAATATTGTTTGTAATGAAATGTTAGTGTTTCCAATTGTAATATAATATATTACATTTGGATAAATCTGAAACAAATTCCCACATTGAATAAGGCACAAACATTTTTTAAGGCTTTGAAATCTAACATTTATCAACTTATTATGGTACCTAGAAGGCTTATTAATATCATGAGACTCCACAACTACATCTATCTAGAATACTGTGGTATTTACTGTTTTAATTTATTCATCAAAATGACATTTCTAGGAAAACTTCAAAATAATCTATTTTCAAAATCATGTTCTGTAATTATATTAATAAATCAGTGACAAGGTTAACTCTGTGACAGTTAAATACAGCAAATGTTCATCAGAAGAGGCAGAAAAAAAAGCAAATGTAAAGTTCAACTGACAGTTTGACTTTTCACCTAGGCAAGTAGATTTTTTGTGATTATTTTTCATTGACAAGTAGGTTTCAAATGTTTATCGCTTGTGATGTTGTTGAAAGAAGACTCCGCCCTTTAGTACAAGCTGCAAATGGGCGCCAGTATATCGTTCCAAGATCAATTAACTGAAGAAGAAGAACTAACCAAAGGAAACGCTAAACGTAAGTCTCAGTCTATCGATAAAGTACCTCGAAAGTCTCTTCCAACGAATGCGGTGGAAACATTGGGCAGACGTAAGAAATATCGCAAAACCCGACACACTTTAAGGAGAGTCGTAAAACCGGAAGTGAAAGAAGAAATCGGGGATGTGGTGAAGAAAAACAATGAAATATCGCCGAAGAAACCGGCCCACGGTAGAGGAGACATCATTCAGAATAAAGAAGCGCAGACATTTACGAAAAACCAAAACACTGGAAATAATGGTCCAATTTTGAAATCAAATCCATCTCGTTTAAAATATTTTGGAAACAGTACTTTTACATATAACACCATGGCTTCGACAAGGAAAGATTTTCCAAATGACGTATATATTAAAACCGCTTTCAAAGAACCAAAAATACCAAAAAACATGTTATCTGCAGTTACTTATATGGATACAGCACATATTCGTAACGTCTGCAAACCGGAAACTAGGCGGGTATCCATACCATTCGTTCAACGTCAACGTTTAGCTCAAGATGACAAGTCAGTACTAATCGGGGGAGTCGAATATCAGAAAAAAAAGTCACACCACCAACTGTTGAAGGAATTGTTGAAGAAAGAGGGTACCTCCTATCCAGGTCTAGTACCATGTAAGAGCACGGGTAAGAGTTTGAAAAGTGGGAATCCGATGAGTAGAAAAGAATCGGAAAGTTCTACAATTAGTGTGGAACTATCGAATGTCGAACAAAGTGATTCCCAATGGGAGATGTCGTCGAGAAGTAACATCGAAATGAATCACGCAAATACAGAAAAAAGAAGCAGTTTAAAACAATCGCCCACTTCCTCCAACAACATTAAAAATGTAAGTTTTGACAGAAACGACCGACATGCTAGACAATCGCCGTCCTTGAAATCGAACGTTAATAGAAAACAATATTCCGAAACGTTACCAATAAACACGAATCCGACTGTGATGCAGTTGTCTAGTGAAACTCCTACGGTGAGAAATAGAAACTCTTTAGGAAGTCGATCAGGTAAGGAAGAGGTTTATTCTTCCCATGGAAGTGAGACAAAAGATCGAGGAGTGTGTCAGCCGTGTAGCAGGACATCGTGTCCACCCGTTAGGCCGTCACGAGGCGAATTATTAACAGTAGTGCCTCCTCGTGTAACTCCACAGAACAGTGAAGTACTTCTTGTCTCACCACCGAGAAGAGCCTCTGACAATGATATGTCTACTTCCAGAAGAACTTCGAATAGTACTCGAGGTAAAAGTAAATCTTCTGTTGATTATGACATAAAAATCGAGTCACCAAATAATAAACGCGTTAGCATTCCGTTGAAGCAGAATACTTCTTCTGACAACAGTAACGACATTGAAATCGATGTGGCGGGTCTGAATAGATCCCAGAAGAATCTCAGTCCTGAATCGTCACAAGATGGCATCGAAGTCATAAATTTGTTACCACTTCGTAAACCTTCGAGTAAAAATAACGAACGCCACATTCCGGATCCTCCACCGATGTGGGACGAACCAGACCCGAATGCCTACGAAGACGAGGAATCGAAATATCATGTCGACGATCTGTGTTCGAAAAGTGTTCGCTCGAAGAATAAGATGTTTGAAGATTTCGGAGGTGCTCGTAAGAGAAGAAAGTCGACCAGACGAAGTATCTTGGAGAACGGTGAGACATCGTTTTCGAAAGCGATTAAAAAACAACATCAAGATATGAATGTTAGTAAACGAGAAACTAGTCATACTCATTCCCCTTCCGTATTCACCCCGTGGGATAGAGGGATGTCACAAACCCGCGATAATAGACGTGTACGGGAATCCCTGGTCAATGAGTCAACCAAAGATCGATGTTCGTGTCGGCCATCGGTACGTTCCAGAGACTGCGGTCCTTCGGGAAAATTCAGAAATAAGGAGAAAGATCACAATAAACTTGACCCGGATAGAGTGACACATTTCGAGAACGCGTTCAGGAAGTCGAAGCGCTATCGAGCCGTAGAAGGAGGAGCGTGCGGGGAAGACTATCACTATATGGGAGGAGTATGTTCCCTGTGCGGAACGGAAAGGCGAAAGAACCAGTGTCGTTCCCCTCGTAACGACGGGGCTGTAGATTCTCGCGACGTAAACTGCCGCAGAGGGAGAGCGGCGAAGAGTGTGTGCACGTTATGCGGTTCGGATAGACGGCAGTGTGTTCCCGATCTTCCCCGTCGTTGCTCCCGATCCCCGAGCTGCGGCCAACCCACACGAGCGCGCTACGTCGAATGTAGAGCGAAAAGTCCTCGTCGATCAATCTTCAAACCCAATCAGGACTGTTGTTTGCGTAATTGTCAATGTTTGATGTGCGAGTCAAACGAATCGGTTTGCGTTCAGCCGTATGAGAAGGTATTGAAGATGTTCGAGGAGAAATCGTGTCAGTTCAAAGAGGAGCAGAAGAAAAATTGCAGAAGGAAATCGCCGCCCACTAGAATCAAGCCGCGTTGCGAGGCTCGTTGTTCGGAATCGCCGATCAGGAGAAAAACGAGAGAATCACCCAAGAAGAGAGAACGTCGCTGTAGAGGTGAAAGCGATGTTAGAGCAAATGATCGTTACGAAGAGTCGTCGTGCGCAATCAAACAATGTTACGACAAACCGAAGAGAAAAACTTGCGAGGATTTCTGCGAAACGATGCAGGAATACGAAGCGCCAATTCATCGAGTGTACTGTGACCAACCAAACACGAGGCAGTGCCCGGCGTACAGGCAGTGCATCACTGAAGAACAGCCGTGCTGCGAAGAAAAAGAGTCCGACGAACTAATCGGAGCAGATGAAAAGGAGAGTAGCGAAGAATTGCTCTGCGTGGAAGGGTGCTACGAAAAGAACGGCAGCTACAGAGAACGATTATCGAGAGGAAATAATTGCGGAGAGCAAGTTATAAAGC
>OZ023335.1:24415556-24428056 GCA_964007535.1 Brachyptera risi | reverse complement strand
CTCTAGCCACTTCCTGCCACACTAAGATCTCTGATTATAGCTGAAGATATTGAAAGATGGCTTCTATTTTTTTTCTTCTTGTTATTGCAGTTAGAATTTGAGATAGAAAATAGAATGATGATTTTAAAAATGAACGTCGGAGAAAAGAGAGCGACATTTTGTTCACCCTACTCAAGTGAATTTTTAAGTGAAAGAAGCAGAAAGAACCCGGAAGAAAAGAAAACAAGATGAAAAAAGTGAAGGTATGGCCAGAAAGAAGATTGAAAACTTTTCCCAACACGACTTTTGAATTATTTTTCTTTTCTTATAAATTATCACTATAATTGGATGAGCGTAGCGAAATAAATAATAAATAATTTGAGCATACTCGAGAAAAAACTGCTTTTTTTCGCGCTCCACAGGTCAGACGAAAATTCAAAATCAGTTGAAACTTAGCATCCACAAGTGTCCTCATAAAATTCGATACTGTATGGTTTTGAGGCGAAATTGGTTCGACCACATCTGAGAAAACTCATTTCAAAGTTTTCAAATATCCCATAAGAATGACCCAGAGGGAAAAAATCGTGAAAAATATTCCTTTCGAGAGAATTCAAATTCTCAGGAAATTTCAATATAATGATGATACACATTATTCCGAACTTTCACTCAAATCGGATCAGCCGTTTTGATGTGAAAAATAATGTATAATGTGATTGTTTTTTAATCACCCAAAGCTATTAATTACAATTTAATCCAAGAAACAGCTAGGTCTCATCAAATAATTGAAAACGATTAAAAGAAAGCCTTCTTTATCATCATAGAAATTGATTAGGAAATGAGATGGCAGTGACGTAATTGTTTGGTTCTGTCAAGATGGATATATATATAATCAATCCAAAGATATTTTGACATGTTATAGCTCATCCATTAACGTGGCAACACATAACGTGTTTTCCTAGTTTTTACAATGTGTTGAATGAGCTATATATCATATCATCATCCCACCATCTTATATATATATCAATCACCGACGCCAATAGATCTTGGTCATCAGTGTAGCTTCGTTAAATCCAATATGAATAAATAAATGAAAAAATATTATAGAAAGCCTATTGTTTCTTTATCAATCAATCTATTGAATCATTCTGAAACGTGTTGTTCTATTTTTAAATAATAATTTACGTGATTACGTCAGTAAAGTCAGGAGCATGAGCAATCCTGGTGATTCGGAGAAATACAGATTAATTAGAACCATGGCTTTCTTGATGCTTACAAGGCTTTATGTATAGATAGATAAACAAGATATTATAGTAAAATAGATTTTCAGTCACGATTTTTTTTTATGTATTTTATAATAGGTTTTTACCGCCTTACTGCGCCGATGACTGAGATTCTATTGGTGGGAAGGTGACACAAGTTTATTTTCATATAAACTAGGAAAACGCTATATACGCGTTGTTAGACGAGCGGAAAGTAATAGTATGTCGACTTCTTTGCCAAACTTTTGCCTAAATTCGCCAATTGGGTGACATTTGAGTTATAAATGGGTAAAAACTGCTTCGAGTGGTACAAATTTAGCACATTTCATGTTTTTTCTTCAAAATGGCTCACCCGATCAAGTTGAGAATTTTTATAAATGTGTATCAAGATGTAATTCAACTTCACACAAAATTTCATTTTTTTGGAAAATGAAAATATTTTCATTTTTTTCCGTCGTGTTATTCTAATGGGTATTTTTGAAATTTCTAAAATTCATAAAAATAAAAGTTACCACCCGATAATACCACAAAACTATACAGATCTAAGTTAGATGAGGAACCATGACGAAAAAAATTTTGAAGTCGATAGCTGTAGCCGTTTGACCTGTGGAGAACCGGAAAAAAACATAAAAACTAACACCAATTTTTTCCAGTATGTCAAATTGAATCCTCGCTAAAGCTCGTCTAACAATTGATTGATTGATTATTGTTTGCTTAACGACCCCATCAACATTCAAGTTATACGGGGGTACGAATGAGCAGGTGATAATGGACATTTGAGTGACAATAAGTGAAAAAATGTGTATTATATGCTTATTATATGCTTTATGCTGGACTTGAACCCACGCCCAACGGTGACTTCAGTTTCTAAAGCGATGCCTCAACTGACTGTGCTACCGAGGGTGGCCCTTCTTCATTTCCTACTTCACTTACAAACCACGACAGATGAAGGCTCGAAACACCCGTGCACTAGTGATGTGGGGTAGAGGGGACGGTCGCTTGGAACCTTCATCTCTCAAATTGACGACTCACAGTCTCCGCCCCCTTGACGTCACAAATCATACCGTACAATCAACAGGGCTGTTAGAACTGTAGTGAAATTCAAATATCCAATCGGGGTATCTTGAAATGATTACAATTGATATGATCCAACTGGCCGACTGGTGAAGCCACGCCTCTCTCTCTCTCTCTTCTTTCTTCAGTTTCATTTCAAAAGATGACATTCATATTATTGTAATTGTGACTTTATTTACGTGAATATAGTTTGATATATTTGTTTGTATAACGTCATTCCGGTTAACCGCAACATTATAAATAATACTAATTTTTAATTCACGGGTATTAACTGATGATTATGGGCTTATTCAACTCCATTCAAATATTGCAGTGTCATGGTTACTCATGAATTGTATTAGATCCTCTGACTGAGACGTGTGGTCGAGTGGTTAATACACTGAACCGTCATTCAGGAGAAAGGGGTTCGATTCCAGCTATGGTCAACCATCCTGACAGGGTTTTTTCGTGGTTTCCCTCTGTCGTTCAGGTCAATACTGGGATGGATCCTTAACAACAGGACACGACCGACTCCTTCCCACTTTCCAATAAAAACCTGATAAAATAATCTTCCATCTCATTATCCCATCATCTCATATATCATCCATCAACGCCAATAGATCATAGTCATCAGTAGGCCTACGTCGTTGAATCCAATATAAATAAATGATAACTCATTATGTTCTCTTCATTCTACAACAGTGCAACTGTATGTTTAGACTGGAAATTCACCTGTCTTAGGTAATCCTCCTTCAACAATAACATCTATTGTTCAGGTCAACATCAGAGGTCAATACCAGACCAGGTCAAGGTCAATGACCTTCAAGGACATAACATCATTAGCTTGATCTGTTGTTTTTGCATGATTACTTCTACAGGAGAACTATATGGTTGCCTCGTGCAGGTGAAGTGAAATAAGCGTAAGTCATATTCTATTTTATTGGATGAGCGAAGCGAAGACTCAATTTCACCATACCCCAAAAAAAAGTGACTTTTTTTTTCTTGTTCGCGCTCCACAGGTCAAACGAAAATACGAAATCAGTTGAAACTTGGCATACACAAGTGTCATTATCTAATTCGATACTGTATAGTTTTGAGGCGCAATCAGTTGAACCACTTCTGAGAAAACTCATTTTAAAGTTTTCAAAAATCTCATTAGAATAATCCTGAGTAAAATATTCGTGAAATAATTTTCATCCGAGACATTTCAAATTTTCAGGGAATTTCAATATGATAATGATTCACATTGTTCCGAACTTTCACTCAAATCGGATCAGCCGTTTTGATGTAAAAAAATATCTAATGTATTTTTTTTAAATCACTCAGAGCTATTAAGATACCAATTAAATCCAAGCCACAGGTGTCACTGTAAACGATTTAAAGCCTTCTTTACTATTATAGAAATCAATAATGAAAAATAAGATGGCAGTGAAGTAATGGTTTGGATCTCAAGGTATATGTATATATATATATATATATATATATATATATATATATATATATATATATATATATTTTTTTTTATATATATATATATATATATATATATATATATATATATATATATATATATATATATATATAATAACCAATCCAAATATAAGTCGATATGTTCCAGCTCATCCATCAACGCGGCAACACAACGCGTTTGCCTAGTTTTATTTATTTCTTTCGGGCTCAACCATAGACTAAAGATATACCACTGAGACATGTCATGTAGGTTAAAAATGAAACTGATCTCAACTTTTACCTCCACTACTTTATCACCACTCTCTTCCAACTTCCTCACTTGTATACTTGTAATATCTATGCAGATCACCAGAAAGCGTTAGAGGCATGCTGGATTGTACTGCTACCGAGCAGTCACCAGGGCTGTTCCTCCAGTGGCGAGTCTAGATACTAATTGCAGACATATATGGCGAGGAGAGATACAGTTGTTGTTTCTATTTATATTGGGTTTAACGACGCACTGTACTGATGGCGACGATCTATTGGCGTCGGTGGATGATGAATGAGATGATGGGATGATGAGATGAAAGGTTATTTTATCGAGTGTTTTGGATAGTGGGAAGGAGTCGGTCATGGCCTATTGTTAAGGATCCATCCCAGTATTGACCTGAACGACAGAGGGAAACCACGAAAAATCCATGTCAGGATGGTTAACCGTAGTGGAAATCGAACCCCGGTCTCCTGAATGACGGTTCAGTATATTTAGCACTCGGTAATTTTTTTTTTTTAGCCAAGAATGAGCTGTAGCTCATGTGATAAATCAGTGATAGGAAAGCCTAATTGGCAAAAACATGGCCGCTGGAGCCTTCATGACCGATATCACGAGACTAGTTTCATTCAGGAGACCGGGGTTCAATTCCCGCCATGGTCGACCATCCTGACA
Source organism: Brachyptera risi (assembly GCA_964007535.1). Lineage (NCBI taxonomy): Eukaryota > Metazoa > Arthropoda > Insecta > Plecoptera > Taeniopterygidae > Brachyptera > Brachyptera risi. The sequence goes on along the minus strand of OZ023335.1, from coordinate 24,423,373 downwards.
TAGATTTTTCGTAGTTTCCCTCTGTCGTTCAGGACAATAATGCAATGGTTCCTTAACAACAGACCACGACCGACTCCTTCCCACTATCCAAGAACATCTAATGAAATAACTTTTTTTTTTTGTTTTAGTATTTATTGCATAGTGATACAAATTGTACAAGTAAATACAAAAATATACATTATACAATAAATATTCCTTACTCATGTAATTAAAGTCTCAGACTTATAATTAAGTATTGCAATTTGTCAGTATACAATAAAAAGAAATGATGAATATTTATTTGATAAAGCTAGTATAGTTTGTTGGAACAGAATGTACATTTGCAGTTTCTTGCTCTTTCAAAATCAGTTATATTATAGAATGCATGTGAAATTAAAAATTCGAATGTTCTGAGTTTGAAAACATGTCTTGGCCAGGTGGCCAGCATCTCATCATCCCATCATCTCATTCATCATCCACCGACGCCAATAGATCCTAGTCATCAGTACAGTGCGTCACTAAAACCCAATACAAATAAATAAATAAATCGGAGTGACATACCAATGTATGTAGAAATCGATTGCATTACATATAAGTAGAGTCGGTAAACTAGCAAGGTAGAACTGCTTTATCGACTTTTCTACAACTCTTCTTCATGTATTGCGTTTTGCCTAGTCTACAAAATACCCGTTTTATGGCGAATCGAAACCACCGAACACCACTAGCATGGTGATAGTGATTACAAGAGACGGTCGGTCGTGAAATCTCTCAACAATGAAATTATGAATTATGGAAGACTTCGTTGAATGGAAGAAAGATAGGATTTCTCGGTAAGGAAATGTTGACGACGCCCTAAGGTTGTAATGTGGCGATCGCACCGTGTAGGTAGGTTTGTATACATGTATGATAAACTTTCAATTGAATTGAAAAACAAAGTCTTGAAGAATTTTAAAAGGGCTCTAAAAAACCATCCGATGATCATCTCGTTTTATAGGACTAGGAAAACGCCATATATGCGTTGTTATGTCGACTTTTTTGCCAAACTTTTGCCTCCATTCGCCAATTGGGTGACATTTAAGTTATAAATGGGTAAAAACTGCTTCTAGAGTGGTACCAATTTAGCACGTTTTATGTTTTTTCTTCAGAATGACCCAATCAAGCTGAAAGTTTCCAGAAATGTGAATGAGAATGTCTCTCAACTTCACGCAAAATTTCATTCTTTTGTAAAATGAAAATATTTTCTTTTTTTTTTCGCCGTGTTATTCTAATGGGTATTTTTGAAATTTCTAAACTTCATGAAAATAAAAGTTACCACCCGATAATGCCACAAAACTATACAGATCCAAGTTATATTAGGAACCATGATGAAAAAAAGTTTGAAGTTGATAGCTGTATCCGTTTGACCTGTGGAAAACCGACAAAAAAACAAAAAATAAAAAAAACGAGCACCAATTTTTTTCAGTATGTCAAATTGAATTCTCGCTAAAGCTCGTCTAATAAAAGAATTCCTTGGTTGAATGCATTCAATTTTCTTATCTCTTTATATCCTTTTATATATTTTTTAAGTATCTTTTTAGCATATTTTTAATTGTAAAATGTAAAAACTCTAGACATCTTACTATGTTTTGACTTTAACAAATTTTTTATGTTGTATGATCTGGTTTATGACATCAATTGCTTAGTTCATGAACATTCAAATGATGTACTCAAAAACCATGGATGAATAAATAAATGAATAAATAAACTGAACAAAAATGTGAGGGATTTTATTTATATTCGGTTTAACAACGCACTGTACTGACGACTACGATCTATTAGCGTCGGTGAATGATGAATGAGATAATGAGATGGAAGGTTACTTCATTATGTGTTTTTGGATAGTGGGAAGGAGTCGGTCGTGGCCTGTTGTTAAGGAACCATCACAGTATTAAACTGAACGACAGAGGGAAACCACAAAAAAAAACTCTCAGGATGGTCGACCATGACGAGGGAAAAAAGGCGTAATATTTCCGCAAGTGACCGGCACACGTAGCTCAGCTAACACACTCGCTCTATGTGACCTGGGAGTAGAGGCAGATTGAGCCTCGGTTTGATCCCAGCCACCATCCATCTTCACAGAGGTTTTCGTGGTTTACCTCTGTATAGCCTATACGCTAACACCAGGATGGTTTCTACAGTGTAGTCCACTATAGGTCGTAGTCTATCACGGTATGAACCTGAACGACTGAGGGAAACCACGGAAAACCTCTCTGTCAGGACGGTCGACCATGGCGGGAATCGAACCCCGGTCTCCTAAATGACGGTCCATCTTGCTAGAGTCTGTTCACCCGTCTCAGTTAATGGTATGGTCCGTATACATTTTAGTTATGTTATATAATTTATATAACATAAAATGATGTTATATATTATACCCATGTATACCATTAGTACAACTGAGACGTGTGGCCGAGTGGTTAGTACACTGAACCGTCATTCAGGAGACCGAGGTTCGATTCCCGCCATGGTCGACCATCCTAACAGTTTTTGTTTGTGGTTTCCCTCTGTCGTTCAGGTGCCTTAACAACAAGCCACGACCGACTCCTCACTACCAAAAACACCTAATAAAATAACCTTTCATCTCATTATACCATCATCTCACATATCATTCACGGACGCCAATAGATCGTAATAATTAGTACAGTGCGTCGTATATAAAAAATAAAAATAAACCCAGAAATAAACCATTAGTACAGCGTCAATATTGTAGTAGCATGTGATTTAATTCCAAGGTCAGTGAAGTAGGCCTAACCATGCTAAGGAATACACATACACTCTTAACATTCTTTATAGTTTAGGGGTACTTATTGTGATATGTAAGCCTTTATTCCCTGTAAGATATTCATATGTATACAATACGGTGGACAGTCAGGTAATTTAGACCGTCATCAGCCGGCTTTGCAACCCTCTTCATTCATCAATTCTTTGAAAACTCTCGTCTTCACTTATTGTCGTCTCATTTTCACTCGTTTAGCCGGGTCGGAACGGGTGACCGCTAATACTATCGCCTAGGAGAGACTGCCGATCGGTTCCAGCTAACAAGCAGCAAGACGAGATTGCCGATAAGGGAGTAATAATGATGGTTCTCCCCTAAAAAGAGATAGTATTTTAAAGAATGTTGAAATTCTACTGATTTCCAGTGAATTTGTCGTTGTTTTAGAAAAGCTTTTTGTGTTGGGGCTAGAGGTGTGGGTTCGAATCCCAGGAAATATGTCACTCTTTGTAAAGAAATATACTGTCTTAATAATCCTATGTTAATCTTTCGAGAAATTCATTAGGCCTATTCTTATTTTTCAGTAGAAATTCTGCTTTGTTATAAGTTTCGTTAGTGAATGTGGTGGATCAACACACCCGATCGTTGATGTTGATTAATAGAAAGACGGACGATCGGACTCGTCACGTTTGATGACTATCTAATTAACTGCCATTCCATATTTGTATTTATTTATTTATATTGGGTTCAACGACGCACTCTACTGATGACTACGACATATTGGCGTCGGTGAATGATAAATGAGATGATGGGATGATGAGATGAGAGGTTATTTTATAAGGTGTTTTTGGGTAGTGGTAAAGGAGTCGGTCGTGGCCCAGTATTAACCTGAATGACAGAAGGAAACCACGAAAAAAACCCTGTCAGGATGGTCGACCATGGCAGGAATCGAACCCCGGTCTCCTGAATGACGTTTCAGTGTAATAACCACTCATTCAGTACCAAATTATCGATATTATTATAAAAAAAAAAATCCAAATAATTTCCCCAGCAAGGTGATAAATTTTTTTGACAAGAAGAATTGACACACCGAGACGCGTGACCGAGTGGTAATACACTGAACCGTCATTCGGGAGACGGGAGTTCGATTCCCGCCATTGTCGACCATCCTGACAGGGTTTTCCTCTGTCGTTCAGGTTGATACTGGGATGGTTCCTTAACAACAAGCCACGACCGACTCCTTCCCACCATCCAAAACACTTGATAAAATAATCTTTCATCTCATCATTTCATCATCTCATTCATCATCCACCGACGCCAATAGATCGTAGTCATCAGTATAGTGCGTCGTTAAAACCCAATATAAAATAAATCAAGATGAATTAAAAAGTTACATTTCATCTCTACTAGCCATGTTGCCAAGACAACCTACACTTAATATTATGTGATATTCCTATGACTCACAATAAACTCCCATAACTGTTCGAACACACTGCAGGCTCAAAACCTCCAATCGCTAATACTATAAGATAGGAGAGACGGTCAATCGGCACCCTAACAAAACTTCAATACATTCTAACGATGTAATTGTTGTGTATTGTTTTTTCCCGAATGGATCGTGACAAAAAGAAGGCGGTGGAATCTTCGGGAGAGTTCGTGTTGGTCCTTGACCTTACAGTTTGTACCGAGGTCAAAGGTCACGTCAGGACCGATTGTCTGTCTCCCCTATACAATAGCTTGAACGGTCGGCAGTCTCGCAGATTAACACCTGTACGATAACGTGCGCTCTTGTAGTGTTCGTTGTTATGGTTACTAATGAACGAAATATGAAGGTTCCGAGCGACCGTCTCTTCTATTCTACATCATTAACGAACGGGTGGTTCAGTTCTTCATCCCTTGTCAATACCAGAATATGTTGTATCCACAAAAAATGAAGGTTCCGAGCGACCGTCTCTCCTATTCCACATCATTAACGATCGGGTGGTTCAGTTCTTCATCCCTTGTCGATACCAGAATATGTTGTATGGCGCGAAATGAAGGCTCGAACCACCCGTGCACTAGTGATGTGAGATAGGAGAGACGGTCGTTCGGGACCTCCATATCTCGTCAATACACGTGATGTCTACTGCAATACCCTCATGACGTCATATTCACAAGGAAAACGCGATTTGTTTAGGCGTTTACGGATGAGCGTGGTGATACGTGTTGTCATGTCTATATACTATAGTTAGCCTTATTCTGAAATTTAATGAAACCATAGACCTCGAGAAAATTACGCTACTACATCCTTCAAAAGTGTTAAATCTTTGAAGTTGCAAGCTGGGAGATCATGCAATTACCGAATATTTGATCGTTGGACTATACAATTCTTTCGTGGATTTTACCCAAACACTCTTAATTCCTAATTCTTAACTCTTTATATTCTATTTCCGTTTTCATTTGTGAAATTAAAGTTTATTTCATTCAATTCTTCTACGAATTCTAGATAGAAGCCTAGAAGGCGAGCCGGGAAGAGCAGATGCTTATATATCTGAACCTCGCCGTTTCATTTTTCTCTTCAATTATTGTCTATTATGTTAAATTCTACATCATTGTCTTTTTATTAAAATTTCTATATGAATTATAATTTCTGTAATGTAACCTATTTCACACGGAAATAAATCAAATCTGTTAATTTTTTTTCAAGGCGTTTTATTGACATGTTATAGTCGGTGGTTAATTTGTACCGGAACGCACCGGAACGGCGTACCGGTTCCTTATTTGAAACCGGAACGGAACGCACGTTCCGGTTTCAAAAGTATGAAAATCAATGATAAGGCGGATTCTTATTCGTTGTCAATACTTTAAACGTGAAATATAATTTGTACAGACGAATAAATATTTTCTCTTTCTGAGGTTTTATTTGTCATTTCTATGAAAAATAGTAGCCTATAGGATAGCTCACGGTTTTCGACAGTATGGGACGGAATTTAGATGGAATAATTTTGAATATATTCTCTTGAATACAGTAAAAACGAAGAATTTATCAATTGGTTGTATTTTTTTGAGATTTTTTTTTTTTGAAGTGTTGAGGGGGTGGGGGGAAGAAAAAATAATAGTTTAGCGTACTCTGAGGTGCTTTCCGGTTCCTTTTCATTTGAAAATTAGGCCCTGGTTATAGTAGTACATTATAATAATAACGTAGACTCACAAAGTAAACATAAGTTTTCACTTGTCTGTGGGTCTACAATAATAACAATAATAATAATAATGATAATTTTTTCTTTTTTTTTAGGTGAATAATATTTTTTTTTTAATTTTTTTTTTTTATTATTGAATTCAAATAATACATACATACAAGATTAATCAATACGCTCTTCCACAAAGCCAAAAAGGCTTATCTGTGGGATGAGAAATGAAATTTAGTTTGGACAAAAATGGTAATAATAATAATGAATTTGAAACATATTAATACATAATCAATGTTTTTTTTCTCATGTTCTATTTTGTAATAATTGTGACAACTTGTGTGGTTACGAATGCGTGCATGCGGTCTCATAAAGAGGTCGTTCAAACCACATCAAAATGCATTACGAAGAAAATACACTGATATAATACGCACTGAAACCTTTCTTTTCATCGACATCGAATTGTGAATGAAATAATTGTTTCCCAGTTGAGGCTATGGATGAAAGGTAGGATCGTTTGGACGGGGCACCACAAGGGCGATCTTACCACCGCATTTTAATTATATGAAATGCAAAATAATAATTAGCACTCATACCAAGACTGTGTTAATTTTGACTGAATATACTTTTTCGCTGCTGAAAAAAATCTTGGAATCTCCAAAACTAAAACTGCACTAAAATTAAAAGACAATGTGCATACGCAATCCACGCATAGTCTTTGAAAAAATAGCAGTTGAATACGTGTAGATTTTATTGAAATTTACATTTTAATTTCGAAAAAACTATTTCATAATATGTGACCGCAAATGTATCTACTTACATCTGAAAACGACCTGTCAGTCATCAGTGACTAACTATTGTTGCCGTTTCATCCACACGCTCAGGTTGCATCAGGAAATAAGGATAAGGGAGGAAAATAAGTTGAAACTTCCACTCCAATCTCCCAATGATCACGTCATGGGCTTAGAACTGGGCTAGGACTAGATTACATTAACCGCTATCTAATAATAGTGACGATTCATCTTAGATATGTGAACTTGTATCAGGAAATCAGGATGTAGGAGGAAAATGTGTTGAAACTCCCACTCCAATCTCCCAATGATCACGTCATGGGCTTAGAACTGGGCTAGGACTAGATTACATTAACCGCTATCTAATAATAGTGACGATTCATCTTAGATATGTGAACTTGTATCAGGAAATCAGGATGTAGGAGGAAAATGTGTTGAAACTTCCACTCCAATCTCCCAATGATCACGTCATGGGCTTAGAACTGGGCTAGGACTAGATTACATTAACCGCTATCTAATAATAGTGACGATTCATCTTAGATATGTGAACTTGTATCAGGAAATCAGGATGTAGGAGGAAAATGTGTTGAAACTTCCACTCCAATCTCCCAATGATCACGTCATGGGCTTAGAACTGGGCTAGGACTAGATTACATTAACCGCTATCTAATAATAGTGACGATTCATCGAAGATACGTGAACTTGTATCAGGAAATCAGGATGTAGGAGGAAAATGTGTTGAAACTTCCACTCCAATCTCCCAATGATCACGTCATGGGCTTAGAACTGGGCTATAGGACCAGATTACATTAACCGCTATCTAATAATAGTGACGATTCATCGAAGATATGTGAACTTGTATCAGGAAATCAGGATGTAGGAGGAAAATGAGTTGAAACTTCCACTCCAATCTCCCAATGATCACGTCATGGGCTTAGAACTGGGCTAGGACCAGATTACATTAACCGCTATCTAATAATAGTGACGATTCATCTTAGATATGTGAACTTGTAACAGGAAATCAGGATGTAGGAGGAAAATGAGTTGAAACTTCCACTCCAATCTCCCAATAATCACGTCATGGGCTTAGAACTGGGCTAGGACTAGATTACATTAACCGCTATCTAATAA
>OZ023335.1:24293056-24410556 GCA_964007535.1 Brachyptera risi | reverse complement strand
ATAAAATACTGGACACTTCTAAGATTGCTTCATTTCTCAGAATTGAACTGTATTAATCGTGGTAGTTTTTGGTCGAGTTGATATTTCATCAATGACAATAAATCTGCATTTAAAATATGCACTCATTGTGCATTGATTACTGTATGATTTCGAAGAAAAAGCTGTATTCTAAGATGTAGACTAAATATCTAGATTCGAGACCGGTTTTTAATCAAACGAGTATCTGCACTTGAATAATACGTTCATCTTGATTGTCAACCCACATAATCTATGTGGAGTCACATTAAGGGTCCATGGGAGTCGAAATATCACTAATATAATATATATATATATATATATATATATATATATATATATATATATATATATATATATATATATATAATATATAATATAATTTAATATATAATATGGGAGAACGAAATATCAGTTTTGACGGATAACTTTCGAAAGGTATGAGATATCAAAATACTAATACAGAGAAAAAACAGCTATTTTAATACTTTCCAGATGGTATAGAATATAGCTATATATAATAAATTTAATTTAATTTTTTTCAGATACTATAGAATCAAAGTTTATTCATTGGATCGATAGGTATAGTCCTACATTGATATTGAAATTAATTAAAATTTGAAAATGTCAAAGCAGTGAAAATATACTACACTTTGGCAGTAATTATATAAAAATCAGAAAATATATTCACAATTGACCACTAGTGATAGGCGTGGCTAATCGCCAGGGCCACCTAGATCTATACTTCATGTGGGAATTTAGAGATACTCTGATAGGTAAATATGAAATTACTCACATAACAATTAGCCCATTTGATTGGATGTTCTGGACCCCTATTCCTGAGATAAATGAGATGTGAGAAAAATAAAAATGAGTGAGAAAACGATTATCTCACTTAAAATGGCCGATTTACCATTACCAATCGGCCATTTTAAGTGAGATAATCGTTTTCTCACTCATTTTTATTTTTCTCACATCTCATTTATCTCAGGAATAGGGGTCCTGTTTAGTGACGTTTATGAGCGGGTCAATCACTAGTCGTCAATTACATCAATCATTATATATCTCTTACCAAATAATAAAATCAATTATTCTCACCATTAAAAACTACCAAATTCATTGGGTAGTTTTTATAAAATCAAAATAGTTCTTACCGGCACATGTAGCTGAGTTGTTAACGCAATTGCTCCATGTCACCCGGGAGGTAGTGGCCATGTCGGACCCGGTTTGATCCCCGCTACCATCCATCTTTACAAGGGTTTCTCGTGGTTTCCCTCTGTAGTCCAGGCTAATGCCGGGATGGTTCCTACAATATAGGCCACGACCGCTTCCTTCCCACTATCCTTCCCATTACCCATAATACCTTCATATCACCATCCCATCATCTCATTAATCATTCATCCGACGCCAATAGATCTTAGTAACTATTACAGTGCGTCGTTAAACCCAATATACAAAAAATAAAAAAATAAAATAAAAAAACAGTTCTTAGCTGTGTAAAAAGCGTGAGATAAGAGAATGCTTTTGTTTGTTGATTTAGAGAGACTATTTTTTGAATACATTTCATACTATTTGGAAGATAATTATATAATGTTGAGCAAGCATGCACGGGACCCTTTTCATAAAAAGATGGGTTAGGCCTATATTGCCTGGCATGTAAGTTGAAAGATCGATATCTTGTATTGTAATTACGGATTAAATCAAATTTATATATCATGTCGAATGATTGGCAATTGTTTATAATGACTGAAATATGTTTGTTTGTTTAGGCGTAGGCCTATATGCTTGACAGTTGTACGAATTATTTTTTTATTTTTTTAATATCGAAACTTGATACAACATCATTGTTCCCCAATTAAGGCTATGGATGAAAGGTAGGATCGTTTGGACGGGGCACCACAAGAGCGATCTTACCACCCCATTTTAATTATTCAAAACCAATGAATTTCAACACGAGGACTGCGCTGTCTGTGACCATAATTTTCCGCCGCAGATAAAAGTATTTCAGTTTCCAAAAGTCCGGAACACATTATAAGTAAAAACCGTTTCTGTGATATATATCCCAATTAAAATATTTATAACTTATAACATCTTGCAGGTATGAGAAATATCTGTGTTTACTCCGTATTAGAATTTTGATATCTCATACCGTTCGAAAGTTTTTTTATCAAGAAACTGATATTTCAATAAATCGACTCCCATGGACTCTTAAGAGACTTTGAACCTCATCTAGTGACCTTGATTTAGGACCACAAACACAATTTTAAAACTTCAATGGCAATGGAAAATCGTGCTGAACCTTTGTTTACCTTATATTTAAATCGCCAATCGCCAAATGTCGTGAAGGATTCAAGTTCGGTTTCAGGAAGTAATAGTACATTGATTGAGCTTTGATAATAATAATATCGTTCATTTGGTTATTCAGATTCATCTTACACTAGGCAAACGCGTTATGTGTTGCCGCGTTGATGGATGAGCTGGAACATATCAACTTATCTTTGGATTGGTTATTTCATTTCATTTCATTTCATTTATTTATTAATCCATGTTGATCGTTGCATATAAATGTGCGAACAATATATGGCAAGTCATTAAAATACAGCAGTTTTAAAATAATAGCAGAGTAAGTGTTATTTTTGATAAATACCCAACACATACACATTGTCCAATAAATGAAAATTACAATAATAAGAAAAAATAATTAACTATATATGAATATAAAAATACTAGTGATTCAATAGTGTTATTAGTAGTAAACTCAACAAGTATAGGCCTTAATCAATCTTGTAGGAATGACAACAATAAAACAAATATTAATAATACATTTCATTTTAATATAGGCCTAAGAATACATGGATAAATTATCCAAGAAAGCTAATAATTCATGAGTCAGAAATTCTAAAAGCTCTAACAACATCTATGATCACATCCCAAAAAATATTCTTCAACACTGTAAAGTGATTTTTTTATTAAAAATTGTTTGAGGGTAATTTTGAAAGCCTGTAATGACGCGATTGATTTTATACACGCTGGAAGAGCGTTATATAACAATATACCCTGATATTTTGTGTCCTGTTGGAACAAGGTCGTTTTGTGTGAGATACCACGCAATGCATTCTTGTTTCTTGTATCATGTTGATGGATATCTGCATTGGTAACAGCGGATGATAAATGTTTCTTGAGTTGAATAATGAGTTCATATATATATAAGCTAGGCAAAGTCATTACACCAAAAATTTTGAAAATCCTTCTACAAGAATGGGATTTACATTTCTATATATTATATATTTTCTATTATATATATATATATACACCTTGAGATCCAAACCATTACATCACTGCCATCTTATTTTTCATTATTGATTTCTATGATAATAAAGAAGGCTTTGTTTTAAAATTTTTTTTAGTCAAGAGGTGACACCTGTGGCTTGGATTTAATTGGAGCTTTGAGTGATTCACAAAAATTACATTATATATTTTTTTACATCAAAACAGCTGATCCGATTTGAGTGTAAGTTCGGAATAATGTGTATCATTATCAGATTGAAATTCCCTGAGAATTTGAATTCTCTCGGATAAAATATTTTTCCTGAATTATTTTCTCTGGGTTATTCTTATGGGATTTTGGAAAACTTTGAAATGAGTTTTCTCAGAAGTGGTTCAACCGATCACGCCTCAAAGCTATACAGTATCGAATTAGATAATGACACTTGTGTTTGCCAAGTTTCAACTGATTTTCAATTTGATTTTTAATTTGATTTGATTTTTAAATTGATTTTAAATTTCGTTTGACCTGTGTGGAGCGCGAATAAAAAGTCACTTTTTTCGGGTATGGCGAAATTGAGTCTTCGCTTCGCTCATCCAATAATAATGCATTATTTTGTTAGGATGTTGGTCCTATACGGACATTTTTTCTACATTGATGAATCCGTTTGTGAGTCTAAAATTACTATATTGAATATTGTATATGCCTGTGATGATAATTCATCTAACTTTAGGCCTCATACTAATTTATTTTGGGATATGTTAGGAGGGAAATCTAAACAAATTGTATTGTTTTGAGGGTGTTAAAGAGCGTTGAAGGGTTGCCAAGGCTTCAAAAAGTGTTTTAAGTTGGTAATTTAAAAAAAAATTGTTTACGTACGTTTATTTTGTTTGTAACTTCATTTATGATTCATTCATTCATTCATTCATCCTGAATAGTCATAGTGGATTAACTTGTTGCCACTAAAAATATGATGAAATTCATCCACTTATTTTCTTAAAATTGGTCGATTCCACAAAAATAGAATATAATAGCCACAACCTCGTCTATTTGATAATAGACACGATACGATTTAGTGATACCAACCTATTTCATCATAATATAAAGAAGGTGTTCCAACTCCCATACTGATAACATGGAAGGCATTTGTGGTTTCTTGCGGTCATTTCAGAGCAAATCGTCCCGATTGCCTGTCGCGATTTACCGGATTCCCTCGTGAACTAGATGTAAATAAGAGTGGCTACCGGTGGCATTGTTGAACTAACAAAATATATTATTCGCGTAATCTAATGGGCCGTATATAGCATTATTAAGCATTGTTGTTTTAAATAGTTCGATATAAAAGCGATAGTTTCGCTACAGGCATTCGGGATGATGGACTTAGATTCTGACCCCGGAATTATTTCACTTTCAAGACCCGAGTTGGGTCACCTTCTTTATATTATGATGAAATAGGTTGGTATCATTACATCGTGATGGCATTGCTGAAATGCACGGCTTTCTAGATTCGATTGTTGACGAATAGAGTATATGTTATTGCTATGACTATCAATAACGTAACGGGATAAGCAACATGGCGCTTTCCTTTCGCACCATGCGTATATCAAAGGGATGCCGCCTCACAAATGTTATGATGATTTGCTGGTATTATTGTATGTTGATCTATACAAGTAATAGATGTAATGCAATCTGTGAATCCAGCTCTTTCCAACTGCATTAAACAATATTAGGATAAATTTCATTCGAATTAGCCAATCTAAATTTAGAATACGTCTGTAAAAGCATTTAGTCCCCTAGTCAAGAGCCCTACTGCTATATTCACCATTTGATAACTGGATAATTACTCATCATCTACGAGAAAGATTAAAATCAATGCAATTGTACAACTATGTACTATATATTGAAATACGAGCCTAATACGTACGATTTGATTTGAAATTGCGAATCTCACAAATGTACACGAAAGCGCGCTGATTCCACCATGGTGAAAACGGTCTAATGTTAAAAGGATGGGACTTACGCCATGTTGCTTATCCCGTTACGTTATTGATAGTCATAGGTTATAGGAGTCGAGGTGTATAGTTTTCGATTAGGCTTATACCAAGGCCTTCTATATTAATAAATATAGAAGGCCTTGTCTATACTTCGTATAGATCACTCATCTTACAACGCATATGCTGCGTTAGCCAATTATATAGTAGTTTTATTTATAACTATAGGCAAACGCAACATAAGCGTTGTAAGATGAGCGAGATATCTGAATAAGGCATAAAAGTCGTTAAAGTAGTTCTTCCCTTCCTACTTTATCGACTCTGGTATTCTACACACCTTGATATCTGAATAAGGTACATAAGTCGTTAAAGTAGTTCTACCCTTGCGACTTTATCGACTGTGGTATTCTACACACCTTGACGCATATAAAAATACTTCATTGTTGAGAAAATATTGAATCTAGAAAGCAGTGAATCTCGGCAACCGAATTCTGTCATTATTTTCATGATATATTTGATGATTAAAGACAGTTGATTTATTTTTTTTCTTCAAAACGGCTGGCTAGAATGGCATACTAAATGGTGATTATGTGTATCATTCATGTATACACATTGTCAGAAAATTTTATTCTGTTTGGAGAGATTTTATTTTTCACATTCTCTTACCCAACCTAATCTTATGGTTTTTTTAAAATTTTGTCATGATATTTCTCAAAATCGGTCGAACCGATTCATTCCAAAAACTATACAGTTCTAAGTTGTGAAAGTTGGCCCGTACAAAAAAAAAGTTTCATGTTGATCAGTCAAACCCTGCGACCTGTGGAGTGCTAACGAAAAAAATTAATAAAGGAATAAAAACACACAGACAAAACCCTATAAGAGTGGGATGGAGACTTTGCTACGTTCATATAATAAATACGTGCATAAATTATTTATGTTGATTTATATATTTATATTATTTATCTTTATGTTTATTATTTAGTTGATGTCTACGAGACAGACAATTTGGACAGACGCTCAAATCTTCGTGTTTTGATTATATTGGCAGTCTGATATAAACAATAAATACTGTTAATCGATGCATACGTGATATTTTTACAGAGAAAGTAGGGTAAGCCTATAGGGCATTACGATCGACCGTCTTCCCTATTCAAAAGCAGTAGCGGTCGGGTGTTTCTGTTTAGGTGGGGACTATTCGTATCCACGAAAGATGTGTGTCTACCAACTGAGACGTGTGGTCGAGTGGCTAGCATACTGAACCGTCATTCAGGAGAACGGGGTTCGATTCCTGCCGTGGTCGACCATCCTGATAGGGATTTTCGTGGTTTACCTCTGTCGTTTGGGTCAATTTGCTCAGCTACTCATTTTGACAGGCGCTGAATGACCTCGCTGTTGATGCGCCTTAAAACCCTAATATTCATTCATTCAACAACAGGCCACGACCGACTCCTTCCCACTATCCAAAGAGACACCTGTTAAATTTACCTTCTATCTCATCACATCATCTCATGAATCATTCACCGACGCCAATAGATCCTGGTCATCAGTACAGTGGTCGTTAAACCAAATATAAATGGAATTGTCTTATTCATCTTTCACCGACGCCAATATATATTAGTTATCAGTACAATGCGTCGTCAAACCAATTATAAATAAAATCATCTCATTCATCATTCACCGACTCCAATAGATACTAGTCAGCAGTACAGTTCGTCGTTAAACCAATTATAAATAAATTATCTCGTTCATCATTCACCAACGGCAATAGATATTAGTTATCAGTACAGTGCGTCGTCAAACCGAATATAAATAAAATTATCTCATTCATCATTCACCGACGCCAATAGATCCTAGTCATCAGTACGGTGCGTCGTTAAACCAAATATAAATAAAATTATCTCATTCATCATTCACCGACGCCAATATATATTAGTTTAGTTATCAGTACAGTGCGTCGTTAAACCAAATATAGATAAAATCATCTCATTCATCATTCACCGACGCCAATGGATCCTAGTCATCAGTACGGTGCGTCGTTAAACCAAATATAAATAAAATTATCTCATTCATCATTCACCGACGCCAATATATATTAGTTTAGTTATCAGTACAGTGCGTCGTTAAACCAAATATAAATAAAATCATCTCATTCATCATTCACCGACTCCAATAGATACTAGTCAGCAGTACAGTTCGTCGTTAAACCAATTATAAATAAATTATCTCGTTCATCATTCACCAACGGCAATAGATATTAGTTATCAGTACAGTGCGTCGTCAAACCGAATATAAATAAAATTATCTCATTCATCATTCACCGACGCCAATAGATCCTAGTCATCAGTACGGTGCGTCGTTAAACCAAATATAAATAAAATTATCTCATTCATCATTCACCGACGCCAATATATATTAGTTTAGTTATCAGTACAGTGCGTCGTCAAACCGAATATAAATAAAATTATCTCATTCATCATTCACCGACGCCAATAGATCCTAGTCATCAGTACGGTGCGTCGTTAAACCAAATATAAATAAAATTATCTCATTCATCATTCACCGACGCCAATATATATTAGTTTAGTTATCAGTACAGTGCGTCGTTAAACCAAATATAAATAAAATCATCTCATTCATCATTCACCGACGCCAATGGATCCTATGCATCAGTACAGTGCGTCGTTAAACCAAGAAACCAAGTATTTATCGTCATTATGCTGGTATATAGCCGTGTTGATGATGTAGCGATTGTTGTAATGGTGTGTTCTCATCCCGGAAAGGGAAAGTGAACCGAATGCTGGGTCAATGTCAATGACGGTACCGGGTGTGGTAACACGGGTTAGAGCTGTTGTAAGATCTCAGTGGGTTGGTAAGTGGGGTGCATAAGAAACAGCATTTGACATCGTGAATTATTCCACTGTATTGGGATATGATTCAATTCAATTCCATACTTTAATTGCCAATTTGATTATTAAATTATATAAATAGGCCATGATAGAATATATGGCACGTCAAAAATATTATATAAATTATTATAATATAGACTAAAACTTAACTATATATATATGTATGAAATATACATATAAAAAAACATATTCATACACAACATACTATACACATTTATACATGCCTTATCCACATTCATCCATTCATTCATTATTGATATCGGGCTTAACGACGCACTGTACTGGTGACTACGATCTATTGGCGTCGGTGAATGAGATATGAGATGGTGAGATGAAAGATTATTTTATCAAGTGTTTTTGGATAGTGGGAAGGAGTCAGTCGTGGCCTGTTGTTGAGGAACCATCCCAGTATCAACCTGAACAACAGAGGGAAACCACAAAAACACCCTGTCAGGATGGAATTAAACCCTGATCTCCTGAATGACGGTTCAGTGTATTAACCACTCGGCCACTAGTCTCAGTTCACGTTTACTTTTTTTTTTCATATTCGGTTTTTTAACGACGCACTGTAATGATAACTAAGATCTATTGGCGTCGGATGAATGATTAATGAGATGACGGGATGATGAGATAAAGGTTTTTTATGGGTAATGGGAAGGATAGTGGGAAGGAAGCGGTCGTGGCCCATATTGTGTGAACCATCCCGGCATATTAGCCTAGACTACTGAGGGAAACCACGAAAAAACCCTGTAAAGATGGACGGTGGCGGGGATCGAACCGGGTCCGATATGCCCCTTCACCTCCCGGGTCACATGAAGCAAGTGAGCTCACGTTTACTCTCAACTACTCTATAGCTGTTGGTTGGGGTCAATAAAAAATATTATAAATTATATTACTTCCTGAATAAATAATGTGCATCTTACAGTAACATCCGTGATCGTATCATTATGTAAGATATTTTTTTTTCATTTCCATTCTTCTTCATTGTAATTTATACAAAGCTCGAACCACTTGTGCGTTCGTGCTGTGGTATAGGGGGGACGGTCGACCGTTACCTTCTTCGTGTACACTAGTATATTGAAGTCGAAACCTATTAGTTTATACTTCTATAAGTTCTATTCACGAAAGAAGATGGTCGTCTACCAACTGAAAAATTGTAAAAACTTCTATGATTACATATTACAATGTAGCTCCAAGCAACTCAACGCTTTTGAAACATGTAGTTACGTTTCTTATAGTAAATCCTGTCGTGAAAAATCATAATACCCTGAAAATGCAACAGCTGGACAAAATTTAAGTAGTAGAAGTGAAAGGATATTTATTTCAGCATTAAATGCTATTTTTGACGTATGGGCTTACACAGTTGAACAATTTTATGACATTGAAGAATACAAATACAATAACAAAAGAATGGTTACCATAAAAGATAGAATGTGAAGCAAGTACCAGAAATATATCTTCTCATTGGGATATGGCATTGTAGGCTTCTGTCAAGTGACGTCACCCATTGTTGATATTGACAGACAACAATGTCCACCAGTTGGTATTGACCAATCAGAATGTTTGGTAGTCCACCAGTTCGCTGTATTGCTATGGTAACTATAGGTGTCCGTCAAGTGACGTCACCCATTGTTACAAGAGACAGACAACAATGCCCACCAATTGGAATTAACCAATCAGAATATTTGGTAGTCCACCAGTTCGCTGTATTGCTATGGTAACTAGGCTTATGTCAAGTGACGTCACCCATTGTTGAAAGAGAGAGACAACAATGTCCACCAGTTAGAATTGACCAATCAGAATGTTTGGTAGTCCACCAGTTCGCTGTGTTGCTATGGTAACGATTGTTTGTCATTTGTTACTTGACAGAAGCCTAGATCTCATACCTTAAATGAATATACTTTTTTCCTGAAACGTATTTGTCGTATATTACATATAATATAACATTTATATTTGTGTTTGTTTTGTTGGTAGGGTACCTTCTACTTCCGTGGATAAAAGTATATATAAAGTGAGCAATTGTTTTTTTTTTACCAAGGCCATTGTTGGTAATTACTCATCAATTATAATAATGATGTTTATTCTGATTATACGATTCATTTAAAACGACTCGGGTTTGATATTATACTCGCACTGCGCGTCGAGAAACTCAAACAAAAAATACATTTAATATCCCGCAAAGATGCTACGTCTCGTCTGCAGGTAAACTGAACAGATAATCAATATTTTGATTATAGCTACCCACTCAACCAACTCGAATCTTCTCGAGTTCACTGAAAATAATAAGAAACTCACAAACGATTATCAAACAAAACTGTTAACAAAATAATATTCAAATGACGATATAGTCTAGTCTAACCTTATCAACCATCGCTTAAGAGTCCACGGGAGTCGATTTAGCGAAATATCAGTTTTTTGATGATAACTTTCGAACGGTATGAGATATCAAAATTCTAATAAGCGAGGAACACAGATAATTAAAATAGCTTCAAGATGATGTAAGATATAACTATTCAAGCCATGTCGCGTGACTGTCAAGAGTATACAGCTAAAAAAACACATTTTTTAGCTGTCGACTCTTGACCGTTATGCGACATGACTTGAATACTTATGTTTTATATCATCTTGAAGCTATTATAATTATCTGTGTTTCTCGCTTATTAGAATTTTGATATCTCATACCGTTCGAAAGTTATCATCAAAAAACTGATATTTCGCTAAATCGACTCCCGTGGACTCTTAACAATGTGCTTTATTTCAGCGGAAATTATAATTTATTCATGAATTTATATTGGGTTTAACGACTCACTGTATTACGATCTATTGACGTCTGTGGATGATATATAAGATAATGGAGAGATGAGATGAAAAGTTATTTTATTAGGTGTTTCTGGATAGCAGGAAGGAGTTGGTCCTGGTCATCGTCGACCATGGAGGAAATCGAACCCCGATCCCCTGAATGAGAGCTCAGTGTACTAGCCACTCGTCTACTGGTCTCAGTTATATCTTTTATTCTCAAATAATTATGTGAAACATAACCAAAAATCCAACTATAACAGAAATAATTATGTGGAATACAATCAAAAAGCTAACTATAACAGAAATAATCATGTAAAACAAAACCAAAAAGCTAACTATAACAGAAATAATTATGTGAAACATAATCAAGAAGCTAACTATAACAGAAATAATTATATGGAACACAATCAAAAAGCTAACTATAACAGAAATAATTAGGCCTATGTGGAACACAATCAAAAAGTTGACTATAACAGAAATAATTATGTGGAACACAATCAAAAAGTTAACTATAACAGAAATAATTATGTGGAATACGATCAAAAAGCTAACTATAACAGAAATAATTATGTAAAACAAAACCAAAAAGCTATAGCTATAACAGAAATAATTATGTGGAACACAATCAAAAAGTTAACTATAACAGAAATAATTATGTGGAACACGATCAAAAAGCTAACTATAACAGAAATAATCAAGTAAAACAAAACCAAAAAGCTATAGCTATAACAGAAATAATTATGTGGAACACGATCAAAAAGCTAACTATAACAGAAATAATCAAGTAAAACAAAACCAAAAAGCTATAGCTATAACAGAAATAATTATGTGGAACACGATCAAAAAGCTAACTATAACAGAAAAAATCATGTAAAACAAAACCAAAAAGCTAACTATAACAGAAATAATTATGTGGAACACAATAAAAAAGCTAACTATAACAGAAATAATTATGTGGAACACAATAAAAAAGCTAACTATAACAGAAATGATTATGTGAAACAAAACCAAAAAGCTAACTATAACAGAAATAATTATGTGGAACACAATAAAAAAGTTAACTATAACAGAAATAGTTCAGTGAAACAAAACCAAAAAGCTAACCGTAACAGTAATGAAGTATTTAACGAGCAGGAATGCCGACGTGCAAACAAAGAATGTATAATGTACGCCTCGTTAGCATAATGTAACCGGTAAGGTGGTCGACAGTCATAACGGGGACCGTTCAGTTCATGTTCGTAGGCCTACACACAGGAGCATTCAAGTTAAGGGGACATTGACAGCTATTTTCTCATAATTTCGAGATTTTTTTTGCGCTAGATTGATGGTATAATGTTTCAATAATTATATACTGCAAGACTCATCAAATTATTCGAAGTGGTTCTGATTATATAATTTTTTTCATTTTACACTTTGTAAGCCTAGTAGTGAGAGTGAATAGGAAGTTAGGAACACATTTTTCTCAAATGCGTTTATCTCAGAATATTGTTGTTGCAAACGCCGGTACCTGGATCTCTGAAACTATTGAAGATAATTACTTCAAATTCTCACCACATGTAGGTACAAGTGTGCCATACTTGTGTGAAGATTTTTTATTGTCTACTCATAATATCATCAGAAATGAAAATTGTTATATGCTCAAAAATGTATGTTTTTTTGACACATTCTGAAAAATTTGAATTACATATGATTTTTTTTAGATTTTTTTATTTTCCAGTGCAAGTGTAAAAAGGTCTTAAAGTAACTACTGTGGAAGTTTCGTGCATGTACCTTCTATAGTTTGTGGGAAAGAGGTACCGGCGAAGTGGCAATTCAACATTGTGGGTATAAGGATGTCAATCTCCCCAAATAACAAACTCTACAATTAGTCTATTTGTCATTCTGGCCGTGTTGATTTGGAAAAAAAATTGAATTAAAAACTAGAAAAACGCGACATATACATTCTTGGATGAGCGTATGGGCTTCTGTCAAGTGACGTCACTCATTGTTGCAAGAGACAGACAACAATGTCCACCAGTTGGAATTGACCAATCAGAATATTTGGTAGTCCACCAGTTCGCTGTACTGCTATGGTAAATATAGGCTTCTGTCAAGTGACGTCACTCATTGTTGAAAGAGACAGACAACAATGTCCACTAGTTGGAATTGACCAATCAGAATATTTGGTAGTCCACCAGTTCGCTGTATTGCTATGGCAACGATTGTTTGTCATTTGTTACTTGACATAGAAGCCTAGTATATTTGAATGAAAAGTAATGGTAAGCTAGATAGGTTCACAACAATTATGTCAGTACCTTACTGTTTTATAATTCAATCATTTTAATCGTTCTACAATTTAATTGGTTTAATCTGTTGCACAAATTCTTATGGGTCTCTTAATAGCTCTCCTGAATGCATGAAACAATATAATGAAACATACATATGTATTTATTTATTTATATTGGGTTTTACGATGCACTGTACTGATGACTACGATCTATTGGCGTCGGTGAATGATACATGAGATGATGGGATGAAAGGTTATTTTATTAGATGTGGTTCTCTGGATATTGGGAAGGAGTCGGTCGTGGCCTGTTGTTAAGGAACCATCATAGTATTAAACTGAAAGACCACGAAAAACAACCTGTCAGAATGGTCGACCATGGCGGGAAGCGAACCCCGGTCTCCTGAATGACGGTTCAGTGTGTTACCACTCGTCCACGTGTCTCAGAAAAATATAATTGAATAACTGAATATTTGAATGATATAAAATTGAATTGGAATTTGAATAATTATTGATAACATAAAAAATTATATTACAAATGATAATTGGAAAAATAAACTAAGCAATGTAAACGTTGATAGACGTAAAAGTTACTGTGAATTTGTGTTTGTTTTATACGACCTTCTCCTTTTATTTATGTTGGGTTTTTACGACGCACTGTACTGATAACTACGATCTATTGGCGTCGGTGAATGATATATGAGATGGTGGGATGATGAGGTGAAAGGTTATTCTATTAGGTGTTTTTGGATAGTGGGAAGGAATCGGTCGTGGCCTGTTATTAAGGAAACATCCCAGTATTGACCAGAACGACAATGGAAACCTGTGTCAGGATGGTCGACCATGGCGGGAATCGAACCCCCCGGTCTCCTGAATGACGGTTCAGTGTGCTACCCCATAGACCACTCGTCTTAGTCCTTCTTTGGTGGATACAATCACACCAGTGAATTTGACAAATTAATACTGACATTAGCATTACTGAGACGAGTGGTCGAGTGGTTATAACACTGAACCGTCATTCAGGAGACCGGAGTTCGATTCCCGCCGTGGTCGACCATCCTGACAGGTTTTTTTTTCGTGGTTTTCATCTGTCGTTCAGGTCAATACTAGGATGGTTCCTCACCAAATCCTTCCTACTATCCAAAAACACCTAATAAAATAAACTTTCATCTCATCCCATCATCTCATATATCAATCACCGACGCCAATAGATCGTAGTCATCAGTACAGTTATGTCGTTAAAACCCTATATTTAAATAAATACAATCTCAACAGTGAATTTGACAGTTTAAACTAAACATTCGCATCCACTCTTTAGATTCTTTATCTCGCCATTTTACTGAGCATTGTTTGATCTATAACTTACGTGTACATAACTCATTACTAAAGCATACTTGTGTCTATATGTAGTTACGATCGACCGTCTCTCCTATTCAATATCAATGACGAACGGTAGACCCGAACCAGCAGTCAACACGGCTCTCAAGTTCCGAGACAAAAAACAAAAGATGTCCGTCTGTCAACTGTTGTCTTTGTGATTGATTATTGTAAGGGCGCTATTCACCAAGATATGTCTAGACACTGACAATAATTGACATCTTGTCCTGAAGTTTTATTGTAAGTTGTAAAGAGTGTCTGTAGAGTGAAGGGGTGGGGGAGGGTACAAATTCTAGGAAGGAGAGGTGTGAATGACATTATTGTTTTCGTTTTCAAAGAGGCCACCTGAGTATGTCTACGATTTAAAACTTTTTAAAAGATGATACCGGAAGAAAAACAGTGGAAAAGCAGTATTTATCCTATAGGCTTCTGTCACGTAACAAATGACAAACAATTGTTACCATAGCAATACAGCGAACTGGTGGACTACCAAACATTCTGATTGGTCAATTACAACTGGAAGACATTGTTGCCCGTCTCTTGCAACAATAGGTGACGTCACTTGATAGAAGCCTATAAGCTTCTGTCACGTGATGTCTTTCATTGTTGCAAGAGACAGACAACAATGTCCACCAGTTGGAATTGATCAATCAGAATGTTTGGTAGTCCACCAGTTCGCTGTATTGCTATGGTAACTATTATTTGTCATTTGTTACGTGACAGAAGCCTGGTATAGTCTAAACCACGATGCAGTGACACCAACCTATGTTATCATAATATAAAGAAGGTGACCCAACTCCCATACTGATAACATGGAAGTCATTTGTGGTTTCTTGCGGTCAGTTCAGAGCTAAAGGTCCCGATTTCCTGTCACGATTTAGCGGATTCCCTTGTGAACTAGACGTAGATAAGAGTGGTTACGGTACCGGTGACATTGTTGAACTCACAAAATCTATAATTTTTGTAAAGAAACGAATGCAACTATTAACATCAAAATTCTACTGAGCCGTGTAGAGCATTGTTGAGTATTGTTGTTTTATATAGTTCGATATAAAAGCGATAGCTGCGCTACAGGCAATCGGGACCCTGGACTCGGGAAGTGATCCTGGAAATATTTACAAGACCCGAGTTGGGGCACCTTCTTTATATTATTCTACTATAAGAGTTACGGTGGTCTCTGTGTGTGTGTATGTATGGAGCGGGTCACGCTGTTTCTCGAACGTGATTGGTCGGCTGACTTGTGGGCTTAGCGCGGGGAATGGAAGGGGAAGAGGAACGAGCAAAGATTGGCGTGGTGAAAGGAGTGACTGGGGATGTGTGAATGACGATTCACGCGTCATTGGTTCTAGAACAAACTCGAACCCTGACGCAGTAGTAATACGTTATTGTGAGAGAGAAAGAGAGAGAGCGAGAGAGAAATCGTGATACGTTTGGTTGGTGGAGGGGGGGGTGGGTAAGGGGGGCCAAGGAAGGAAGGAGATGGCCGGAGAGGGTACAAGAGTAGTGGAAGGAAGAGGCGGGGGGTGGTTATAGAGGGGGGCCTCATGTTTTGAAACATGAGGGGGTCTTGCTAGTGATAAAATAGGTTGGTATCACTACGTCGTGCTGTAACATCACGGTCACAGCCACCTTGAATCTTGGGTTTATCTTGTACCTTCAGGCGTGTAAGATGTCACGCCGTGAACTCTCACGACCTTGGTTTTCGATAAATCAATTAGATTTTTGTTCAATTCCTTTACTGAAGAAATGAGATAGATTTTCACCTATGTAGAATTCTGATGAACTAGGAAAACGCTATATATGAGTTGTTAGACGAGCGAATGGTAATAGTATGTCAATTTTTTTGCCAAAATTTTGCCTAGATTCGCCAATTGGGTGACATTTAAGTTATAAATGGGTAAAAACTGCTTCGGTGGTACCAATTTAGCACATTTTGTTTTTTCTTTAAAATGGCTGACCTGATCAAGCTGAGAATTCCCAGAAATGTGTATCAGAATGTAATTCAACTTGACACAGAATTTTATTTTTTAGAGAATAAATTTTTTTCTTCTTTCCCGCCGTGTTATTCTAATGGGTATTTTTGATATTTCTAAAATTCAAAAAAAAACAATAGTTAACACCCGATAATGCCACAAAACTATACAGATCTAAGTTAGATGAGGAACCATGATCAAAAAAACTTATTAAACTAATGACGCCAGTCAATGAAACCTGTTCATCGAACAACAGACATCACTTGCGGTCTCGGAACAGCCGCCGGTTAGTGCTACTCGATAGGGGAGACGGTCGATCGTAACACCAATACACCTGGAATGTTAGGAGAGCTGTGAATGATATTGACCTTGTCATATTTTAAGGTAAACAATCATATTTACAGGATTTCACGACTCGAACATACATTATCTTCATTTTAGCAAGGTTAGGTTCGGGTTATTTGGGGTACGAATGAATGAGCAGGTGGTAATGAAACTACTAGGAAAACGCGTTGTGTTGCCGCGTTGATGGATGAGCCAGAACATATCAACTTATCTTTGGGTTGGTTATTATTATGTGTCCACCATGAGATCCAAACAATTACGTGACTGAAAATAAATTTTTTTTTTCCGCTGTGTTATTCTAATAGGTATTTTTGAAAATTCTAAAATTCCTAAAAATAAAAGTTACCACCCAATAATGCCACAAAACTATACAGATCTAAGTTGGATGAGGAACCATATTGAAAAAAAGTATGAAGTTGATAGCTGTAGCCGTTTGACCTGTGGAGAACCGTCAAAAAAACATGGAAATTTAGAAAAAAAAACATAAATCGAATACCAATTTTCTTCAGTATGTCAAATTGGATCCTCGCTAAAGCTCGTCTAATTATTCCCAGTCATTTAAAGATACCCCGATTGGATATTTGAAATTGACCACAGTTCTAACAGCCCTGTTAATTGGACGGTATGATTTGTGACGTCATGGGGGCGGAGACTGCGAGCTGTCAATTGGATATTCATCACTTAGATATAACACTTCCTCCTTCTTTCATCGAATTTAGCCGTTGATATTTTTGTTTGACATTTTCCCACATTGTCACATCATCTGTCATTTATGATACACGATTGAGTCAATTATGCCAATTAAAACACATTTTATAATTTATAACCGTTGTGTAATTAATGTATTCCAATTTTATGATTTTTTTATGGCTCAGGAATTTTCCTTTTATTTTCAATTTATTGGTGTTATTATTTACTATCATGTATTCCGAATGTACATGCAGTATCTTAATTCAATTTCAATTCAATTTTTTTATTCAAATCACCTATAATATACCAGTTGCATTTTCTTAAAAATCCTCTCTATTATCATATGTGTCTATATACAATTATAGAATGTATCAATACATTGTTTATAAACAATTGTCGCCAATTGTATCTTGTATTTGTTATTTATGTTCAATCATGTTATAATATATCAGCTCACTATGTAATTGTACATGACCTTGGTAAATACTTTGTATGTGATTGATTTATTATTATTTGCAGAATATTCTTTTCCTTATTACATTTGTATTTTTATTCCGCAGTTTTCTTTCAGTTCTTAGTGAACTTCGAGGGTCTATATTCATAATCTTTGTATTTTGTGCTTATATTTGTTTGTTTGTTTGTTTGTTTGTTTGTTTGTAATGGAATTGAACCCTTCTTTTTTGAATTTTAGTTGGACGCATTGGATGTAGTTTTTTTTTATTTTATTGATGTCATCTATTCAAGTGATGAAATATGTGAATGTATGTGTAGGCCTGCTACATTGTCCATGAATATATGAATTTTTATTGAAGACTTTGTCATGGTATACATGATTGCCTTTTGACACATAATAATAATCAAATACAAAATTAATGAAGTAGAAAAAACACATAATAATAATAATAAATCACACATGAATGATTGATGAAAAAATGATTGTATAAAATAATGAGAGAGTAATAAACAGTAGCATGATATGAAAAAGTATTGGTATAAATAGAGATATGAAAATAATATAACAATAATACAAAAATGACGAATTTGAAAGATATATTTATATTTATTAGCGATACATTTATTTGGAATGTGGGATTGTAGTACTCGATAGAATAGACGTATACACACCTAGATTTTGAAACTATCGAGTCCAGTCAGTGCCTTCATTATGCAGCCGACCTTTTAAACATCCATAACAAATTTAACACGATTTATTTCTCGCTTTTTCAATATAATAATATATTTTCTCAAAAAACAAGTGACCCAATTCTCTCTAAACTTGATATAAATCGGAAATAATAATAATAATATCATTAGTAATGATGGAATTCTGTGCAAATTTCATTCCAATCAGACGAAATTGAAAAATTAAAAATTTGACTCAATGCTGGTTTCAAATGAGGATTCTTAAATTTTCAGGATGATTTTCCGAAAAAATGCCGAACCGATTTTTCTCAAAATCAATCGCAATCTATTTTTTTATGACACCCCTGTCAAGTTAATTTTTCGAGTTCTTTGTTTACTTTGACTATGCCAAATAGTCAAAAAGTGACTATGTTATGTTTGACTGTTTACTATGCCAGTCACAGAAAAAAATTAAAATACATTAGGCCTACTCGAATCCGATTTTTCCGTATCTGAAATGAAATCTTCGCTGCGCTTATCAATAATAATAATAATAATAGTAATAATATATATTTTTTTATTAATTCAATAAATTAACATAAATCACAAATTCGACATTCACCTGTCAATTTCCACAAAGCCCCGTAAGGGCTTAACTGTGGCGTCATAACTGATATAATTAAATAAATAATATTTAATTAAAGATATAATTGAAAAAGAAAATTTTAAAGATTTTTTATTTGTCAATTCAAGATTAAACAGAACAGTTCTAATAATAATAACAATAATACATGATTATTTACTCTGCTTTCAGGTCTGTCATTGTCATGCTTACCCCCAAGACCCAGGCAGCACGCAGTACAGACGTGTCAATCAAGCTGCGGCAAACCAGGACCCTTCCCAAGAAGATATCAACAACGATCAAGGTAGAATTATTAGTATGTTCGACTCCAATCATGGTCGACCATCTGACTGAGGTTTCTCGCGGTTTCCCTCAGTCATTTTTTTCATTGTTATCAATTTTTCTAAGAGATAATAAACTCAACATTCAAAAAATCCACAAAGTCTCCAAGGACGACTTGACTGAGTGCGAAAAAATAATATCAAAATATGTTTATTTTTAATTTTTAATTTTCATATCGATTTGTGTGAGAAGGTGATTAAGGAATTGTAGATATGATTGATGAATTGAGTGGCAACTATGAATAAAAAAAATAAGAAATATAATTTATACATTTATTTAAAGTGTTTTTGGATAGTAAGAAGGAGTCGGTCGTGGTCTGTTGTTAAGCATCGATAACCATCCCAGTATTGACCTGAACGACAGAGAAAAATCATAAAAATCAAATTTTGGGATCGTCGACATGGCTGGAATCGAACCCTGGCTCCTGAATGACTGTTCAGTGCATCAACCACTCGACCACTTGTCTCATTGTAGTTTTGTATTTGTGGTACATGGTGAAACCATAACCCTGTTAGCCACCCTCGGTAGCTCAGTCAGCTGAGGCACCGCTTCAGAAACTGAAGTCAGCGCTAAATGACCTCGCTGTCGATGCGCCTTAAAACCCTAATATTCATTCTAACTGAAGTCACCGGTGGGCTTGGGTTCGAGTCCCGCATAAGGCATTCGTTTTTGTAAACATCCTTTCACTTATAATCACTTCATACCGGCACATGTAGCTGAGCGGTTAACTCACTCGCTTCATGTGATCCGGGAAGTGAAGGGGCATATCGGACCCGGTTCAATCCCCGCCACTGTCCATCTTTACAGGGGTTTTTCATGGTTTCCCTCTGTGGTCTAGGCTAATGCTGGGATGGTTCCTACAATATAGGTCACGACCGCTTCCTTCCCACTATCCTTCCCAGACCTAAGAAATCTTCATCTCACCATCCCATCATCTCATCAATCATTCATTCGATATATATATAATATAGATCTTGGTCATCATTAAAGTGCATTGTTGAAACCCAATATAAAAAAAATCATCACTTCATAATTTCATAATCACCTGCTCATTCTTACCCCCATATAACCTAGTTGTTAGTGGGGTCGTTGAACAAGAAATTATCATCATCATCATATGTATAGTTAATTATTTATATTAAAAGCATTCATAGTTTGGAGAAAGATTAGAGAGGAGGATTGCGGATTGGTCTGCATAATTCACTATTGTCATTTTATTCTATTTTCATTACTCTCTTTTTTTTCTTTATATTGGGTTTTAACGACGCACTGTAATGATTACTAAGATCTATTGGCGTCGGATGAATGGTTAATGTGATGATGGGATGGTGAGATGAAGGTTTTTATGGGTAGTGGGAAGGATAGTGGGAAGGAAGCGGTCTTGGCCTATATTGTGGGAACCATCCCTACATACCTACAGAGGGAAACCACGAAAAACCCCTGTAAAGATGGACGGTGGCGGGGATCGAACCGGGTCCGATATGCTCCTTCACCTCCCAAGTCACACGAAGCAAGTGCGTTAACCACTCAGCTACTGTGCCGGTACCTCATTACTCTCATCTGTTCTATTATTCAGTACGTGTAATTAGTTCTATTTAGTCTTAGGTTCATATTTTACATATCTACCAGCTGTTCAAAACTACTTGTAGAAATAAATAAATACAAATAAATACAAAAATAACCCTGTTCTTTGCAGTCGACGCACAGCAAACGTTGCGTCAAAGTCCCGTACATATCATCACCTCGCCTCAGCAACAACGTCGAGCGTTCCAACGCAGACACAGCAGCGTCAGCCAATCGCAGAACACGCAGTTCAACGGCTCTCAGTCGTTGGTCAGCAGCGCTCCCAAGACACAGCCGCGGTCCACGGTACGACTCACCTCCAACACGTTGCGTGTCTTGCCCGAGCAAGGTCGCGCGACGTCGGTCGGCCGGGACCAAGGGCGAGGTGTGCCGGCTTACCGCGAGCAAGGGCGATCGGTGCCTAACGAGAGGATGGCCGATCACGGTCGAGGTCTACCCGGCAACGAAACGAGGCATGTGAAACTCTTAAATTTGACAAGGTAGAGTGTTTTTTAGTCTTCTTTTCTGACTCACTATCAGTCTCTCACTCTTTCTATCTTTCTTTCTTGCTCTCTCTCTTCTCTTTCTTTTCTATAGCTCTTTCTCTCTCTCTATCTCTCTCTCTTTTCTTTCTCTCTCACCCTTTTTTTCTCTCTCTCTCTCTCTCTCTCTCTCTCTCTCTCTCTTCTTGGTCTCTCTCTCACCCTCTTTTTCTCTCTCTCTGTCTCTCTCACTCTCTTTCTCTCTCTTTCTCTCTCTTTCTCTCTCGCTCTCTTTCTCTCTCTCTTTCTCTCTCTGTCTCTCTCTCTCTCTCTCTCTTTCTCTCTCTCTCTCTCTCTCTCTCTCACTCTCTTTCTCTCTGTCTCTCTCACTCTCTCTCTCTCTTGCTCTCTTGCTCTAATGCAGCTTGATTGATGCTATTACATAACTGTATTTGCCACTCATTATTTTCTTGTTATTTTATACTAAATCTGAACTTTCAGTATCAAATTAAAAATTTCTGTTAGGCCCGGTATTATCAAGTCCAGTTAGCCTTTATCTGACGGTCCAAACTTGTTATCACCATGATTACCTGTGCTATTTGTTTTCACCAACTCTCAGATAAATACTAACTGGCCGTGGTAATACTGAGCCTTAGTCAATTTGACAAATAGTTATTTTCTGAAATTGCCACTAGATGGCACTGTTTCAAATTTTCCTCATCTACTAGCATTGTTGCCAGTATAATGAAAGTGATACCAGTGCCAACCACCAATAAGGTCAATCTTTTGTGCAAACAAACTATATTTTGAAATATGATAAATCATGCAATATATATATATAGACATGTGAATATAGCATCCATTTTTTCTTTTCATAACATTTAGAATTTGAAAAGTAGCACTTTGGTGCATCTATTATTTTGGAACACTGTGTTTTGTAGCGCAACAACATTCGGTAGCGTTACAACAGTACAGTACCGGTAAGATCATTCTATAACGTACAATAGGCATACAAGTGGAATGCTCAAATTGATATTTTAAGTAAAATGGTGTCCACCCCCAGGTTAAACCTATGCTGCATCTGCCTCCTACATTTGCAGATGGGCTTTGGTTTTCAAAATTCCTCAACTGACTCCACCTGTTCACTTCCCAATTGATATATTCTGCAGAAAATAGCGTCTATAGTTTTTTTTTTTTTTTAATAACATCGAAACTTGATACAAAATCATTGTTCCCCAATTAAGGCCATGGATGAAAGAATATAGTGTATAGTCTATAGTGCTTTTATTTCGAATATAGCGTCTATATCGCCAATACGTTGAAACATAGCGGATTCAGACGTTTGTAGCACTTTGTCGCCTTTTCAAAAACATGATCAAACAACATCAAATATATAGAAACATGAAGAAATCTGATAAAAATATGCTTCAAAGGACTTTTAGATTTTTTCGCGTTTATAGCAATTGCTATTTTTACGTGTCTCTAAATATATAATATATATGAATAAGCGATATGTGATCAATATATAATGGCGCAATACATTTTCTGTTGCTGTCTTTCGATGTCAAAAAGTGACATTGAATAATCAAATTCCAATTGTAATTGACCAATCCATAATCAATAATAATACAACTAAAATATAATCGGTTTAATTCTTATCATTTGATTATTTGAAGAGATAGTTGGCAACCAAATATCATTCATATAATTAAATGGATTCATGGCATTCATAGTAGATGTCCAAACAATTATCAACAAATAAATCAACAGAAATATTGTCAACGTCTTCACGCACAGCTGTGCTACGTTGATACCAAACTTCAACCACTCGTTTACTCGTTTGAAAAGCACAGCGTGAACTTTTGTACAGAATTTCACAATATTGGTTCGATTCGAATCGATTGCTGCCTGATGCAGCTCGATTTGTAATCGAACGTCTGATAATCGAATATGAACCAATAGCCCTTGTTTTGTAACTTCTCTTGATGACCCGTTCACACAACATCATCAGAGATGTAGAGATAAGATTTCACAAGGTACATTTCAGACATTGTATTTTTGTACAAAATTATTCATAGTCACTACGACACTCCTCTAATTACTTGCATTAACTTCCTAGTGCCATGCAAGAATACTAGGAACAAAAACTTATTTTATATTCCTAACTGTCGTGTAAATGTTTACAAATATTCTTGCTTGCTGCGTATCCAATCCCTGTTCAATGATGTGCTTTCTGGAGGTGTTCAATGTTGCGATAGGGATGTAGATATTTTTAACAGTTTCTATAGTAATTTTAGAAATCTTGTTGACAAGATGTTGTTATAAACCTGCTTTTTGTTGTTTATCTTGTGTTCGTAATGTATTGTATATGTATTTATTATATTGCACTTGTGGGGTTTCGACCCCGTTGTCAATAAAGAATTAATAATAATAATAATATATTTTCTTTGTTTTCTTCATGTTTCATGGGTTTTCGATTCATTCAACATTAAATTCTAATACACTATTTTTCACTATGAATGACTTTTCCGAAGCATCTAGCTACATTTGACCATTTCGTGAGAATGTGTACAATTTTGAAGTCGAGCTGTATTTTATGAAACATTGTTTTCGAGAAATGTGTTCAAATATAGAATTAACTGGAGAGACCAATGGTCAATTAAAAACAATCGTTATCTCTCTTCTTAAATTCCAGCCTCAGACTAAAATGTCCGGAAGAATGTGGAATTTCCATTGATAATCCCGCAGTTGTTGATCTGGAGTTTTCAGTTCCTGTTCTTTCCAGTGGTTTGCTACAAAAATAAATAAATAAAAGCACAACAATAAAAATAAAATTTGAAAAAAAAAAATAAAAAAAAAATAAATAAAAAAAAAATAGACATAAAAATAGAAATTAATAAAAATGAATGAGAATAAAAATGAAAACCCTGAAAACTAGAAGGATGAAAATGAAAATAAACAACATGAAGACATAAAAAAATATATAAAATATAAAATTAAGAAGAAATATTAACACAAAAATGAAAATAGAAATAACAATAGACCAATAAAAATAGACAACCAAACCTGAATGTGAACGCAATATTCCTACAACTCTGAACATCATCTACGACATTTCCAGACTCGTAATGGACGCACCGACCAATCACACTCGAGCCTCCGACGTTCCGCTCAGATCCGAGCACGAACCAGGCTCGATGACGAGGTCCGACGCGGACAGACCGTCCAGCCGACGTGTGGGCGGCACGCCAGGTCGCGTCAGCGCCACCGACAACTCCGACGTCGGGCGGTGGAACACGGATAAACCAACGCAGGACAAGCAGCACAGGGCTGGGTGAGAATTGAACCAGCAACTTACCTTGACGAAAAATTACAAGTCTCTCGGGCATTCTGTAGAAGTTACAATCCTGACAATTAGTAAATAGAATGAAAATTGAATCACATATTTTGGTCTAATTTGATTCATAGAGGCCCTAGAATCTTTAAATGCATCTATATAATCTTTACTTACAGTAAAACCTCTATCTATTGTTTTTCAAGGGACAGAAAAATAAAACCATCCGTCCAGGAAAATTCAACTTTATTATATGGGAGTGGGGCAAGAAAAAATGTATGAAGTGTAGTAATACTAGAATACTATAGTAACGCACTAATACTACTAATACTACTGTATTATTACTAATACAGTAATACTGTAGTACTGTAGTACTATAGTACTAGTATGTAATACTATGAAGTGTAATCCGCGTTGATGGATGAGCTACTCATATAAACTTATATCTTTGGATTGGTTATTTCATTTATATATATATATATATATATATATATATATATATATATATATATATATATATATATATATATATATATATATATATATACACCTTGAGATCCAAACAATTAAGCCACAGCCATCTTATTTCCCAATCAATTCCTATGATAATGATTAATGAAGAAGGCTTAAGTTTTAATCGTTTACAGTTAATTGGTGACACCTGTTGCTTGAATTTAATAGGTATCTTAATAGCTTTGAGTGATTTACAAAAGTTACATTATATATTTTTTTACATCAAAACGGCTGATCTAATTCGACTGAGATTTTGGAATAATATTGAGTTTTCCTGAGAATTTGAATTTTCTCGAAGGAAATATTTTTGACGAATTTTTTTCTCTGTGTTACTCTTACGGGATTTTTGAAAACTGTGAAATGATTTTTCTCAGTAGTGGTTGAACCAATTGCGCCTCAAAACTATACAGCATTGAATTAGATAAGTACAGTTATGTACGCCAAGTTTCAATTGATTTTAAATTTTTGTTTGACCTGTAGAGCGCAAACAAAAAAAAAGAAAAAAAGCACTTTGCTCGTCCAAAAAATATATGAATGTGTTATTCCTAGATCTCGCATTAAGCTGCCCAACGAAGGCGGTATCGTGTTCCCCGGCCAGGACAAGGGCAGCATCATGAACCGTCCTAGCTTCGTGCCGCGGCTTGGCGGAGACGAAGCGCCGCACTGCGCTAACGGCATGACGTTCTGCGAGACGGCTGCCGACGGTTACCCGGTCCTTCACCTGAGCCGCGTTCTACAGACAGACGCGATCGTCTTCAGACAGCTGTTCGGTAACGACGAGGTGAGCGTAGCGCCGTAGCTCAGTCAGCTGAGGCACTGCTTTTTTTTAAAAATATATTGGGCTTCAACGACGCACTGTAATGATGACCAAGATCTATTGGCGTCGGATGAATGATTAATGAGATGATGGGATGATGATATCAAGGTTTTATGGGTAATGGGAAAGATATTTTTTTTCATTTTAAACATCAAAACTTGATACAAAATCATTGTTCCTCAATTAGGGCTATGGATGGAAGATAGGATCGTTTGGACAGAGCACCACAGGGTCGATCTTGGGAAGGATAGTGGAAAGGAAGCGGTCGTGGCCTATATTGTGGGAACCATCCCGGCATTAGCCTAGAATACAGAGGGAAACCACGAAAAACCTCTGTAAAGATGGACGGTGGCGGAGATCGAACTAAGTCTGATATGCCCACTGCCTCCCGGGTCACATGTAGCAAGTGCGTTAACGTCTCAGCCACATGATTGTGCCGATTGCACCGCTTTAGATAGACAGAAAGATGAATGCAGTGGTTGATCGTACCGGAACGTACCAAAACGGCGTACCGGTTCCTTTTCTCGCCATTGTCTCATTATCCGGAGAGTAAACGTCGAAAAAAACAATTACTAGCGGTGTGCGAATCCATGTTTTTCAAATCGAATCTGAATACAAATTCACTTTCAGATTCGAATTCGGTCCAACAAAGGATTCAAATATTTTGAATCTTGACGCCAAAAACGTGGCAACATTGCATTCTCCATTCTCAAGAACAATTGCTGTAATGGTTAGACTTGTGCTGCATACAATTTTCATGCAGGGATAATTATGAGAATGCTGAGATAAGATTTTCACTTCCTGGATCAAGTGTAACTTGATCAGAAGTGTCGTTTGTCCCATTATCACGTTTCACAATGCATGTTAAAAAGATTTAAATTCAAGTTTTGAATTCGGTAATTTTGATGAAGATTCGGTTCGAATTTGGTAATTTTGATGAAGATTCAGTTTGAATTCGGTAATTTTGATGAAGATTCGGTTCGAATTCGGTAATTTTGATGAAGATTCAGTTCGAATTCGGTAATTTTGATCAAGATTCGGTTCGAATTTGGTTCGGAATGAAAAACATGGATTCGCACACCCCTAAAGACATATAAATACATCATGTTATTGACGTAACATCCCGTCAATATCGTTGCTTGTTTCAGGTGACGTTGACCAACATATCGCAACGTATCGATTCGTCGGAAGAAACGTCGCTGTGCGTTTCCATCGAGGAGATAATCTACCCGAAAGTTGGGCTGAGCAAAGAGGACAAGTGGCTTTATATCGTCAACCAAGATCAATACAAACAAGGAGTTCGTATCGAAAGATGCAGGTGAATTATCTTTACCACGCTTCAACTTTCTCTCGATTACCGTCAGGTTATCAGACCAATTTCGTGTATCGATCAATCGCATCCGAGAATACGACTGACTGAAAATGGGGATCTTAGTATTGTTTGATTTATTTTATTTTATTTTATTGAATCCAAAGATTTGTACATGGCACAAATATAGGAAGTATAAAAACTAACAACTAGATATAAAAATGAGTAGATAAAAGAATAGATTGAAAAAAGACAGAATGATATATATATATAATAGTACAATGATGGTCTAATGAGATTTTGAAGTTAGGAATTCGTTGAGGTCATAGAAGGGGTTCTGGAGTAGGAAATATTTAAGTTTGTATTTGAAAGATGAGAGTTTGGTGAGGCTAGTTATATGGGCAGGTAGTTTATTGTAAATGGTTGTGCAAAGATGGAGAGGGCTGTGTCTGAAAAAAGCGTGGGAGTGTGTTAGAGAACGGATAGAGTTACTGTGACTAGTAGATTATATACTATGATTATATATTATTATATATTATATATGATTATATGATAATATATTACTGTGACGATTATCGGTGGAGATCGGTAGACGTCTACTTTCGTTGGTTGATTTGATTGATTGACTTGATTAAGTCTTTATTAGGAACAGAAAAATACATTCCCACTAGTGCTAATTTAATAAAAGGACAACACATACATGAAAACAAACAATAAAAATATATAATGAACATAACACAAACAAGGACATGAACACAGGTAAATTTAAGTTTTTTTTTTTCATTTATTGCCATTTCTTATTAAAGAACAATATTAAAGATGTATAAACATTGTCAGAGATTGGAATAAATAGTTGAATAATTGAACAGTGAATCATGAAAGCACACTAAGTTGGCCTATCTGTTATATATCTTGAAATTGATTTAAATTGTGAAAGATTATTGAAATGCAAGTCTAAACTAGAGTTTAGATGGGAAATGGAGTTATATGAATTCTGTAGACGGTTTATACATGAATATTTACTAACATCTATTCTCGAAATCTATCTATCTATCCATTTTCGAAAATCTATTATAAGATATATATGAGAATATCTATTCTTCGGTTGGCTGTCACGTCACTCGACAGCCGACAGGACAGAAAGCCGCGATGTTGATGAAATCAAAAGATGGTTCATGCACCGTCTCACGTCAGTTATATTCGTATATATAATGGTGAAAAGAATACCAGAGACATTCAGAGTCCTTATTACCGCCAATAGACATTACTGACACTGTACTAGATCTTCACATTAAGAGGCCGCAGGCGCGCTACACGCGCTCGTTGTTCGCTCGCTTCAGACTCGAGTTTAACATCCATCGTGTGCGAGGCGCAGCCCATAGACTAGCCCGCCGAACCCATATTCTCGTAAACGCCGTTAATACCCTTACTCACACTTTTGATATATTTCACAGTCCATATTTTTTTTCGGTATTCAAAAATATATATCTAGGTTTCCGTAAACTGGAAATTTTTTCATTTTCCATTTGAAGAATTTGAAAAATTACAAATTTTTTGTTCAAAATTCTGTAAATGCGACAACCTCCCTCTTTCAATCATCAACAGAATGCAAAAACAATCATATTGATATCTCAAAAATTACGGCCGTGAGAGTTTGCGGCGTGAAATACGAGCGCCTGCGGCCTCTTAAGGACATTATTATTATTATTATTATTATTATTACTTTATTGTCATTATTGATCATAAAATGATATTTGACACGTCAGTGGAAAAAAACACATACACACATATTACAAGATAATAAAAACAAACCCATACATATGTATGGGAATTAGTAGATTCATCTCGTCAATAATGGTTATAAGATGTATTGTGTATAGGGAAACAGCCTGCGGCTAGATATATAGATTCTATCGAGAGGGGAAGATTGAACAGCGGATACCTTGGTTCATAAGTATAGATTCTCTTAAGGTAGGTTCATAGAGCCACGGCATTTTTGCCGGCCGGCAATCTTGTCGGGTGCCGTTGGACGTCAAATGATTGGTACCGTTCATACTACCACGGCAAACTGTCACCGACTCAAGGCAATTATGTATCAAAACGATGCGATAACCATGGCAACGTCGATAGTGATCGAGCTTGACAGTCGATAGTTCGTACGCAGAACACACAGTTCGAGTATAAACGTGGCCGTGATGTCGTCTACGTCATCACGGCAAGTCTGTCGTCCGGCAAAATGTTCAACTTCATTCAACTTTCAAGGCCACAGTGAACGACAAGCCCGGCAAGTCTGTGATTGGCTCATTCATTTTGACGGCACGGCAAATTCGTGTTGCCGTGGCTCTATGAACGTACCCTTAGTGGAGAACCCTTTGATATATACAAAAACACGAGATTTTGACGTTTTGGCAGTTGTCTTGGTTGCTGGAGAGGTAGTGATAACGATGAAAGTCTGCTCGTTCAGGTAGGTGGTTGGATGAAGTGGGAAAGGGCAGAGGAAGGGGAGGGACTGACGTGTCAAAGGTGTGAAGTTCAAGAAAGCTGGCGCTTTCGTGTACAAGATAAACCTGGTCTTAACTTCGACCCAAGGTCAAAGTGGCTGTGTTCTAATTGTTGGTTTAGGATAATACCACTTATCTGCTGTTCTTTTCGGTTTTATCTTCAAAACTGTTTTAAATAATTTATCTTGTCTATTTTGTCACTAGATCCATATTACAGAATATTATAATATTATGCTTGGATGTGCAGACATTTTTTTTTTTTTTTTTTACACATTGGGTTTTAACGACGCACTGTAATGATGACTGAGATCTATTGGCGTCGGATGAATGATTAATGAGATGGCGGGATGATGAGATGAAGGTCTTTTGGGTAATGGGAAGAATAGTGGAAAGAAAGCGGTCGTGGCCTATATTGTGGGAACCATCCCGGCATTAGCCTAGACTACAGAGGGAAACCACGAAAAACCCCTGTAAAGATGGACGGTGGCGGGGATCGGACCAGGTCCGATACTTCCATTCACCTCCCGGGTCACACGAAGCAAGTGCGCTAACCACTCAGCTACATGTGCCGGTGACATTTTGTTTATTGTTGGTTGATAATGAAATGATGAAATGGTTGAGACACAGGATGAAGGACATTTTGAAGTGTAAAGGGTGTTATAGTGTATTGAAGGGTTGTTTATTTTTAAGTAGTGTTTTTACAGTTTGAAAGTTTATTTTAAAAATTGTTTACGAAAGTCCATTTTATTTTCAAGTTTATTATTGATTTTGGATCATAGTTCTCTATATTATTTTGGAAAATTTGAATTAAAAATGGTACAGAAATGCACCTTCCCCTGCTGGAGTTGAAATTGAAATGTAGGGTAGGGTAAGGGGAGTGTCATGTGAATGACCAACACACCAAGTCAGAAAACTGAGGGAAATTTGTACGTTTTTTCGAGTCTCACGTCAGTTACGAGTTCTTGAGAACGTTTTCAATCTATATCATTGTATCGCTTTATTTTCACCCGCTCATTCGTCTCCCCAAATAACTCAGCTGTTGATGATGACATCAAGCAACAGCGAAAAAATATGAAACAGTCTATCACTGTATAATTATTTCCCCAGGAGTCCGGATACCGAGTGTACCTTCTTCGACACTTTTCCGTTTGGTTATCGCACGTTCTGCAAGCAGAAGTACATCTACCGCAAGATGTTGGCGGTAGACGTTGACGGCGAACCCAACACAGACTCGTTCAAACTGCCCGCGTGCTGTTCGTGCCACATCATGCGAATGGACGGGACGTCTTCGAGGATGGGCTTCGATGCTGCGACGCAGTCGCCCGCTACGAAGAAAAGGAAGAGAAGGAGGAAGTGAGGTTAGGTTATACGAAATAAATCGTAGGTTGTTATGTGTTAACTACGAATGTGAAGAAAAATGAGTATATTACATTTTTCTTTGAACTACTTCAGTTGCCAAAATGAATCAACGAACATTATGAAGTTAAGTGATGAACGTAAGAAGCGTGAACGGACTTGGAAATGCGATTGTCGAACGTTCACAACGAAATAACAATAGAATGTAAATTTATCATCAATTATATTCAACTGTGGCGTGTTTGGAAGAGGAAGTGAAGGTATACCTTCAGTTAAATTAGTGTTATATTGAGTATGAGAGAAGCGTTGAACTTATATTTGTAATTTTTCGGTTTGTTAATGCAGTTTACGTGGAGTTTCGACTGCTTACGATCATAAAAAAAACTCGATCGTGAGAGATGTGAGCAACGACTAAGAGATGAGCTTGTTTTGTAGTTGAATGGAAGAAAATATAAAATAATCATTTCAAAATGTCCAATTCATCAAACCATTTTCGAATTGTCGAGTGATTTTTCCGAACAAACATTCCAGTTTGCAACATTGTTGTTCTCAAAGAGGAGAGAAATTTTGCAAAAACTTGGAAATGATGTTTATTGAATTCTTCGAACAAGTGAGTCGTATGTATGGAACCGGTAAGGGAAAAATGACCGGGGCACTTAGCACACAACAAGCAAGCATATCAGTAAACGAGTTTTTTCCGTGTCATTTCAATATGTAAAATATTTTGTTATACAGTGAAACCAATGTGCATCGTTACTGGATCCACCGTTTTCCTGCTTGTATCATTCATTTTTTCTCACCCCACTCTCATATAACCAATGTTAAATTTTCCTGGATGGATTGTTTTCCTGTTTGGATGGTTTTATTTTCAGCTGGTCCCTTGAAAAACGATGGATAGAGGTTTCACTGTATTGTAATTGCAAAAGGAGTATTTTGGTCTTTGATGTACCACATGCCTTTATTTTTCTCACTTATATATGAAACAAAAATGATTTCTGGAAATCTCCGAATAAATACTCCGACTGTTCCGCTGACTATCTGCCGAAAAACGACGTTCCAATCGTCGATGTTGTACACGGTGAAACATCCCATTCAATTGTTGACAAATGAGTTTGAAGGTATTTAATATTTATAATTAAGTTTCAACTGCAACGAATAATTTTCATAAGTACGGTACTCAATACCTTAGTCATATATAATTCCATTTTTCTTCTCTTGTACCAGTGGATATTTAAAATAAGTTGAATATTCAATTAATGGTTATTGCAGTTTGATCATCAAGTGTCAACTGTGTTGTACAAACTTACATATAAATGTTAACTCAATATATATATTCAATGATTTTTTGATACACCGTCTTGTCAGATATGCTAAGATTATAATTACAATTATTGTTATAATTCTTATTCTGATGTCATTGTTGTTCGGAGCAGAACGATACTCAAAATTGCACACCACTTCTCAATTATTATAAATTTATAATTAATATTGAAATATTATAATAATTTTATCTATATTGAAATTATATTCACATAGTTTTTGATCACAACAAAAAAATTATTCATAATTTTAACGATGAATAGTTTTCAAGATTGCAGCAAATTAAAATTGAAATCATATTGTGAACTTAGATCTGTGGTTGAACTAAATGTGGTCAACTGATTTGAGATCTGATTGTTTTTGTCTGATGATAACTACCAGTGAAATGTGAAATAGATATTATTGAATGCGTACTTCTGTGATGTTTTTTATCAACCCCACTCACAGCTGGGTTATATTTCAATTGCATCAAGGATCACATCTGTAAGTGCAACAATATATGAATACATTGTGAACAGAAGTCGAGAACATTTTGTAATTTTCTTATATCAAATTGTATTCAATAAAAGCTCACCAGATTTTCCTTCCTGGAAAGTGTATGAATATTTGAAAATAATGAAATTTAGGGTTGTACAATATGATATATTGCTATATTTCTATTATATCAGACAGTGTATAATGCAAGTACGTAATATTAATAGAAATCAAGATTGAATTATCAACAAATTTCCGCTCCAGTCTAAATCCTCTAAAAATGTCCAAACGATCCCACCGTTCATCCATTGAATATTGACCGTATACTTATCTAATGCTCATAATATGTCATAACTTTCACCACTTATTCCATTACTATAATACTGTCATCTTGGATATTATATTTCATTTAATATTTTCAAATTTCAGCCCACACGCAGAGAATTTTCTCCATGTGGGCTGGCTTCTTATCTTTATTAAAAAAATGTTTTAAAAAGAAGAAAATTGTAAAGTGTGTAAGATGAGAATAAAAGAATGAGTTTAAAGATCTCTCTATCTCTATCTCAAAGATAAAAAAAAAATTGTAAAACAATTATTTCTGATCAATTTTCAATGTCAATATAATATAATAAGATTATTCTTGTTTGTTTTCGATTTTTTTTTTTTTATCAAAATTGTGCAAGAGAATAACATAAATTTAAAGACGTTTGCAGTCGAGCAGTGGGATCCCACACTTCATGAAGAAATTGGAAAAGCAACTAAATATTAAGTCCGCTGTGAAAAGAAATCCAATAATCCAGGTTGCATATATTATTCTATTGAGTATTGATGACTATCTGCTATATAATTTTTTTTCCATCTTCATTGTCCATGTCACTTATACATTTTCTAATATACTTTTAGTAGGCCTGCTTGACACGGTTTATACAAGAATTATCAACAAATTGTAAATGAATATAAGAAAGTAAATGAATGAACACTTACATTTTTAGTTTTTATTGCCATGAAATGAATTTCGTATTGCATTTAATTATTTTACAAAAGATGTCTCGAGCCAGCTTTTGAACAGCGAAATGACAAAACTGATGAATAAATGACACGAGATTACCAAAAACTGGGAGTTGTATTAACAACTTGATGGTTGTACTGCCAACTTACATTTGTATACCCTCCTCGACTTTTCTGCTTCCCTGATAGAAAACTCTGCCGCGGTGAGCATCAGGTAGGTATCAAACCGATCACGAGGGACTTAACATTTTCGCCTTCACGTCTGGCTCATTGTCCTCATTGATGACATTTATTTTATTTACGTACGGTAATATACAAATGTTTGATTGGGCATTTATATATTTGGTCATTTTAATTTCATTTGCCATATTGTACTGTTATAATTCAAATTATTATGCATGTAGTGAGGCACATGTTGTAATGGAACTATTGCTCTTTTCTTGCAAACTCCACTCAGTGTATTTCCAACTGTACAAAAATCATTGCAATAATTATAAAAACTGAATATACACTCACTTATTATTATTCAATGTGATTGATGATCAGCTATGAGCCCTTGAAATCAAAACAAGTGAATTCAACAGGAAACTGTGGCCTAGGTACACGGAAAACATCATCTTGTAGTAGGTTAGCTGTAAGCCCTTGCAGACAACAGCATACTTTTGATGAAATGAACAAAACTATAGCCTGGCCGCGGGGTCTTTTGATTCGAGCAATATTGACAGAATATCTAACTGAAGTACGCGGCAAACATGATGCAAGAGGAAGGTAGCTACGAACCCCTGCAGGGTCTTTTGACTCGAGCAAAATTGCTACAATATCTAACTGAAGTACGCGGCAAACATGATGCAAGAGGAAGGTAGCTACGAACCCCTGCAGGGTCTTTTTAATTCGAACAAAATTGATATAATATCTAACTGAAGTACGCGGGAAACATGATGCAAGAGGAAGGTAGCTATGAACCCCTGCAGGGTCTTTTAATTCGAGCAAAATTGATATAATATCTAACTGAAGTACGCGGCAAACATGATGCAAGAGGAAGGTAGCTATGAACCCCTGCAGGGTCTTTTAATTCGAGCAAAATTGATATAATATCTAACTGAAGTACGCGGCAAACATGATGCAAGAGGAAGGTAGCTATAAACCCCTGCAGGGTCTTTTAATTCAAGCAAAATTGATATAATATCTAACTGAAGTACGCGGGAAACATGATGCAAGAGGAAGGTAGCTATGAACCCCTGCAGGGTCTTTTAATTCAAGCAAAATTGATATAATATCCTACTGAAGTACGCGGCAAACATGATGCAAGAGGAAGGTAGCTATGAACCCCTGCAGGGTCTTTTAATTCGAGCAAAATTGATATAATATCTAACTGAAGTACGCGGCAAACATGATGCATGAGGAAGGTAGCTATGAACCCCTGCAGGGTCTTTTGACTCGAGCAAAATTGATATAATATCCTACTGAAGTACGCGGCAAACATGATGCAAGAGGAAGGTAGCTATGAACCCCTGCAGGGTCTTTTAATTCAAGCAAAATTGATATAATATCCTACTGAAGTACGCGGGAAACATGATGCAAGAGGAAGGTAGCTATGAACCCCTGCAGGGTCTTTTAATTCGCGCAAAATTGATATAATATCTAACTGAAGTACGCGGCAAACATGATGCAAGAGGAAGGTAGCTATGAACCCCTGCAAGGTCTTTTAATTCGAGCAAAATTGATATAATATCTAACTGAAGTACGCGGCAAACATGATGCAAGAGGAAGGTAGCTACGAACCCCTGCAGGGTCTTTTGACTCGAGCAAAATTGATATAATATCTAACTGAAGTACGCGGCAAACATGATGCAAGAGGAAGGTAGCTATGAACCGCTGCAGGGTCTTTTAATTCGAGCAAAATTGATATAATATCTAACTGAAGTACGCGGCAAACATGATGCAAGAGGAAGGTAGCTATGAACCCCTGCAGGGTCTTTTAATTCGAACAAAATTGATATAATATCTAACTGAAGTACGCGGCAAACATGATGCATGAGGAAGGTAGCTATAAAACC
Organism: Brachyptera risi; assembly: GCA_964007535.1. Taxonomy (NCBI): domain Eukaryota; kingdom Metazoa; phylum Arthropoda; class Insecta; order Plecoptera; family Taeniopterygidae; genus Brachyptera; species Brachyptera risi. The sequence goes on along the minus strand of OZ023335.1, from coordinate 24,374,112 downwards.
CTGCAGGGTCTTTTAATTCAAGCAAAATTGATATAATATCTAACTGAAGTACGCGGCAAACATGATGCATGAGGAAGGTAGCTATGAACCCCTGCAGGGTCTTTTGACTCGAGCAAAATTGCTACAATATCTAACTGAAGTACGCGGCAAACATGATGCAAGAGGAAGGTAGCTATGAACCCCTGCAGGGTCTTTTAATTCGAACAAAATTGATATAATATCTAACTGAAGTACGCGGGAAACATGATGCAAGAGGAAGGTAGCTATGAACCCCTGCAGGGTCTTTTAATTCGAACAAAATTGATATAATATCTAACTGAAGTACGCGGCAAACATGATGCAAGAGGAAGGTAGCTATGAACCCCTGCAGGGTCTTTTGACTCGAGCAAAATTGCTACAATATCTAAAAGAAGTACGCGGCAAACATCATACAGTAGGAAGTTAGCTGTGAGCCCCTGTGGACAACTGCATACTTGTGATAAATTGAACCAAAATCTAGCCTGGATACACGGCAAACATCATGTAGTAGGAAGTTAGCTGTAAGCCTCGCAGACTATCGATAAATTTAACTAAACTTTAGCCGGAGTATACGGCAAACAGCCGACTTTGGGAAGTATATTAAATAGAAATATCTCAAACTCTCTCTTCTGCATTAAAGCATTGAATAATAAATAATAGATTGTATTGTTTCCTTGTAATCCATCTATTTGTTTGATATTCTTCCAACCTTTTCAAGCTCAATTAATACTTCTCATTATCAATTTTCCCTAAAATTGAAATTTCTAATTACTGTTTAGTAACATCTGAATGAAATAGGATTAGGAGAATGCAGTGAAGAAAATAACGAAACATTCATATTACAGTTTTTATTTCTCAAGTCCTCTTCATCTTTTTTTCACATGAAAGCTCTAGTATAGCATCCAACAATGTATTATATGATGGGTCACCCTCTATAGGGTATTCTCAACTGACGTCACCCATTGTTGAAAGAGAGAGACAACAAAGTGCACCATTTGGAATTGACCAATCAGAATATTTGGTAGTCCACCAGTTCGCTGTATTGCTACAGTAACGATTGTTTGTCGTTTGTTACGTGCGAACACCCTATAGATATAATATACATTGTTGAAATAATAATAATTTTCCCATTCCAATATGCACAATTTTAACAAATTCAAACTCATTTTGTATTTTCCACCTCTGAGCTAGGACAATAGCTATTGTCCTAGCTCTGAGATTAGCTTTACCAAATGTTTATGTCAAAAGTGTGACTGGAAGATGAATTTAATCCTCTTCCACCTTAATTCTGGACATGAATCTTTGGTGAAACTGGCCTGAAGGACACATTACACACATACTAATACACCAAAACAATACACGTGGTAAAAATAATATTTATCCAGGATGCACACATAACACAGTCATGTACGAACAAGACTGCTTGTATAAGGGTACGCTTCTTTATAATAATTTATCTGACAAATTGAAAATGCAAAAGAATATGAAGGTGTTCAAACAACAACTGAAAGATTTTACTATTACCGATTCAGTATATAGCATGAAAGATTTTAATGTACAATGACTGAGTTTTACTTTATATATAACATGTTTGTTAATTTTATCCTATGTTTTAGATGTTCTGTTTTGTATGTAGGCCTATGTACTACAATCTAGATTATTCATGTATATTTTTCTATACATTGTATAGAACAAACTATAATTATGTAAATTGACTTGCCATATATTATTCATTTTTTTAAAATGAAAAATCCTTAAAATAAAAAAAATAAAAATAAAAAAATTAAAATAATTTTTTAATAAAGAAATCTAATCTAATCTAATCTAATACTTATTAAAATTGTGTTTCCACTCATTTCACCCTAGCCTAGGTAGCTCGGTCAGCTGAGGCACCGCTTCAGAAACCGAAGTCACCGTTGGGCGTGGGTTTGAATCCCGCGCAAGGCTTGGGTTTTTGTAATTGTCCTTTCACTACTTATAATCACTTCATAATTTCATAATCATCTGCTATAAATTCGTATCCCCATATAACCTAGCTGTTGGTGGGGTTATCAAGCAAACATCATCATCAATCTCACCCATCCAGTGCAAGGAGGACATGACATGTCATATCAAATATCCTGCTTAAGTGAATCCCCACCCCAAACCCTGCCGGGTGAAAACTTGAAACCAAGGTCTGAAATATTAGAGCAACTACAAAAACTCCTTCATATAAAAGTTGTGAAATCAAAACTGTGTGCCAAGTGCATTATTTGATTCAATATTTCTCATTTCTGTTGGAAGGCCATTGATTGGCGTTCTAAAATATTGTCGATCCATAATAAATATTCACAATAGTTTCACAAATAATCACCCCTGGTGGGAACTTTTTGCCCTATGAAGACTAGGAACGCCTTAATACAAGAACTTCATTCAGCCACAGCTACTATAGTGTTACTAGTTACATGAGTTACATGGCACTGTTACTAGTAACAGTGCCATGTTATTAGTGTTACTAGCTGTTACAGTTACATGGTACTAGTGTTAGTGCTGAGCTAATGAGGGCTGGTTGACAGTTGGGGGTGGTTATTACTGACAATCAGGGCCGTGCATTCCAGGTATGCGGGGTATGCGGCGCATACCCAATCATAATTACACATTACACATCTAATTGAATTGTGTTCTCTGAGATTATCTAGTGAATTGTTTTCGAAATTGCGGGTCAATATTTTCGGTTAAGAGTATAGTTTTGCTAACTGCAAGCGCAAGAATAAGAGTAACTCGTGTTGGGTATGCCGTGAAAACATCGCATCGCCAGGGTAGCGAAGGAGTGGATTGCACGCGCAGATTTACCGTTCTAGCCCAGACTCATCAAGCGGGGGAGACATCGCGAAAAGGTAGGCTTGGTATGCGATGAAATGATCGCATGCCGTGGATTTTTCTCTAGGACACATCACGTACAGCAGTCTTAGGCCAGGCCTATAGTCACGTGTGAACTTGAGCAAGTGTTTAGGTATTGTATTTGTAGGTTATAAATGAGAGTAATCATAAATGTAAACGTAGGAAGTTTGGTGATTTATGAACAAGTGAGCTAAGTTCATATTGAACACAGAACAGATTGTAATAAATTAATCATCATTAAATTCAGTGTTTTTCAATTCTCCTATTAGTATGGAAGTAACCGTCGACCACATAGAGGTGCCCCAGTCACTGTGGCTAATCTCTAGCTAGCCACTACTACATTGATGAAAATAATAATCAACGTTATGACGTGTAAATCAAAACAAAACAGTGTATCAAAAACAGTAACACATGCGAGACCGAACACGCGCAAAAGGCTAGCTCGCTAGGCCTACCACTATACGCTACCGGTGAGATTGGAGTTAGAAGCACAAAATCACATTCACAGTGAGTGAGTGAGTGAGTCCCTTGGTCACTCTTAATTTTATCATGTGTTGTGACGACAATTAAATAAAGATGTGTTTCGTAGCGAAATTAACATTATGTCAAAGCGCAAAGCAACCATGCAATAATGAATGTCGATTATTTCAGGAAAAGTGTAGAAATATGTTCTTTTTTTTCACCTACTTCCAGGGCAAATCGATCTGTTGTCAGTGATATTGCATTTAAAAAAATTAAAACACTCTGAGCAAAAGTCTACCATGGGAAAAATAATTTTTTTTCCCTTTGTTTTTCCATATGAATCCATTCATACGTTCCATCAAAGGTCAACAAAATACACCAAAAATTATGGTTTGAAAAAAATTCCCTGCGGGGCTAAAATGGGGGGCCTTGCCCCCCAAACCCCCCGCGGGTCACCGGCTTCGCACATACTACCCTGTCTGTGCTAATCGTTCTTCTTAAGAGCAGCATACCCAGCAAAATAATCACCGCACGCCGCTGCTGACAATAGATTGATGGAATGAGGAATAATCTTATTGCTATTGCTCAAGGATTTCTTGATCCAGGACTTCTTACTCCAGAGCTTCTTACTCCAGGACTTCTTGCTCCAGGACTCCTTGCTCCATGACTCCTTGCTCCAGAGCTTCTTGCTCCAGGACTTCTTGCTCCAGGACTCCTTGCTCCAGAGCTTCGTGCTCCAGGACTTTTTGCTCCAGGACCTCTTGCTCCAGGACTCCTTACTCCAGGGCCTCTTGCTCCAGAGCTTCTTGCTCCAGGACTTCTTGCTCCAGGACCTCTTGCTCCAGGACTTCTTGCTCCAGGACTTTTTGCTCCAGAGCTTCTTGCTCCAGGACTTCTTGCTCCAGAGCTTCTTGCTCCAGGACTTCTTGCTCCAGGACCTCTTGCTCCAGGACTTCTTGCTCCAGGACCTCTTGCTCCAGAGCTTCTTGCTCTTGCTGACCGCACAGTAACTGCTGGTATTCTGCATGTCACCCAGTTCTTTGACACGTCCAGCATCTAGTCCATGTAATCAGAAAGAACCTTGATAAGCATTTACAGTCTTAGATAACACTTATCCGCCATTCGGAAGACCAGGGTTCGATTCCCGCCATGGTCGACCATCCTGACAGGGGTTTTACGAGGTTTCTCTCTGACGTTCAGGTTGATACTGGGATGGTTCCTCAACAACAGGCCATGACCGACTCCTTCCCACTATCCAAAACACCTGATAAAAAATAACCTCTCATCTCATCATCCCATCATCTCATTCATCATCTACCGACGCCAATAGATCGTAGCCATCAGTATAGTGCGTCGTTGAAACCCAATATGAAAAAAAAAAAAAAATTCATTATGGTTCCTCATCTAGCTTAGATCTGTATAGTTTTGTGGCATTATCGGATGGTAACTTTTATATTTATGAATTTTAGAAATTTCAAAAATACTCATTAGAATAACACGGCGGAAAAAAAATTAAAACAATTTTATTTTTTAAAAAATTGAAATTTTGTGTGAAGTTGAATAACATCTTGATACACATTTCTGAGAATTCTCAGCTTGATTGGGTCAGCCATTTTGAAGAAAAAACATGAAATGTGCTAAATTGGTACTACTCGAAGCGGTTTTTACCCATTTATAACTAAAATGTTACCCAATTGGCGAATTTAGGCAAAAATTTGGCAATGAAGTCGACATATTATTACTCTCCGCTCGTCCAACAACGCGTATATAGCGTTTTCCTAGTAATAATAATAACACTTATCGTTGAGAAGCTGTATGAAGACTTCACACTGAGAATTATTGATATGTCATGATTGGTACTTGGATCATGTTGGCATGTTTGTAACAATGGTGAACAATAATTTCACAATTATTATATGAGAAGTGAAGAAAACAGAGATGGGTTGAAAAAAATCAAAATACTTCTCCTCTAGGAACATTCTACAGACTAGAAGAGTTGTGTGAACTTGTGAAGAAAGATTATCACTAGTCAAACGCGAAATATGCGTTGTAAGATGAGCGAGATATCCTAATAAGGTATAAAAGTCGTTGAAGTAGTTCTACCCTTGCTACTTTATCGACTCTGGTATTCTACACACCTTGATATCTGAATAAGCTATAAAAGTCGTTAAAGTAGTTCTAATCTTGCCACTTTATTGACTCTGGTAATCTACACACCTTGACGCATATGAAAAATACTTCATTGTTGGTCAACTCTTGAATCTAGAAAGCAGTGAATCTCGACAACTTGATTCTGTCACAATTTTTATGATATATTTGATGAATATTATCAGTTATTTTTATTTTTTTCTTCAGAACGACTGATCAGAATTGCTTCCAAAATCGTAATAATGTGTAAAATCCATGTTTACACATTTAGAGAAAATTTCATCCCATTTGGAGAGATTTTATTTTTCAACATTTTTCGCCCAGCCAAATCTTATGGGGTTTTTAGAAACTTTAGGATGATTTTTCTCAAAATCGGTCTGACCGATTCATTTCAAAAACTATACAGTTCTAAGTTGGATGAGTTTGCGTGTTCAAAAAAAGTTTCATGTTGATCAGTCAACCCTTGCGACCTGTGGAGTGCTTACAAAAAAAAAAAAAAACACACACAGACAAAGCCCTATAAGAGTGGGATGGAGACTTCGCTACGCTCATCAATAAATCGAAATCGAAAATAGAAAATTACTGTAAAAGATACTTCAATAGAAATATGAGATAAAATTTAATTGATGAGCGTAGCGAAGTCTCCATCCCACTCTTATAGGGCTTTGTCTGTGTGTTTTTTTTTTTTTTTTTTTTTTGTAAGCACTCCACAGGTCGCAAGGGTTGACTGATCAACATGAAACTTTTTTTTTACACGCAAACTCATCCAACTTAGAACTGTATAGTTTTTGGGATGAATCGGTCGGACCGATTTCGAGAATCATCATCTCAAAGTTTCTAAAAACCCCATAAGATTTGGCTGGGCGGAAAATGTTGAAAAATAAAATCTCTCCAAATGGGATGAAATTTTCTCTAAATGTGTATACATGGATTTTACACATTATTACGATTTTTTAAGCAATTCTGATCAGTCGTTTTGAAGAAAAAAAATAAAATGACTGATAATATTCTTCAAATACATCATACAAATTGTGACAGAATTAAGTTGTCAAGATTCACTGCTTTCTAGATTCAAGAGTTGACCAACAATGAAGTATTTTTTATATGCGTCAAGGTGTGTAGAATACCAGAGTCAATGAAGTGGCAAGAGTAGAACTACTTTAACGACTTTAATAGCTTATTCAGATATCAAGGTGTGTAGAATACCAGAGTCGATAAAGTAGCAAGGGTAGAACTACTTTAAGGACTTTTATACCTTATTGAGATATCTCGCTCATCTTACAACGCATATTTCGCGTTTGACTAGTAATATTGAATATGAATAACTATTAATTGTAATCAGAATTCAGAAATTTCCTCAATATATTTTGATTTTGAAAAAGTCAGCATTTTTTTTTCTTTCAAAAAGTGTGTATATTAACAGTATATGGAGGTTACTCGTGTGAATTCTTGATGGCCACACCAGGATCAATTGAATATTTTAATTCATTGGATTTAGGCCCGGTTTTACCAATCTTAGTTAGGCCCGGTTTTACGAAACTGGATTAAGCAATAGTTAGTGGATTAACTTGTTATCACCATTGGTTACATATGTTATTTTAATACCTTTAATCAATAGTTAGTGGATCAGCACCCTAACTAAGATAGGTAAAACTGGGCCGTGGGGTGCTAATCCACTAACTATTAATTAAAGGTACGGAAATAACATATGTAACCAATGGTGATAACAAGTTAATCCACTAACTATTGCTTAATCCAGTTTCGTAAAACCAGGCCTTTAAGATATAATTTTCATTTGTACTATGATATCAAAACTGTAGTTTTGTTTGTTTTTGTCTATCTGTCTGTTTTTGTGTTTTTTTTCTTTTCCTGATCTTGTTTTTTTTTGTCTACCTGTTATAGTTTCAGGTGACGTGATGTTCAGCCAAACAATTGATAAATAATCATGAATCTAAATAGTGAGTACAAAATTACTATAGGAGATACTTTGATGAGAATATAATCCTTTTTTTTAATAACATCGAAACTTGATACAAAATCATTGTTTCCCAATTAAGGCTATGGATGAAAAGTAGGATCGTTTAGACGGGGCACCACAAGAGCGATCTTACCACCGCATTTTAATTATTTGAAACCAATGAACTTCAAAAAATGATATAAGAAATATAATGAGATAGAATATAATAGTATTGGATAAAAATTAGGCTACTATTAATTGAAATCAGAAATTTTCTCAATAATCCATTCGATTTTTGAAGAAGCCAGTAATTTTTTCTCCCAAGTTCTAAATGTCAATTGAATCAATTATATCTTTGATAATGTATACATGAAGAAAGTTGTGATTTACAGGTAACAAATACAATACAATGCACATTTCAAATATATTAGACAATATAATAAAGAGTCAGTGAATGATCTATATAGTTTCTAACTTCTCCGACAAATACTTTTTAAGAAGTGCAATCAAATTATTAGATGAGCGTAGCGAAGCTTTCCATTTCACACCCTGAAAAAAAATGGGCTTCGTTTTTATGTTCGTTTTTTTTTTTTTTGTAATTATGTACGCGGCATACAGGTCAGAGAAATGTATCAATCAACTTGAAACTTTTTCTGAACGTTGGTGTCATCCCAGAATAGGTTGGGATTGTTATTCAGAGGAATCGGTTGGAAGGTTTTTCCGGAAAAAAATCGGAAAGTTTGGAAAATCCTCGTAAGAATAACCCGCAGGAAAAATACTTGAAAAACAAGAATTTTTCAAAAGCTCTCAAATTCTCACAGAATATGAAAAATACTATTATACACCTTTTCAGACATTTTTACAACAATCGAATGAGAAATAATGAAGAAAACGCAATAAACGTGTACATTTTATTGAATATTTGGATCAATTGGTTTTGCAAAGTGTTCATGTGACAGGTTGCAGGTTACTATAAATATCAACAAGTTGCAGGTAAGGTTTTTGAACGTTTGAAGTAAGTCAAGGTTTGTAGATGTAAATTGAGCTGACAAGTTATTTTTCATTCTAGATTGCCATACTTCTAAGCTCATCTCACAACGCGCATCCCGCGTTTTCCTAGTTATTAGATGAGCGTAGCGAAGCTTTCCATTTCACACCCTGAAAAAAATGGGCTTCGTTTTTATGTTTTTTTTTTTTTTTTTTTTTTTTGTAATTATGTACGCGGCATACAGGTCAGAGAAATGAATCAATCAACTTGAAACTTTTTATGAACGTTGGTGTCATACCAGAATAGGTTGGGATTGTTATTCAGAGGAATCGGTCGGAAGATTTTTCCGGAAAATGATCGGAAAGTTTGGAAAATCCTCATAAGAATAACCCGGAGGAAAAATACTTGAAAAACAATAATTTTTCAAAAGCTCTCAAATTCTAACAGAATATGAACAATACTATTATACACCTTTTAAGAGATTTTTACAACAATTGAATGAGAAATAATGAAGAAAACGCAATAAACGTGTACATTTTATTGAATATTTGGATCAATTGGTTTTGCAAAGTGTTTATGCGACAGGTTGCAGGTTACTATAAATATCAACAAGTTGCAGGTGAGGTTTTTGAACGTTCGAAGTAAGTCAAGGTTTGTAGATGTAAATTGAGCTGATAAGTTATTTTTCATTCTAGATTGCCATACTTCTAAGCTCATCTCACAACGCGCATCACGCGTTTTCCTAGTTTAGTTTTCTTTGAACATAATACTCATATTAAGTTTTCCTTGAACATATACAATCGCAGCTTTATCGCCTTCATTTGTAACAATTTCAATAATAATAGACTAATTTGTTATTGAAGTGATTTTATAATTGTTCATAATTTTATAATAGCAGATATAATTGTACGGTGTTATCCATATAAATCAGCCACTAGTGTTGTGGTTGACACGTATTGAGAATCGTTGGGGAGAATAAAGAAGAAATTCACAGAAACTAATCTGAAATGTGGCAAAGAATTATTTGCTACTTGGGTAAGATTTTTCAATTTAGAATTGTATTCAACTTTTATTACTTATGAGATCGAAATAAGATCGAGATGATAAGAAGTCTCAAGCTTTTCTCCCCACTGTGAATGTTTGAATTGTTTGCCAACCCTGGCTTTGATACATTGGGATTTATTGTTTGTCAAATGAGCTATCTTATTTTCAATTATTCATCAGGGTGGTAAGATCGCCATTTGTATTTGCATTTGTATTTAACTTACTCATCACAGATTGTTTTTAGAACAGGTGGTAATGATTATATCATGAAATCAAAGGAAAACAAACAAACATAGCCTATACTTGATAGAATTATACATTGTCAAATTAAATTATTATTTAGTTTTCTTTCAACATAATAGTAATATTAAGTTTTCCTTGAACATATACAATCGCCCTTGTGGTGCCCCGTTCAAACGATCCTATTTTTCACCCATTGCCTTAATTTGGGAACAATGGTTTTTCATCAAGTTTCTATGTTATTAAAATATATATATATATATATATATATATATATATATATATATATATATATATATATATATATATATATATATATATTATTTGCTGTCGATAGATAATTTAATTGACTCAAGGGGGCGTAATTCAGTACCATTAAATCAGGTTTAAGCAGGGTGTATTTTCAGTTTTTCAGTGAACGTTCAATACACGTTTAATCTTGGGTTAAAGGACATCACAACCCCGAAACTAGATTTTAGCGGATTATGACGATATTTATTTCTCCAAGCTTAGAGAAAACTAGAAATTACCATCCCAATTTCAGAAATTTAAATTAATTCATCTGTTCTCCAGGCCACGCCTTTTTTCCGAGTCGTGACGTAGACATCACTCGATTCTGTTCATGTTTCTACACCAAATCGGTAATTCCTACGTCATTACTCATGATCTCTGAAGGACAAAAAAGTTAATTAAAATTTCTGAAATTGAAATTATGACTTTTATTTTTCTCTAGAAAACTAAAGGATAAAAAATATCGTCATTTTTCATCAAATCTAGTTTCAGAGTTGTCATGCCCTTTAAGTGAAGACTGAGTTCATCTTGTACAGAAATGCGCTCCCAGAGATATATACGGCCATTGAATCTAGCCACCCTCCGTAGCTCAGTCAGCTGAGGCACCGCTTCAGAAACTAAAGAGACCGTTGGGCTTGGGCTCAAGTTCATTAGGCATTGGTTTTTGTGAAAGTCCTTTCACTTCCATCACATCATTAGACGAGCTTTAGCAAGGATTCAATTTGACATACTGAAAAAAATTGGTGTTCGTTTTTATGTTGTTTTTTTTAAGTTTTTTTTCGGTTCTCCAAAGGTCAATCGGCTACAGCTATCAACTTCAAACTTGTTTTCATCATGGTTCCTCATCTAACTTAGATCTGTATAGTTTTGTGGCATTATCGGATATCAACTTTTATTTTTATGAATTTTAGAAATATCAAAAATACCCATTAGAATAAAACGGCGAAAAAAAATGAAATTTTGTGTGAAGTTGAATTACATTTTGATACAAATTTCTGGAAATTCTCAGCTTGATTGGGTCAGCCATTCTGAAGAAAAAACATGAAATGTGCTAAATTGGTAACACTCGAAGCCGTTTTTACCCATTTATAACTTAAATGTCACCCAATTGGCGAATTTAGGCAGAAGTTTGGCAAAGAAGTCGACATACTATTACTATCCGCTCGTCTAACAACGCGTATATAGCGTTCTCCTAGTAGTTTCATAATCACCTGCTCATTTGTACCCCCATATAAAATAGATGTTGGTGGGGTCGTTAAAAAAGCAATAAGTCATCGTCAGTGAATATAAATCACTGTTAAACTAGCAATCTTCTCTCTGGATGGACAGCCTCAATTCATCGGGGCATCGATGTGTGTAACAAAATGCAGACCTTAGAGTTGTTACGCGCATTCTGAATTACTCGTAACTAGGCAAACGCGTTATGTGTTTCTGCGTTGATGGATGAGCTACTTATATCAACTTATATCTTAAGATTGGTTATTATATATATATACACATTGAGATCCAAACAATTAAGTCACTCCCAACTTATTTCCTAATCAATTTCTATGATAATAAAGAAGGCTTTGTTTTAATCGTTTACAATTGATTGGTGACACCTGTTGCTCGGATTTAATAGGTATCGTGATAGCTTTGAGTGATTCACAAAAATTACATAAAATATTTTTCTGAATAAAAACGGCTGATCCGATTTAAATGAAAGTTCGAAATAATGTGTATCATCATTAGATTAAAATTCCCTGAGAATTTGAATTCTCTCGGACGAAATATTTTTCACGAATTTTTGCCTCTGGGTTATTCTTACGAAATTTTTGAAAACTTTGAAATAAGTTTTCTCAGAAGTGGTTCAACCGATTGCGCTTCAAAATTATACAGTATCGAGTTAGATAAGGACACTTGTGTATGCCAAGTTTCAACTGATTTGGAATTCTTGTCTGACCTGTGGAGCGCGAAAAAAAGGCACTTTTTTCGGGTATGGTGAAATTGAGTCTTCGCTTCGCTCATCCAATTAACTCAATCTATCCAAACTAACCTAACCTTTGTAACTAACAACTAACCCAATGGAACAAACAACTAAACTGATTCAATCATAACTAAAATTTATCTAAACCTACTTCCGGTCCGAAGAGTAACCCTGCTGTCTTGTCGTAGTTGTGTCGCTGTGTCTGGCCGCTAGATGTCACGGCGCACGCGTCCTGTGTCCACCAATCACAGCTGCCAGCCAAGTGGTGTGCTCTGTCGGCGTCCTCAAGCGTGACGTCATACAGTTCGCCTCCAAATGTCGGTTCGACTCTCACAACTGCAACAATCCCAACAACCGTACGTCTCTGTTCATTAACACGTCACAACGATGAAAAGATACGAGACAAAATGGAACTGTGTTCTTTTTTCAAATTAGTATTATTTAAACTCTTGCAATTGCACATAAATGCGCGATGGCAAGTTCCCTAACTACCCCTATCTCACCACCTCCCCAATCCTCTGACGGAAAAACTCTAACCCTATTTCATCCCCCTCAAAAACACTTCTACTAAGCCCATTCCAGTCCCTACCTGTCCAAGAAAGAGAATTGACCGACATTTAATCCAGCCCCCTTTATGACTCCCGCTCTATCATGACCTCGCCTACCTCCATACCCTGACTCATTCCTTTCAATCAACTTATGCAGCTCCCCCCACCCCCCCTCTCCCTACATCAACCTGAAGAAATTACATAAACGATCCTCCTTCCTCCGTATTTCCAATTTCTTCCATCCCAGGTCTCGCATCATCTCAGTTGGACTCTCCAACATTCTCACCCTCTCCCCCCTTTCATTTCCCCCCATTTTCCACCTCCTAACCCCACCTGTAACCCTTCTTACCGCAATCCTTTGGACCCTTTCCACATCCCTTATCTCATCTAATCTATAAGGATACCAAACTGAACAAGCATATTCTACCACGGGACGCACTAACGAGAAATATGCTTTCTCCTTAATCTCCATACCCGCCCCCCTAAGTTGCCTTATTACAAAGTTTAGTGCATTTATACTTTTTTTCACTATTCTCTCAATCTGACTCCCCCACCCTAGACGTCTATCAAATACCACCCCAAAGTATACTTGTAATTTTTAATTTCAGAATACATATTGAAGAACTACGGAGCATGCGCAGTGCCTCAATCTACCCAACCTGTGGCTTACCAACAACCTCAGCCGTACGCCCAGCCAATACGATATGCGCAGTCACCAATTTATAGTCAGCCTCGTCCCTACGCCCAACCAAAACCAACCTACTCCCAACAGATAATGTACGCCCAGCCTCCTCGTTACTCCCCATACCAGCCCTACGCCCAGCCTCTTAGATCACTGTCGTACGCTCCCGTACAGAACTACGCCCCTAATTCAGGGGTGTACTATCCGCAAGTAAACTACGGCCAATTGCCTTACTACGGACAACAGGGCTTACCCGCCCCTGGTTATGGATATCCGTCACCACAGTACTACTATCCACCATCTTGGGTTACGTTGCCTCCGTTGGTACGGATATCCACGACTACACCGAGTACAATGCTACCGTCAACTACGACTACTGTAACTACACCTGTGACAACGGAAACAACTCCTACAACTACAGTTACTACTCCTACAACTACCGAAACTACTACGACTACCGAAACTACTACAACTGCGGAAACTAGTCCTACGACAACCGAAACTACTACAACTACGGTAACTACTCCTACGACAACAGAAATTACTCTTGCAACTACAGTAACTACTCCTACGACAACCGAAACTACTCCTACAACTACAGTAACTACTCCTACGACAACATAAACAACGACAGCAACTACAGTAAGTATACAGCTACGACAACGCAGAAACAAATAAAGACAACCACTACATACACGGGGTAAATCAACTTGAGATGCAGACTAGTACTTGGATGGTGATCAAGATGGACACGTGTCGGACTATACAACTATCTCCCAGCTTCATTCGAGTCCTTTTCCTCAATATATTCTTTCAAATCCTGTCTCAGAACATTTCTACACTCTATTCACAATTGGTGACTAGTGATTGACCCGCCCACAAACGTCACAAAACAAAACATCCAATCAAATGGGCTTTGTTATGTGGGAAATTTGACATTTACCCATCAGAGTATCTCTAAAGGTGGCCTCACAATAAGAACTAAGACTAACACTAACGCTAAGAGCTAAGATTAAGAGTTGGCAGATAGGAAACCAATGCTAGCTCTCACAGTGCAGTGCATAACCTTGAAAAGTTTACTAACTTTCAACTCTTAGCTCTTAGTTCTTAATTCTTAGCCAAGAACTCTTAGCTCGACCAATCAGATGGCGTCATTTGACATGTGACATCCACAGACCAATGGTGTATCCTGTAATAGTAGCTAAAATCAACCGCTTATTGTGAGTACATCATTTGTTACTGTTAATCTTAGCCTTGGTCATAATCTTAATTGTTAGTCTTAGTTTTCATTGTGAGGCCACCTTAAATGCCCACATGAAGTATATATCTAGGTGGCCTGGCGATTAGCCACGCCTATCACTAGTGGTCAATTCCACAGCCTATAAGACTTACCTCACGTACAATTCAATAATAACTGATCCGTAAACCAACTGAACTTCACCGGTCTTTTCTGTTATGAAACTAGCGTGAGTCATACGCTACGTACCCTTCTCATGCTGTCTTTCAATTTCATCAATCAATTAAATCTAACCAGATGAAGTTTTATGTAATTTAATTGTTATTGTTTTGGATTTCTTTATGCAAACCTGTATTTGTACAATGTACAGTGCATTGAGCTGAATTAAACGTAATATCAGTGCAAGGTGCACTGATAAAGAAATGAATATTTTGATTTTATTATTTTATTGTACCTTTGCTGCCTGTCAATTGCAATTTTTTGTTAGAAGGGGGAATGAGAATTTGTGACGTATTTAAAGGGGGGAGGGTGATAGGTTTTGTGACCAACTGTGACATGGGAGGGAGAGGGGTTCAAAGTGGCCTAAAAAAGTGTGACATAATTTATAGACATCTCCATACATATTGCACATATTTAGGATTCTGAAAAATTAATTTTAGTTTTCTTGATTGCTTCAATTGGGGAACAATGATTTTGTATCAAGTTTCGATGTTATGTAACAAAAAATTGTAGATTGGGTTTTTAAGTGTAAGCCCATAGGCCTTATTGTTATTATTATTGCAAAACACGTATATTGATTTTATGTTTTGAACACAATGCCTGATGTATGAACTGCAAAATAAAATGGAACAGTAATAAAAATACTTTTATTTAGAATAGAATAGAATGTCTTTATTTATCATGTATTTACAAACGTCATACAATCAAAAAGGGCGAGGTTCGATCGCTTTCGATTTATATAATATAATGCATTGAACAATGCATTGTGAAGGTGAGCAAAATTTGTTGAAGTCGGTGAATTAACTTAAAAAGAGGATGAATTTTAGTCGGTAAGAATCCGACACTCTCCTTAATTCAACCTGCGGGGGTGTCATGCAATATTTCCCCTCCTCAAAAAAAAAAAGAAGATAATTGTGGTGAAGGGAAGATGAGAAAATAGGTTATTTTATTTATAGGTTTTGGAATACGAGGAGAAAAACGGCGTGTCCTGTTTTTGTGGAAAAATCCCAGTATTCAAAGTATCACTCATATATTTGATTGGCTACGACCAAATAATATTGAAAAAACGAATTTAAAATAATCGAAATGAATAAATAACCAAATTGAATAAAATAAAATAAATACCGGTACAGTAGGAATGAAATGAAATTGAATAGAATTTATAATTTGAATATCAAATGGAAATGAATGGATGAATCATTGAACGAATAACCAAAATTCATGAAAATTGAATCAAGCATACAAAAATAAAAATGAAAAATAATCGAAGATTAAAATCATCAATATTGAGATAATAAAGAGAACAATGGAGAGAAAAAAGCATGATTCAAGAGTATAAGAAGAAAACGATATAATGAGAAAATTCAAGATTTTTTTCTCCCCAATGTGTGAATGTTTTGATTGTTTTCCAACTCTGAAAATATCACCTTATTATTAATAATTGAAACGGAGTGGTAAGATCGCCCTTGTGGTGCCTCATTCAAACGATCCTATCTTTCATCCATAGCCTTAATTGGGGAACAATGATTCTTCATCAATTTTCAATGTATAAAAAAAGTATTCAATGTAGCAACCACAAAAAAACTCTCAATCAGTCCCTCGTCATGGTCGACCATTCTGACCGGGGTCTGCATGGTATTGGTTTTCCTCGGTAGTTGAAATAAACACTGGGATGGTTTCATAAAAACAGGACACGCAGGTTTTCTCCTCATTTTCGAAAACACCTGATAAAATTATTAAAATAACCTTATCATCTCAATCAGCCTTCACCAACATCAACATTTCTTACAAATATATATTGGGTTTGAACGACGCACTGTAATGATAGCTAAGATCTACTTACGTTTCCAACAAACCTGATATATATGAGCCACAAACCCATATATGACACATATACACACATTTGTGACACATAAATATATATATATATATATATATATATATATATATATATGTATATATATATATATATATATATATATATGACATATGTAAGCATATATAATGACACATATAAACACATATAGACACATATAAACACATACCGGTATATGACACACATAAACACATATAGACACATATAAACACATACCGGTATATGACACACATAAACACATATAGACACATATAAACACATACAAGACACATATAAACACATATAGACACATATAAACACATATATGACATATATAAACACATACAAGACACATATAAACACATGTAGACACTTATAAACACATATAGACACATATAAACACATATATGACATATATAAACACATACAAGACACATATAAACACATATAGACACTTATAAACACATATAGACACATATAAACACATATATGACATATATAAACACATACAAGACACATATAAACACATATAGACACATATAAACACATATATGACATATATAAACACATACAAGACATATATAAACACATACAAGACACATATAAACACATATAGACACATATAAACACATATATGACATATATAAACACATACAAGACACATATAAACACATATAGACACTTATAAACACATATTGACACATATAAACACACACGACACATATAAAGGGGTATTCATGTGAGACACAGTTGTTAGGTTTTGCGGAAGAGCTGGCAGGGGTAGTAGACAAGGGGGGCTGTATTGATGCAGTGTTTTTAGATTTTGAAAAGGCTTTCGACAAGGTAGATCACACTATACTATTAGGGAAGTTGAAACTGTCCATTGGGAATGCTGGGTTAGTTAATTGGATTGGAAACTTTCTTCAGGATAGAGTTCAAACGGTTCGAGTAGGTTCGGAGGTTTCAAGTGAGGTTAAGGTTACGTCAGGAGTTCCACAGGGTAGTGTGCTAGGTCCGTTATTATTTGATTTATATATAGATGATCTGACTAGGGTTGTTAATTCGAGAATAAGGTTATTTGCAGATGATTGTGTGGTTTATAGGGAAATCAATACAGAGGAGGATGTAGTAGCTATTCAGGCAGATTTGACGGCACTTAATTGTTGGGTTCAGTTGAACAAGATGGGGTTAAATGAAGGGAAGTGTAAGTTAGTTACCTTTGGTAGGAGGAGAGTGAGGGCTGATGTAGTGTATGATGTAGGAGGGAAGTCACTTGAGTCAGTGGAAAATTACAAGTACTTGGGGGTGGTATTTGATAGACGTCTAGGGTGGGGGAGTCAGATTGAGAGAATAGTAAAAAAGAGTATAAATGCACTAAACTTTGTAATGAGGCAGCTTAGGGGGACAAGTATGAAGATAAAGGAAAAGGCTTATTTCTCGTTAGTGCGTCCCATGGTGGAATATGCTAGTTCAGTTTGGGATCCTTATAGATTAGGTGAGATAAGGGATGTGGAAAGGGTGCAAAGGATTGCAGTTAGAAGGGTTACAGGTAGGGTTAGGAGGTGGAAATGGGGGGAGAATGAAAGGGGGGAGAGGGTGAGAATATTGGAGAGTCCATCTGAGATGATCCGAGACTTGGGATGGCGGGAATTGGAAATACGGAGAAAGGAGGATCGGATCTGTAATTTCTTCAGGGTAATGGAAGGAGAAGGGGGCTGGGGAGAGTTGAATAGGTTGATTGTAAGGAATGAGTCAGGGTATGGGGGTAGGCGAAGTCATGATAGAGCAGTAGTTATAAAGGGGGCTAGATTAGATGTCGGTAAGTTCTCTTTCTTGAATAGGACAGGTAGGGATTGGAATGGGCTTAGTAGAAGTATACTTGAGGAGGATGAAATAGGGTTGAAGCTATTCCGTCAGAAGGTTAGGGAGGCGATAGGATAGGATTGATAGGGAACTTGCCACCGCGCATTTATGTGCAACTGCAAGAGTTAATAATAATAATAATAATAATAAACACATATATGACACATATAAACATATACGACTTTTATAAACACATATATGACACATATAAACACATATGTGACAGATACCTATATATATATATATATATATATATATATATATATATATATATACATACATATATATATATATATATATATATATATATATATATATATATATATATATATATATATATATATATATAAATGTATATGTATATGTAGATATTTTTTTTAATAACATCGAAATTGATACAAAATCAGTGTTCTCCAGTTAAGGCTATGGATGTAAGATGGGATCGTTTGGACGGGGCACCACAAGGGCGATCTTACCACCCCAGAATATACGAATGATACAGATATATTCGACAGATATAAACACATATGGGAAAAAATATATGAAGAAATGTAGACCCATGTTGGTGCCAACAAATACAAGCCAACTTTACAATGCAGTTCAATACCATATAGATAAAAGGACGCATTTTTATTTATATTTCATTTTATTTTGCAGTTTATATAATGTTAGGCATTGTGCTTGAAACATAAAATCAATATACGTGTTTTGCAATAGTAATAACAATATAGGCTTACACTCAAAAACCAAATCGTACAGTAAATCATTCTGAATGTTCAATATGTGCAATATTTGTAATCAATTGAAATTTGAAAAAAAAAATTCAATTGAATATTTGTAATCAATTGAAATTTTTTTTTTTTTTTTTTTGCAAAATGACCTCGCTGTCGACGCGCCTTTAAACTCCAACATTCATTCAATTTTTTTTTTCTTTTTGAACAACGAAAGGTGAGCTACCAACATAACAATCACAAATATTATCCTCATATTCGTATAGAATCACCTGTCGTGTTGTGGTTTTTATGATTTACCAGGACGAGGTTTACGATAAGAAACGCAACTACTTCTTTGAAAAGCGTCAAGTCTTTGAACTTGCAGCGCAGTATGGTTTAGTTTATTGTAGGCCTACCTCTTTGGAGCTGCACATTGTACAATTGTATATGTTGGCATTGAGAGAAAAACAATCGAATTTACAATCAAATCAAAATTAAACTTTTACAACTTTAAAAAGTTCGTCATAAACTTAATGATAGCAAGATGGGTCGTTTTACTTATTGATTTATAACAAGGTGTTTGGTGACAAACTGAGTGCTTTGACATAATGTTCAATTGACAATCTTGAATTTAACCATCCATTTACTAGTCGTAAAATCCAAAGTTAATTTACACCATGGATGTAGTTGTCGCTAGTAAAATCTGCGTTGTCGTTTGTGTAGTTACCGTAGTTTTTTTTATGTTGTCGTTGGTGTACTCACTGTGGTTGAAGGAGTGGTTTCTGTTGTCGTAGGAGTAGTTACTGTAGTTGTGGGAGTGGTTTCTGTTGTCGTGAGTGTAGTTACTGTAGTTGTGGGAGTGGTTTCTGTTGTTGTCAGTGTAGTTGGTGTAGTTGTAGGAGTGGTGTCTGTTGTCGTAGGAGTAGTTACTGTCGTTGTAGGAGTGGTTTCTGTTGTCGTAGGAGTAGTTACTGTAGTTGTAGGAGTGGTTTCTGTTGTCGTAGTAGTTATTGTAGTTGTGGGAGTGGTTTCGGTTGACGAAGAAGTGGAAGTTATGACTGTAGTTGTATGAGTGGTTAAAGTTGTAGTGGGAGTAGTTCCCGTAGTTGTAGGAGTAGTTGAAGTTGTAGTGGGGGTAGTTATTGTAGTGGTAGGAGAAGTTTCGGCTATCGTAGAAGTGGGAGTAGTTCCCGTAGTTGTAGGAGTAGTTGAAGAGGTCGTGGGTGTGATAACTGTAGTCGTAGGGGTAGTTACGGTTGTCGTCGGAGTAGTTACTGTAGTTGTAGGAGTAGTTGTAGTTGTTGTTGCTGTAGTAACTGTAGTCGTAGGAGTAGTTACAGTAGTCGTAGGAGTACCAACTGTAGTCGTAGGAGTAGTTACTGTAGTCGTGGGTGTAGTTACAGTAGTCGTAGGAGTACCAACTGTAGTCGTAGGTGTAGTTACAGTAGTCGTGGGTGTAGTTACAGTAGTCGTAGGAGTACCAACTGTAGTCGTAGGAGTAGTTACTGTAGTCGTAGGTGTAGTTAGAGTAGTCGTAGTTGACGGTAGCATTGTACTCGGTGTAGTCGTGGATATCCGTACCAACGGAGGCAACGTAACCCAAGAGGGTGGATAGTAGTATTGTGGTGACGGATATCCATAACCAGGGGCGGGTAAGCCCTGTTGTCCGTAGTAAGGCAATTGGCCGTAGTTGACTTGCGGATAGTACACCCCTGAATTAGGGGCGTAGTTCTGTACGGGCGCGTACGACAGTGATCTAAGAGGCTGGGCGTAGGGTTGAGGTTGGGCGTAAGGCTGGAATGGTGAGTAACGAGGTTGTTGGGCGTATGGAAGGGGTTGACTATAAGGAGGCTGTTTTGGGGCGTACAGAAGAGGTTGACCATAAGGAAGTTGTTGTTGGACGTAGGGACGAGGCTGACTATAAATTGGTGGCTGCGCATATCGTATCGACTGGACGTACGGTTGAGGTTGTTGGTAAGCCACAGGTTGGGCAGCTGGAGCCACTGCGCATGCTCCGTAGTTCTTCAGCACGTATTCTGAAATTTGAAAAAAGAACACAGTTTTATTTTATCTCGTATCTTTTCATTGTTGTGACGTAGTGAATGAACAGAGACGTACGGTTGTTGGGATTGTTGCAGTTGTGAGAGTCGAACCGACATTTGGAGGCGAACTGTGTGACGTCACGCTTGAGGACGCCGACAGAGCACACCACTTGGCTGGCAGCTGTGATTGGTGGACACAGGACGCATGCGCCGTGACATCTAGCGGCCAGACACAGCGACACAACTACGACAAGACAGGTACTAGACATTTTTTAACTACTCATATTTAACTATATTACTGTATTTAACTATAAATTAAGTATATTTTTTAATTACCTACATTTTTTTCGTTTCTTATATTCATTGGTAAAATTCATGTGTGTATTTCCTGGATCAAAGGAGAACTGTATTTGTAAGGTTTCGACGTTTGATAATAAAAAAAAATATATACGATATGAGGCGAACCTGGCATCCAGCGAGCAAACCTTTCCTGCCTAGATGAATGATCGTAGAATATTAGAGGACATCACAAATCTGAATCGTGAAACATTAAAGGGCATCACAACCGTAAAACTAGATTATGAAAAATAATGACGAGAAATTAGAAATCATCATCATAATTTCAGATATTATAATTAATTCCTCTGTCCTCCAGACACCATGACTGTGTCATGACGTGGACATTAACGATTCTGTATAGAAATGTAAACAGAATCGAGTAATGACTACGTCACGACTCTGAAGAAGGTCTCTGTCCTGGAGGATACATAAATTAAAAATAGCTCTTGAATTGAGATGATGATTTCTAGTTTTCTCTGAAATTGGGGAAATGAATATCATCATTACTCGTTGAAATCTAGTTTCACGGTTGTGATGTCCTTTAATGTTTCAGGTTTGTGACGTCATTCAACAGTGAAAAATACCTAATGAACAATTAATCACATCGTGAAATGCAGATCATAATTGTTGGAAATCTACATTTCTCCTTTCTGTACCAAACTAGGCAACCATTTCATCATCATATTATATAATTTTGGTATTAATTTTATCAACAATCGTATTGTGTTATTCTCTGCATAATTTTTCATGTTTTCCCTACATATTTGGTATCATGTAGGCCCTACGAATACGCAGGAAGAAAAATGTACGAGTACAAATAAGTCAAATTTATTATTAACAGATGTTAAAAGATCAATCAAGATCTGCAACATTTCATTTGAATTTGTCATTAATTTTAATCATACAAATTCTTGGGCATTTTATTACATCAATAGACTTGGATTTTTCTTTAATTATAAATTGAAATGATAGTCCATCCAGAATCTTTCAATTGAAACTATTTTTTGAAATGAAATCTATCTGAAAGATTCCAATTAATTTTGAACGATTTCTCTTCGTCGTGAATAGCGTTCATTTCTCAAGGGGGGGGGGGGGGGGGGGGGAGCCCCATACTGACAATGTGAACTATCAATTTTTAGGTACACTTATCTCTCAGAGTTCTTTAAAGTTAAGAGAAACGAAACTTCTTGTGTGATTACAAGCATACTTGAGTAACAATCTCTGAGCAGGATTATTTTGTGGCTCAAAATATTCCGAGTTTTTATCTGTTTCAAACATCAAAAATTTCATGACATATTATTGAAACAATCAATTTTTTTTTTTTAAATGTGGACGATAAATCGAAATTTTCTGTGCTGGGAATATGTTGAATATACTTATCATTATATGTTGAAACTTTCAGTTTTTCAACACAAAAATTGCCAAAATACATATTCCCGGACATGAGAAAGTAGACCTATAGTTTGTACAGGAATTAAATGTTGAACAATTGTTAGCAAATGGTAAAATTACATCTAGAAGAAGCAATTTGTGATTAATGGGGACCATATTCTTTCATGCATATACTTTGTCAGTTCATTTGTATACCTTGTATTACGATGTGATATTTTATTTTGTATATTTCATATTATATATTTTTATATATTATATTTTGTCTTTTAATAATTTGACTTTCCATTTAGGGCCTGTATTACATCTCATATATTGTTTTAAACATGATTTGAAATATCTTACTCAAAAGGGAATAACATAAATGAGATTATTTTTTTCTTATTACGGTGTTATTATTCGATTTATACAAAAAAAATCTTTTTTTAAACTGTACATTTTTCTTAATATCGATATTTAGTAAATTGATAGTAAATAGAACAATCTTACTTTTTTTCTTTGATAACATCGTAAACTTAATTGACTAATGCCATTGTTTCCAAATGAGAACGAAAGACTCTTACTCCTAAGAGGTATTCTTACTTTTTTTTTTTTAATAACATCGAAACTTGATACAAAATCATTGTTCCCCAATTAAGGCTGTGGATGAAAGATAGGATCGTTTGGACGGGGCACCTCAAGGGCGATCTTACCACCCCATTTTGAATAAAATTTGTACTGAAATTTTGTAAAACTAAAAATTAAAATTTGTACATTCTTACTGAAAATTCGTAATAAATTTACAAATTATCAATATCCAATTTTTTTTAATTTGATTAATTTTCTCGAATTAGTAGATTCAAAAATGATAGTAAATCCTTGGTCGAACATATAATGTATAGGCATATGAACAGCAGACAATATAAAGTTCAATACAATTATAAATTAAAAATCTTACCCAAGTAGCAAATTATTTTTCGCCACATTTCACAGAACTTTCTGTGAATTTCTTCTTTATTCTCCCCGACGACCCTCAATGCGTGGCGCCTACAACACTAGTGGCTGTGATATTACATGGATAACACCTCGGCACCGATATTACTCCAATTAAAAAATACTTAAATAACAAATCATTGTGGGTCTATTATTATTGCAATGCTTTACAAGTTTAGGTGATAAGACTTGGATTATTTAGTGTAAAAGGAAAACACTGTATTATTATCATTGTCATCATTATTATTATAATTAATATTGACTCTCTTATTCATTGTTTCCTGAAAATAATTTATTTTTGTTTTACATATTATTCATCAAAATATTTACTAACCTTGTCTCTAATTGAAATTGAATCTCAAGACCATCAAATTTATTTCGTATTTCATTAATATTTTTGTATAATTATTCTTGCTTCTATGATTACTATACCAACTGTATATAGGCCTACTTTTGAAATGATGTTTTATTTTATAAAAATTCAAGACACATAATTATTCAACTCCACAGATGAACCTGTATTACAGGCTTTGTGGAGATTTATGTGAGCTGTTATGTATTTGTCTCAAATTGCTGAATGAAGAAATATATATTAACTGAGAAAAAAATTATTATCATTATTATTATTATTATTTACCACAGTTACCACATTATTACCACAGATAAGCCTGTTTACAGGCATAATGGATTATTGTGAACTTAAATGTATATAATCTCACACTGACAAATAAACATCGATACAAAATATATTATTATTATTTTATTATTATTGTAAGAAGATAATGAAGTGAAAGATGTAAAAGAAAATGAGTTCTTTGAAGAGTATTATTACTTTATTCCACAGAAAAACCCTCAATGAGTTTTGTGGACACTTAAGAGTGAAAAATGTCTTGTAATAATGTACGTACATTCATTAGATGAAAATGAAAGAAGTTTATATTATTTTTTTTAAATACATTGAAACTTGATACAATATTATTGCTCCCCAATTAAAGTCATGGATGAAAAGATATGATCGTTTGAACTGGGCACCACAAGGGCCATGTCATCACTCCAAAGAATAATTACTAATTTACCATAATATATAGGTATATAATTCCACTAGATCAAACTTTGGTCAACCCAAAAAATAATACTCAATGCTAATAATTTAATAATAATAATGATAGACCTACTCACTTTTTTACTATAAAAAAACTTCAAACAACCAAACCTTCAATAATACAACAACCAAATTATACACATTTGACTACACCACTAACAACAAAAACTAAACATATAACTACAAATACAGAATCTTCAACTACAACAACAACACATAGGTTTACTTCAACGCACACCTCAACTGTAACTACATCTACTTGAACAAATTAACAGAAACCAATGACTACATACCAACTTCGACAGATCACAATAGAAAACTACATTCTCTTCAACGGATACCTCAACTATAACTACAACTACTTCGACCTATACTACAGTAAAAACAATGGTAATTTTACTGATTAACATACCTTGTCCAATTTTTGTTCGATATTCGCGTTTTTGGTGTTTTCTGATAGATCTTGTTTAGGCCTACACTTACTGTATGAACTTACCTAGTGAGAATCTTTCCAAACGCCAGTCGTGCTGTTGGCCTACCTCAATCACACCTGGGGGGGGAGGGGGGGGGAGGTAAAGGACGGAAAATGAAGGATATTCAAATAAGCGAGAATGTTCAACACTTTCTATGTGGTTACAAAAAATTAAAATTACCGCACCCATAACCCGCGACCAAAGGCATTCATTTTTAAAACTAGAAACAATATTTCAAATTTAATGACATTGGGCAACACAAATATCTGTCAAATTGCAGACGTCGATGCGTAAACCATCGAAGGCCTATTTAAGTGAGTTAAAAACCTATTTTAAAAATAATCTCACCGTGCCCAGGCCATTGAGTTTATAGTATAACACTATAAACTCAATGGCCAGGCTGAGGCTTTCTCTTATAAATAATATCAAGATCTATCAAAAAAACACCAAAAACTCGAGAATCAAACACCAATTCTCAAAGGTAAAGGTCACGACAAAATATCTTGATTCTCAAATAAATTCGGGAGCCGATCTCTCTACGAAACGAGTACGATGTCCCTGTACACTCACATCGCTCTCATTAAACCCCGTGCGATGACGTGTCGTACCAACCCTCGGTATGGTGTATTGTATAGAGAGGGTAACTGGGGAAGGGGCAGAGAAGAGACACTCATCGGCGTGTCAATGCGTCAACTAATTGATGAGCGTAGCGAAGTCTCCATCCCACTCTTATAGGGCTTTGTCTGTGTGTTTTTTTTTTTTTTTTTTTTGTAAGCACTCCACAGGTCGCAAGGGTTGACTGATCAACATGAAACTTTTTTTGTACACGCAAACTCATCCAACTTAGAACTGTATAGTTTTTGGGATGAATCGGTCGGACCGATTTTGAGAATCATCATCTCAAAGTTTCTAAAAATCCCATAAGATTTGGCTGGGCAGAAAATGTTGAAAAATAAAATCTCTCCAAATGGAATGAAATTCTCTCTAAATGTGTATACATGGATTTTACACATTATTACGATTTTTTAAGCAATTCTGATCAGTCGTTTTGAAGAAAAAAAATAAAATGACTGATAATATTCATAAAATATATCATAAAAATTGTGACAGAATTAAGTTGTTGAGATTCACTGCTTTCTAGATTCAAGAGTTGACCAACAATGAAGTATTTTTTATATGCGTCAAGGTGTGTAGAACACCAGAGTCAATGAAGTGGCAAGAGTAGAACTACTTTAACGACTTTAATAGCTTATTCAGATATCAAGGTGTGTAGAATACCAGAGTCGATAAAGTAGCAAGGGTAGAACTATTTCAAGGACTTTTATACCTTATTGAGATATCTCGCTCATCTTACAACGCATATTTCGCGTTTGACTAGTAATTAGATGGTTGTTTGCATCTGCCTTTATATTCTATATATATATAAATCTTTATTAGACATGTCATGGTATTCATGATTGCCTTTTGACACATAATAATAATCAAATACAAAATCAATGAAGTAGAAAAAACACATAATAATAATAAATCACACATGAATGATTGATAAAAAAATGATTGTAGAAAATAATGAGAGAGTAATGAACAGTATCCTGATATAAAAAAGTATTAATATGAAAAGAGATATGAAAATATAAAAATAATGAAAAAAAATGAAGAATAATTATGCTAAGAATGTGATGTGTACAAATGGTTTCTCAAAATGGCAATAGATCCTTTCAAGGCTAAAATACCTATCAAATTGATGAAATCACTTTTTAGACTAAATTTCCTACAAAATTCTACAAAAAAACTTGTGATAGTGCTCCTAGCGCCTATCAAAAGACCAATCACGGTGATATTTGTTGGCGATACTGATGTTTGTCCGAGACAACACTAAAATGTTTGTACTGAATGGGAACAATTTTAACCATAACACGAGGTGAAGTGAAAATATTTACAAAGGTTTCAATAGACTAACAATGGCAGATCGGGACCCTATCTATGCAGGAACACATACCTTTAATAGTCTACCGGAAAAATTTAAAAACTCTACCTGGTCAAGACATGTTTTTAAACTCAGAATATGTAATTTTGTAATTATTTTTTTCTTACAATCTTGTACAACTGTCTACTTTTTTCGTTACTTGATGTAACTTGATTGCTTAAAATCAATAGTAATCAAAGAAACCTTACACTTCGTAAGTAGAATGTAACAAATCACTCAATGTTTTTCTTTTTTTTTTTTTACTTCAACTACCTTATTATTTTTTAATGTTTGACAAATACGTCCGAATTTGAATTGTACAATTCAATTTGAATTGAATTGTACAATACAATTCACTATTTTAACCCAAAGTTAAGCCTTTTTTGAAGGGCTTTGTGGATGTTTTTTTGCTGTAATTGTGTTTTTCTTTCTGTATCAGTGTATGTGACCAATAAAAAAAAAAAATAAAAAAAAAAGAATTTTTAATTTCATATGCATTTTATAATATAATAAATTTTGAATGAGCAAGAAACTGCAAATGTACATTTGGTTCTAACATAATAATTCAGCTTTTATTAAATACATATTCATTAACTTAAATTTACTGACGAATTTCAATGCTTAATTATAAGTCTCAGACTTTAATTACATAAGTGAGAAATATTTTTGTATAATGTATCTTTTTGTATTTACTTTTACAATTTGTATTACTATGAAATAAAATGAATACTTAATACTTAAATTACACTCTCTTTGACTACACCAACGTCAACTGAGACAAAGAGAGACGCCCCTTGGGCCAAACGGAAGTCTTCGCTATAGCTGTGAAAGAAATACAATACATCAACATTATAATGAGTCCATCTATACACTTAAATAATAATTTTTTATTGGCGTCAGTGAATGATATATGAGATGATGGGATCATAAGATGGAAGGATATATATATATTTTTTTTTTTTTATTTCCGGAAGGAGTCGGTGGTGGCCTCTTGTTAAGAAACCATCCCAGTTTTAACCTGAATGACAGAGGGAAACCACGAAAAACCCTGTCAGGATGGTCGACCATGGAGGGAATCAAACCCCAGTCTCCTAAATGATGGTTCGATGTATAAACCATTCGGCCACTCGTCTCAGTAATAATTACCTAATAATAATAATTATAATTAGTAAGTATTAGGTAATAATTATCACTACAAAATTTGCTTTTAAATCTATTTTTATTTTTGTTCACATTTCCATATTTTTGACATCACCACAATCAGTGTTCATGCACTAAGTGACTAGTTAACATCTAGTCGAAGAATATCATTCATTTTAAATCGTAAAAAACATAGACAGCTTTTTCATTTGGACGGATAAATCACATAAGTCTGGTTTTATTCCATTGGACGGTGATCAACTGAGCAATTCTAGCTTTGGTTCATTGGACAATCACATTTGAATAAATAAATCATAACCTAATTAATTATATATTGATTGATTATATTGATATTTAATTAATATTGATTGTTTATTGATATTGTTCATTATTGATACTCTAATGAGGTTTTTTTTTTGTGACAGCTTGCATGGTTGGACTTCTATTACTCAAGCCAGCAGACAAACAAAACTAAATCAATCGTTCCCGTAGTCAATCGTGTACCAAGTTCAGTGCGTGTTCTTTTTTTTTTTTTCATCATCAATGAAACAGTTAGGTGGTAGAGCAGTTGTAAGACCAAAGCTTGCCCTTTTTTACTGTATTTTACATGTATGAATAAAGACTTATCTATCTATCTATCTTTCAAACACTAGGAAAACGCCATATATGCGTTGTTAGACGAGCGGATAGTAATAGTATGTCGACTTTTATGGCCAAACTTTTGCCTACATTCGCCAATTGGGTGACATTTAATTCAGAAATGGGTAAAAACTGCTTCGAGTGGTACCAATTTGGCACATTTCATGGTTTATCTTCAAAATGGCTGACCCGATCAAGCTGAATTTTTTCAGAAATGTGTATCAGAATGTGACCCAACTTGACGCAAAATTTCATTTTTTTTAAAATAAAAATATTTTCTTTTTTTTCACCGTGTTATTCTAATGGGTATTTTTGAAATTTCTAAAATTCATAAAAAAAAAGTTAACATCCGATATTGCCACAAAACTATACAGATCCAAGTTAGATGAGGAAGCATAAAGAAAAAAAGTTTGAAGTTGATAACTGTAGCCGTTTGACCTGTGAAGAACCGACAAAAAAAAAAAAAAAAAAAAAAATGAACACCAATTTTTTTTAGTATGTCAAATTGAATCCTCGCTGAAGCTCGTCTAATCATGTACTGGCGTAAACCTAGCATCGACCTTTAGTGATAAAATGTAAGAGAAGACAAATTTATATTTCAAAATCTACGGTCATCATAGTTCGTGACATGGCTGCAACGTTTTGAATGAACATTTAAGGCACTTCAGATGAATAATGTCAATTCTAGTAGAATTATCCATAAGCTCATTAATTGATTGATTATTGTTTGCTTTACGACCCCACCAAAAGCTAGGTTATACGGGGGTACGAATGAGCAGGTGATTACGAAACGATGAAGTGATGATAAGTGAAAGGACGCTTACAAAAACCCATGGTATATAAATTTGATTTTCAAACTTGTATTGATCCATTAAAGAAATAATTAGTATTATTATACCATTTTACTTTTATCTGTAGCGGGCAATTATGGTTACAGACAGCGCAGTCCTGGTGTTAGAGTTCATTAATTTCAAATAATTAAAATGGGGTGGTAAGATTGCTCTTGTGGTGCCCCGTCCAAACGATCCTACTTTCATCCTTAGCCCTAATTGGAAAATCATGATTTTGTATCAAGTTTCAAAGTTATTAAAAATAAAAATATGATCTGATTAAATGTAATCAATAACTATGATAAGAACGGCATTAAAAAAGGACAATTAAATAATTATAAATCCGGTAAATTATTTTTAAAATATTGAATAGACAGTGACCACGGTGCTTTTTGTGATTGTTCCTCCGCTAACAAATAACATTCTTATCTAGACTTCATAATACCTTGTATTGTATTGTTATTGTGTATTAATGACTAGCGGAAATACTGGCTCTTAGACGGATGATATGGTAATGTCTTTTAAACACTGATTATTTCAATATTTTGACCTCCATTTAGACTTCTTTATCAAGCTTTGTAAACTTGATAATGACATTTGACACTGAAATAAATAATGCATAAATAAACACCAAGTATGTTTCCTGTAATTATATATATGTTCCATAATGATGAATATTTTAATAATTGAGTTTAAACAATTTGTTGGGCACAGAAAACTAAATATGTATTTCAAATAGAATCAAACGTGATTTTTGTCTATACTCTCGGATAAATATCGAATGAAATATACACGAACCGCAGGCTTTTAAGATTTCAAGTCGTGAACTTTTACGTCTGTAGTTTACGAAACGCATTTTTCATTTTGTTTTGTTCTGTTGGTGAAGAAATAAGTCAGATTTAAGTAAATACAGAACTTTGATCGAACACGTACTGAACTCGACACTCGATTTACCAAGCAAACGATTCGTTTTGTTTGTTTGCTCGTTCGCTGGAATATCAGATACCCAGAAATGTGAACTTTCACACTTTGAACTCTCACAATTATAGTTTTCAACATTAAATTTGATTTTTTAATTCAATTTGGTCATTCACTTTGTTGTTTTTGAATTTTCACCAAGAACTAAGCAACGTTTGAGCCAATACAGAACTCAATTTTGATCGAATCACATGCTTAACTCGGAGCATGATAAGGCCTACTACGCGAACGATTGAGACGTCTGGAACAGTTTTAACAAAAGTCTTCTTGACAAAATGTCATAAATCAATTTCCTATTTGGAGGATTGACTTTCGGTACTACAAAAGTGTCTTTATAAGTGTCTTTATATAGGTAGTATATGCATATCAAAATATTTTAAGAACAATAAATGTTGTGGTCTATATTATAGTTAAGTGGTCTATATTATAGTTTTATAGGTTATAATAAATATTCTCCAATTACTTTATAAACAGCCTCAAATTAACATTACTGTCGTTAATACCCACAATGCACTCATCAAGTTTGTATTGCTCTAGCAATCTTCATGATACCATAGATATATATTACTTTACCGAGACACGGTACTCCTGCAGCCGATAGCGACATGTGCTCGTTCCAATCTCAGCGGCCATATTGAACATTTAAAAATAGAATCCAAGCAAGGCATTCTATATGATCAATTATTTATCTCAGAAATGGTGGAAACTTCCCGGTTTGCAAAGCGGTGCGAAGCTACTGCTGAGACACAAATATGTACGGCTTCTTAACGTTGAATAACGTATCTCGGTAATATATATCTACGATGATACAGTAGAACCTCTGTTATAAGTTTCTCGCTTATACATTTATTACATTCATAAGTTTTATTTTTTGATTCAACCTATATGCTCCACATGTTAAATAATTTCATTAATAAGTTTTTCACGCTGATACATTTTTTCAGTCTAGTCCCCTGAAAAACGTATAAAAGAGGTTCCACTGTACTAACCATTATCTTAGTATACATATACATATACCATTTTTTCTGTTTCCAGAAATGTAGAATTTCAAAACCATTCAGTTCCTCTATTGAATTTCAAAACGCATTTTAAAAATCTTGTTGAATTGTTTTGACGAATGTCATCCCGCACTTGTGAATATACATATATGTGGCGCATTCTGCATTTAAATGGTTCAACCAAGAACATTTGAATGACCGCAGGGACACGCAGGCAACAATTGTCAACGTAATTAGATGAAAAGTTTTCAAATCCGACGAACATTCTTCAAAATACTTCTGTGGGTTAGTAAAAGTTCTCAACTCGACTGTTCTAATTTCTAGCATCTACAGTTCATCAAATCCATTTGCAAAACAAAGTAAATCCGAATAAATCAAAACTATTGCTTATGTATAATATTCAATTCCTCGACATATAAAGTTTGTGAAAACGTTCGTTATGTATTTATAGTTTATATATTAAATATTAGATACTAAATACCAACTATACTGTATATGAATTGGGTGAAAGGGAAAAGAAGAACAGCAGCTCACCAAAGTTTATAAGTAATAAATAAATAGATAAATAAATAAGTAGAAATATTCGTAGTGGAGGCAATGACTATGACTCCAAAATGAGTATTTCTACTGTCCAGTGAAACCTCTATGCATCGTTCCCGGATCCATCGTTTTCCTGCTTGTATCATTCATTTTTTTCCCACCCCATTACCATATAATCAATGTTGAATTTTCCTGGATGGATCGTTTTCCTGCATGGATAGTTTTGTTTTCCCGGTCCCTTGAAAAACAATGGATAGAGGTTTCACTGTCTACACCTTGGTAAGCTGCTATTCTTTCTTTCCTTTTCACCCAATTTATACATCCAGCCTCAAGCCATTTTCCTATATACACCACATCACCCAACTAAACACTAGGTATCTTTGACATAATAATTTAACTACCACTAGATATTATATATTTGATTGAATTAGTAATTGTATATAATTGAGATCAATAATTTAGTCAACAAATAAGTTGAATCAAGACCCCATATTACCGATAATAAAAATGTGTTTATCAAGTTAATTTATTGATTAAGGTACAAAAATACCATAGGTAACCAAGGGTAATAACAAGCTAATCCACTAATCATTGCTTAATCATTATTAATCATAATAATTATGAATTATTATTCATTATATTATTCGTAAAACTGGGCCTAAGTAAGTGATTAATTGAATATCTCTACTACGTACCGGTATATTGAGACTAGAACAAATACA
The DNA here is from genome assembly GCA_964007535.1 of Brachyptera risi. Lineage (NCBI taxonomy): Eukaryota > Metazoa > Arthropoda > Insecta > Plecoptera > Taeniopterygidae > Brachyptera > Brachyptera risi. The sequence goes on along the minus strand of OZ023335.1, from coordinate 24,340,871 downwards.
CTACAGTATGTGCATCAAGAAAAAAATTCTTGAAAGTACAATAATTATTAATTGTGCATAAAACAAGACAGTGCCAGCTGCAATTATGAGCCACTAATTCTACAAATTCACGAATATATTTACGTAACTACATAACATAGTAGCACGAAATATCAATTGACGACTAGTGATTGACCCGCCCATAAACGTCACAAAACAGAACATCCAATCAAATGGGCTTTGTTATGTAGGAAATTTTACATTTACCTATCAGAGCATCTCTAAATGCCCACATGAAGTATAGATCTAGGTGGCCTGGCGATTAGCCACGCCTATCACTAGTGGTCAATACAACATGCTATAATTATGAGTGTACGCCCATTGGTATCGGCTTTTTGGTAATAATCATCTACCACTAGATATTATATATTTAATTAAATCAGTAATGGTATATAATTGAGATCAATAATTTAATGAATAAATAAGTTGAATTAAGTAAGTAATGAATCGAATATCTCCACTTCGTACCAGTATATTGAGATATTATTCTATATATAGAACAAAAAACAATAATTCATTATTTCGCGATATAACCATCAAAAAATCGTCAATTCAATGATGCCTGAAAATTTATGTCAATTAAATCATTCATCTAATTTTTGTGCGTGATTATAATACACAGTATGCCGCTGATAATGGTTTGTCATTGGTTAACAATCAACTGCAATAATAAATAAGTTGCGTTAAGTGAGCAAGACAATCGAGTGGTTCGTATTACATGAGTACGTATTATTACGGTAATTACGGTGATGAGCAATAAATTACTAATTGGTTTAGAATATACACGGGCGATCACATGAAATATCAAGTAATTTTTGGTAAAAATTAAAAACAGCATTAAATTCTTGAAAATGGGTTTTAAATTGTTAGTTATAATACGTAGTATGAATAATTAGTTAATTACTGTGAAAATGCAGCGTATATCCTAGGTTTATAGGCCTACTGAATTATGCTGTATCTTTTGTGATGTGTTGGGCATGACACTACAGGAATTTTATTGATCATTTTTGCATTCAGTTTCTCATTATACGTATGTATTCACGAGAGATAACTATAAGGGATGACATCGATTAATCGAGAATCGATTAAGAATCGATTCTGATGTAAAACGATTCTCAAATCAAAAAATCGATTTTTCCAAAAAAAAATTTTTTTTTTTTTTTGGTTCAGTGCTGTAGACCTACTTCTTGACGTCGTAATAAGTGCTTATTTCGTTGTCTATATCATTCTGTATTGTTGAGATATTACTATCTGGACAAAAGCTATCCCTTCGGTTACGTCTGACAGCCGAACGTTGACGGAAATACCCAAATGGTACAGTACAGTTCAAAGAAGTCTCTAGCAGCTATTTTTCACGTGAACGCCTTGGGAAGATTGAAAAAAAAAGTTTCAAATTCCACTACTTTTTTGAGAATAATTTTTTTTTCAAATTTATTTTTTTCAATTTTTTTTTTTTTTAAATCGATTTTTAATCAATTCTGGAGCATAGAGAATCGATTTCCGATTTCAAGAATCGATGACATCCGTAATAACTATTTGAATTATTGACCGTCCACCCTATCACACATCATAAGTGCACAATTGTTCACTACTTCATCTCTGGGGAATACGAGTACATACACTAATTTAGTATTAACTGCCACAATTTTAAAGAAAAATTGTAATATTCCAAACTGATTGAAGCTTACCAAAGATGAAGTGATATTTCATTTATTTCCCAAATGCGACACGGTATAAGTGCGTTTAACTCAAGAGTCCACGGGAGTCGATTCATCGAAATATCAGTTTTTTGGTGATAACTTTTGAGAGGTAAGAGATATCGAAACTGTAACATACGAGAAACACTGATAATTATAATAGTTTCAAGATGATATAAGTTATAACTATTCAAGTCATGTCGCATAACGAATGAATTAATGAATATTGAGGTTTAACGGCACGTCAACGACGTGGTTATATTGCGCCGGTCTTGCGGTATTGGCATAACTGTCAAGTGTATACAGCTACAAAATGTGTTTTTTTTAGGCTGTATACGCTTGACAGTTATGCGATATGACTTGAATAATTACAACTTATATCATCTTGAAGCTATAAAAATCATCTGTGTTTCTCACATATTAGAATTTTGATATCTCATACCATTCAAAAGCTATCACCAAAAAACTGATATTTCACTAAATCGACTCCCACGGACTCTTAAGGTAAGTCGTCGTAGAAATCTAATTACGATCGTAATCGCTATTACGCTTCACTGCGGTAACAAGTCGTCGCCTATCTCGTCGTCTGCAAAGTCGTCGAGTGCCTCGACCGATCTACGAGTCGCTGCGGTGCGAGGTCGCTCAGCTAGCGGTCCTAGCGGGTCGCTGTAAGTCGCTACTTCTGCGGGACAAACAAACGACGCGTAAGAATATGTTGTTTCTGATGATTATGATTATTTGCCGCCCTCGGTGGTTTGGTCAGCTGAGGTACAGCTTCGGAAACCGCTGAAGTTACCATCGGGCGTGGGTTCGTGTCCGGCATAAGGCGTGGGTTTTTGTGAATGTCTTTTCACTTATCATCACTTCATAATTTCATAATGATCTGCTCATTCATACTGCCGTATGTATAACCTAAAAATTAGTATTTATCATAGCAACCTTGCTAATAATAGACAGAACATTTGTTAAAATTTGGCTGTTACTTTTTCAGAAAATAAACCAGGAAAACTAATCTTTCTTTCTATACAATTGTGCACAAAGTAGATCTATCAATTAGGGGACTTAATTAGAAGGGTTGTCAAGATTTGTGACAAGGTGTTACAAGGGGGGAGGGGGAGGCAACTGTGTGACGTGTCATTTTTTCTTCCATGTATTTGGCGCCATTCTTATAGATTCTTATATTTATACCCACCCTAGAAACAGCAGATGCATATCGAATAATTATTAAGTTCGACTACTCAAGAAGCAAGCATAAAGAAAAGAATATTTTCAATTTCATTACTTTATTGTACCTTTGCCACCTGTTAATTTCAATGTTTTGTTAGAGGCGGGGGGGATGGGGGGGGGGAGGGGGTATGAGAATTTGTGACGTATTTAAAGGGGGGAGGGTAATAGGTTTTGTGACCAACTGTGATGACATGGGAGGGAGGAGGGGTTCAAAGTGGCCTAAAAAAGTGTGACATAATTTATGGACGTCCCCTTACACATCATAAACTGAGCAGTTTTAAATCCCAACGAGTCATGATCGAGCTCACCTGGTTCCCTCTTGTACGAGCCATACGTGTACGAGTCTGTCGAGTCCTGCAAGGAGAGCTTGGCAAGCCTGGACGAGCTGACTCGCCCGACGCCAGCCGAGGTCGGAGAGTTGCCCTCCAGGACGGGACTCGCCCCGCTGCCGCCCCGCGACGATCGACCACTGCTGCTACGGTGAGAAGACACGGTACCTACGGCAAACATTGTCACCAATTATATCCGGTTTCAATTTTACCGTATTTACACGCATATAAGACAAGTGATGATTTTTTTTCAACCATTAGAATTTGTCTTAACAAGAGTTACTGTACACCAATGAACAAATTGAAAATACATATTTAAAAAATAGCAGAATATTTTTTGCCAACAAAAAACTGATGACTTTTTTCCACATTCAATCGAATCCTCCCTTATTCTCACCTGGACGTCCGCTGCCCATCCGTTCCCGGACTTCTCTGGACTTCTCCAGCTTCTTGAGCACCATGGCGTAGTCGGACGCCTCCCGCAGGCCCAGGTCCGTGCAGATCCGGACCAGGAACTTCAAACCTGCGTCAACAAAACACCGAAACTCAACGTTACACTTGGCGCGAGAACTTTTCTTACGCTGTGGTCACATCGCTTTCTATTCTTCGCGCCGTAATGTGGATCCACAAATGACTGATTCATATTTTCTGATTGGTTGATTATGTTCAATTATTTCATTTTTATGTATTATTTATCATTAGAGATTTATGAATTTACTAAATTTAGCATTGATGAAATGTAGCCTAGCCCCCTAGGAGCCAAACCTAACCTGAGGTGGCTGAAACCTGAGCTGCCGGGTGCAAGAGCCAACCTCAGCAAATGGCCAAGTCAGACAGATGGTCTGGTCGCGCTGTGCTTGGCGGCCGGTGAGGCCCCTACTTTCAAATTAAAATATTTCACAAGGACGTTTTTGAGTCGTTCTGAATTATATTAATTCCATTTCACTATTTTACATAATAAATGTCTTTTTTTAGAGCATATTTTACTACATTTGGTCATTTCGTTAAAATATGCATGGTTTTGAGGACATCTGTATTGAATTGAAAAATGTTTTCGGAAAATGTCTTCAAATATGACATCAACCGGAATGACCAATGGACAAGTTGAGAAAAATCATTCAATTAATCAATAATTACTTTTTACAGTCTGACATCCCTCAAAATGTATTGTTTGTGAAATGAGTTATTTTATTTTTAATTATTCTTTAGGGTGGTAAAAGATCGCCCTTGTGGTGCCCCGTTCGAACGATCCTATTATTCATCCATGGCCTTAATTGGGGAACAATGATTTTGTATCATGTTTTGATGTAATTACAAAACAAAAAAATCGATCAATAATGCAAAACGTACATTCCGTGTTATCCGAGAAGTCCTTGTGTATCTCCTTGTAGCAGTCCATGGCGCGGTGATAGTCGCCAGTGCGCCGGTGACATGACGCCACCATGAGGCGCCACTTGACCTGGTCCGGCTGGCAGAGGGCGGCGCGGTGGAAATAGACGACAGCCTTCTCCGCCACGCGCATCTCGATGTAGTACGTCCCGAGCCAGTTGAGGACGTCCAGTTGCGCGGGGAAGTGGCGGTACGACTGTCACACAGAGAGAGAAAATGATTAAATGAACGTGACTTTTATCAGAACTATAAACAACTTCGATATGAAAATTATGTCGATATCGAAACTTTAATATCGAATATCGATCAAGATACCGATAGTAGACATTTAAAAATAGCAATTGCTATAAGTGCAATGAAATCTTAAAGTGCTTTTTTACATGTTTTTCTGATATTTCTTCATGACTCAATACATTTCATGTTGTTCTATCATGTTTTTGAAAACGCGACAAAGCGCTTCAAACGTCTGAATCTGCTACGTTTCAATGTAGTGGCGATATAGATGCTATATTTGGCATAGAAGCATAGAATACGTATCGTTTTTCAAGGGACCCGGAAAACTAACATGAGGAACATCCAAAATGAAAATAATCTGCAACGTTTTTCAATAGATTAGATATACAGGAAAACTGGGTGAGAATTAATTGATAAGGGTGGTGTTATATTTTGATGAAATAAGAAATAAACCCTCTCATGTAAAAGCAAAATTCAATAAATCCTAAGAATTGACTTAAAATTTGTAATTATTCTTGGTTCAATGGAATATCTCCTTTCACAAGGCACTCATGATAAAACTACGAATAATATTTGGTGAAACGCTACAAGAATAAATAACGTGACTGCGCTTGCGCTTACGTCCAAGTGGTACTGGAATGCCTGCTGCTTGTCCCCAGCCGCTTCGAACATCTGCCCCATTCTCCGGAGCACTCCCGGATCGCTGGGCACTCTCCCGATCAGCTGATGGTACCACTCCGTTGCCTGGTCAATGTCACCTGGAAGTGAGGAGAGTTACGGATAAAACGAGAGCAAGAACTATAGAATTATAAATACAGACATGTAAAAATAGCAATTGTTATAAAAGCGATGAAATGTAAAAGTGCTTTTTTACATAATTTTCTGATATTTCTCCATGTTTCAATACGTTTGATGTTGTTCTATCATGTTTTTGAAAAGACGACAAAGCGTTACAAACGTCTGAATCCGCTATGTTCCACCGTATTGGCGATATAGACGCTATATTTGGAATAGAAGCATTAAAGATGCTATTTTCTGAAAAATATATCAATTGGGAAGTAAATAGGAGTCAGTTGAGGAATTTTGAAAACCAAAGTGCATCTGAAAATGCAGGCGGCAGATGAGGCGTAGGTTTAACCTGGGGGTGGCCACCATTTTACTAAAACTATCAATTTGGATGTTCCACTTGTATGCCTATTGTAAGTTATATGATGGTTTGAAGGGTACTGTATTGCATTACTGTTGCACTACGTTGCATTACTTGCATTACTGTGTGCATTACGGTAGCATTACTGTTGTAATGCTACAGAATATAGTTATAGCACTACAAAACATGACGGTTCAAAATAATAGATGCACCAAAGCGCTACTTTTCAAATTCTAGATGCTATGAAAAGAAAAAATAGAAGCTATGTTTACATGTCTTATTAGACGAGCTTCAGCGGGGATTCAATTTGACATACTGAAAAAAATTGGTGTTCGTTTTTATATATATTTTTTTTTTCATGTTTTTTTGTCGGTTCTCCACAGGTCAAACGGCTACAGCTATCAATTTCAAACTTTTTTTTACCATGGTTCCTTATCTAACTTAGATCTGTATAGTTTTGTGGCATTATCGGAAATCAACTTTTTTTTTTATGAATTTTAGAAATTTCAAAAATACCCATTAACACGACGGAAAAATAATTAAAAAATTTCATTTTCAAAAAAATTGAAATTTTGTGTGAAGTTGAATAACATCTTGATACACATTTCTGGGAATTCTCAGCTTGATCAGGTCAGCCATTTTGAAGAAAAAACATGAAATGTACTAAATTGGTACCACTCGAAGCCGTTTTTACCCATTTATAACTAAAATGTTACCCAATTGGCCGAATGTAGGCAAAAGTTTGGCAATGAAGTCGACATACTATTACTTTCCGCTCGTCTAACAACGCGTATATAGCGTTTTCCTAGTAAATAACAACATGGCCACGTAAAAACATAGGCACCGCTTCAGAAACTGAAGTCACCATTGGGCGTGGGTTCGAGTCCCGCATAAGGCATGGGCAAGATGCATTGAGGGTTGAGTTGGTTTGCCCGTTAAAGATGGTGTCCTCATTTCCTATCCCTTCCATGTTGAAAATATGTTCCAATTCACGGTCCACGTTTAAAGAATTATTGACCGTGCGTAGATAAGTGGTGATAAAAGGAACCAACTTTACTCAAAGATGTCGGCTCAACTGATAACAGCTATCATCAAGTTTGACAGCCTACCAGCCGTTTCTACAAAACAACACCAGATAGAGGAGCGATCAATATTTCTCAGGAAAGTACTCAGGAAATAGAATGTGTTTTCGAATTAGTGAAGTCATCATCTCCAACCAGCAGACCAACGCAACCATTGATGCATCTTGGGCATGAGCCAATTTTTGAGCGTCCTTTAATTTATTATCACTTCATAGTTTCATAATCACCTGCTCATTCGTACCCCGTATAACTTGGCTGTTGGTGGGGTCGTTAACCAAACAATAATCGATAACAACGTACTATTGCTACATCGGACTACTGACGAATAATAACATATTGGTAGAAATTGAGGAATTTAGCATTAATGAAATAGACTATCACACCTAGATATTTCACTAGGAGACATATTTTTGGTTTTCTTCATGTTTTGAGGTAATTTGAATCATTCAACATAATACAACGTGGGTCCGAGACGCGTGGCCGAGTGGTTAATACACTGAACCGTCATTCGGGAGACCGGGGTTCGATTCCCGCCATGGTCGACCATCCTGACAGGGGTTTTTCGTGGTTTCCCTCTGTCGTTCAGGTTGATACTGGGATGGTTCCTTAACAACAGGCCACGACCAACTCCTTCCCACCATCCAGAACACCTAATGAAATAACCTCTCATCTCATTCATCATCCACCGACGCCAATAGATCGTAGCCATCAGTATAGTGCGTCGTTAAAACCCAATATAGAAAATGTTTTTAAAAAATTACATAATCGGAATTTAATATCGAAATATAATTACCCGTATTGATTGTCTATATAATAGAATGATAAAAGCCATAATGATATTGAAACAAAAACAAGAATCATTATTATAATTATTTATATAATGATCAATTGTTTTAGACATATCCCTACGTGCAGCATCACAAAATATTACTTTTCCATTAGGTTTTTGAATCAACTTCTATTAAACAACTACTTAGAGAGGTTCTTACTGAACACTCATTCCACTCTATTGACGACTTTTTAAAGCATAAATTTCAGTATGCTTCTAGTAGTTCTATTTGTATTTGACATTTTTATATTATTTGACTATTCTTGACAACATTTACACAGTGTACGTTTGAAATGTATCAACCAAGATGCATTGAGGGTTTGTTTGCGGCCCTCAACGCTCAATGCAACCCTCAATGCAACCCTCAATGCATCTTGGTATCAACCATTAACAAATGACTGAAAAAAAAAAAAAAATTTAAATTGTATCAAACAAATTTAATTTCACCATTTTATTGCCTCAAATATTCTATCTACATTTCAGAACTAAGTTCGTAGGCACTATATTTACATAATACTAACACTATACTTTTTACGATATAATTGTGCAAATATATTTCTTTATTTACAATTATTTCATCATCCACATATAGATCAACTTATTAAAAATGCACCGGATTAAAAAACTATTTGAAATAAATCTCTCTGTAGTTTGTTGTGAATCAATAAAACACGTTGAAGTAAGTAAGTCAAACAGGAAGCATCTGTTATCTACGATCCGGAGTAAACAAACACGGATGGAAAGTAAACTTGACAAAAAGAAATCCACGTTTACCTGTCCTTGACCATATAAAAATGTTATCTAGCGGTGTTGGTATAAATGTGCATGATTGTAAACGTAACTCCGATGTTAGCTCAGTGATAAAAACCGTCTCGGTATTCTTCGGTTTGATAAATTGCAATGAAAATGTGAAATACGAGTTTAGCGTCAGTAGAACGTTTCCTCTCAGAAGTCAAACATTGATGGATGTGAACTTACAAAGAGATTGAAGAAAAGGATTGAAAGAAAAGGATTAGGCCTGAAGAGAACAATATAGACAGAAATAATTTGAATAATAAATTTTAGTAAAAATTAAAACAGCAATTGAAAAATATTAATATTTACTGATGGTGTATTCACTGATTAATTTATAAAAATTGAGAAACTCGGAGAAAAAGGCATTTTCAGTAGTTCGAAATCGTATTTTTATCAAATACATATGTGATCTATTATTGTTTATTACTGATGTTCATTATTTTTCAACACATACATTTTTGACATTTCTTCTATACTTTTGAATTTTTCAATCGTTAGTGCTTCCGTAAGATTTTTTCCCAAAATTTCTACATCAATTTTGATAATAACTGTTTTCACAAACAAAGCACCCAACAATCTAGCTACTGGTGGGGTCATCAAGCGAACAAACCCAGAACTTGCCATCACCGAAACAAATCGACCGCATCGTAACGAACATGAAGTTACACCTGTGCGTCTTGCTCTTCGTAGCTGTCGACGCTGCCAAAAAAGTCGAAAGTACGGTTAAGATGACCGTTCACTATCAACACAACGAGGTGTCTATCAAGTTCATAACGCACCAGCTTTACCCGACGTTCGTGACCTTGAACAAACCGTTGCCGCAGCGACTCAAGCTAGAGCTCGTGCCGTACGAAGATAATACCGTGAGTCGAGTTTACGTCTTGTTGTTGTTTTTGTTATTTTCATCGACATTTTCTAGCCATATACACTTGACGATTAAGCGATATATAGAATAAAAAAGTTCAACTTATAAAGTAGAACTTCTTCAGTGAGTTTCTTTTCAGTACATTTTTCACTTTGGTAAGTTTTATTTTCTGATTCCATCTATATGCTGATCAGTTTCTTCAGTAAGTTTTCCACTTTGATATATATATTTTCTGGTCCTCTGAAAAACGTACTAGAGATGTTCCACTACCATCTTGAAGGTATTAGAAATACAGTGTTTCCTCTATATCAGAATTGTGATATTCAATTCCGTTCAAAAATTATCACAAAAAACTGATATTTCGTTAAATCGACTCTTAAATCCAATATAAATCCAATATAAATCCAATATAAATCCAATATAAATCCAATATATATACAGAATACTCGAGCCTCACGACACATTCAGCCTGGAACGATGTTTTGGAATAACAGAGGACTGTATTTTATCATTTTCCGATACATTGACGTATTCTATCGACAAAAAAAAAAGTCTCAATCCATCTCCCAGATGTCAGTACAAATCCCATGCCATTACGACGTCATTTCGTCTTTTGGAATGTGCGAGGGCATGCGCCAGCGGTTTGGGTTGCACGATCGTTGCGGACGCGTATTTGCGCCAGCGGCCGTCAAATGGTTAAATCCAATATGAATGAAAAACATAATATATGAAATACTCAAGTCGAATGTTTGTTTTCAGTGCGACAACAACGTGAGTGCCGACCGGAGCATCGCGTGCTTGAACAGCAAGATACACGCGTGTGCGACGTCTGTGTTCCACGGCAACTGGGACAAGCTCAAGTTCATCAACTGCATCGCAATCGAGGGTGAGTAAACAGGGGGAGACAAGAGAGAGAGAGAGAGAGAGAGAGAGAGAGAGGAGAGTGACAAGAGATGAGAGAGGGAGAGAGGGAGAAGTAGAGAGAGAAGGGTGAGGGGACAGGAAGAGACAGAGAGAGAGCGAGAGAGAGAGAAGAGAGAAGGGTGAGGATACTGGGAGAGACAGGAGAAGCGTGAGGAGGCAGGGGGAGACAAGAGAGAGAAGGGAAAGAGAGAGAGAGAGAGGAGAGTGACAAGAGATGAGAGAGGAAGAGAGGGAGAAGTAGAGAGAGAAGGGTGAGGGGACAGGAAGAGAGAGAGCGAGAGAGAGAGAAGAGAGAAGGGTGAGGATACTGGGAGAGACAGGAGAAGCATGAGGAGGCAGGGAGAGACAAAACAGAGAGAAGAGAGAGAGCGAAGAGAGAGAGAGATGAGAGAAGGGTGAGGATACTGGGAGAGACAGAAGAGTGAGCGAGAGAGAGAGAGGAGAGAGAGAGAGAGACGGGAGAAGGGTGAGGATACTGGGAGAGACAAAAGAAGCAAGAGGAGGTAGGGAGAGATAGAAGAGAGAGAAGAGAGAGTAAATACAAACTAACATTATTAGATATTACGTTTCAGGGTATATTGATCAAATAATCAATTATTCAATGATACGTCACCATGAAAAGAATATTTGACTTATTCACCAACAGCCCTGTTGGGTTCTGTTATAAAGTATGACTGTTAGTTTTAGGTTATATTAAATTAGTTTAAGGTTAGTTGGTTGAATTGATTGGTTGGATCAGGTAATTTCATGTTTATTCAGGTTACGCACAACCACAACAACAACAACAACAACGCCTGCCAGGGACTGGTTCTAGTTACAAATAGGCCTAACCAAACTGATTATAAGTACCGGTCGTCACTTTTCGTTATCAAAAAACAAACCCAATCATTAATTGTATCTTTTTTTTTATGTTGGGTTTTAACGACGCACTGTACTGATGACTGAGATCTATTGGCGTTGGATGAATGATTAATGAGATGATGGGATGGTGAGATGAAGGTTTCAGGTGTAATGGGAAGGTTAGTGGGAAGGAAGCGATCGTGGCCTATATTGTAGGAACCATCCCGGTATTAGCCTAGACTACAGAGGGAAACCACGAAAAACCCCGGTAAAGATGGACGGTGGCGGGGATCAAACCGGGTCCGATATGTCCCTCCACCTCCCGGGTCACACGAAGCAAGTGCGTTAACCACTGCGCTGCGTGTGCTGGTTTAATTAATTGTATCTCGTTGACAATAAATAAATGAATATATAAATAATAAATAATGATATATAGCAAATGAATACGTATATTAATTTGAATCAACTAACAATTATTCAACTTGATTCCGTGCTGAAAAGTTTCCACGGAAGGGAGGAGAAACATCCGAACAAATAAAATAATTTCTATCCGATTGTGAAGTTCACAAGTAATCCCAATTATTTCCATCTCGTTGTCAAGGTTACAGCAAGTCTGCCGAGTGCGCGATCACGACCTGCCTTGACGACTCGCCGATGGCGGCTTGCGTCAACAGCTACGACGGCGACGGCATCCTGGCCGAGTACAACAACCGGACCCAGGAGCTGCGCGTTCCGCTCAACTTGTTCCCGATCATCCTGTTCAACGGGATCTACCAGGAGGAGGAGCAACGGACGGGACGGATAAATCTACTCTCGTTGTTGTGCAAGAAGTTCAAGAACGTGTTTAGTGCGACGTATTGCAACACGCCGCGAGCGCACAAGGATATGATACACGATAATTTCGCTACGGGATTTTTTTATCCGGAGAAACGTGTTTGTTATTATTGGTAGTCGTTAGGGGATGTGGATTGAGTTTTTAATTTTGGTTTTCAGTTGGGACTGGTTTTTTTTTTTTTTTTTTTCGGGTTGACCAACGGAATTAAAACTTTCGTCCAATCACAATCTAGAATTCCACCGAAACAAGATGGCGTATTTCGGCCTGGAATTATTACGGGAAAGTTGGTTCAACTTCGATAATTTCTACCAAATTTATTTCATGCTTTAAAAAGAGTTTTGTGGCCATGCTGACTGCCTTCTAGCAACGGCCTTTCTATTCTCCACGGGATTGTTTTATCCGGAGAAACATGTTTGTTATTATTGGTTGTCATTAGGGTATGTGAATTGAATTTTTAAATTTGGTTTCCAGTCGAGCCTGGTTTTTACTTCGATTTTTTTTTAGGGTTGACCGACGTAATTAAACCGTTTATCCAATCACAATCTAGAATCTCACTGAAACAAGATGGTGTATTTCGGCCTGAAATTATTTCGGGAAAGTTGGTATAACTTCGATAATTTTTACCAAATTTATTTCGTGCCGAAAAAGAAGTTATGTTGCCATGTGGACTGCCTTCTAGACACCGCCTTCCTGTTTTTCAGACGCTCTTGGATTTAATTCGACACATATGCCTTTCTTTCAAGTTCCGAAGATGAATGTGAAACAAGGTATATATATTTAAACCTAGGAATTGACATCCGACTTCTTGATTTGAAAGATTGCACTTTCAAAGAAATGTGATTCAAAGAAGGCGTTGTTGTCATCACGAATATGTTCTGTTTAAAAATCGGAGGGGGAACCGATGACAGAATTTTGATTGAAATTTTGTCGGTCAACCCAAAAAAAAATTCGAAATGGAAACCAGGCTTAATTGCTTGAGATATATAAAATGCTATAAAGCGATGAAATCTAAAAGTGCTTTAATACACACTTTTCTAACATTTTTCCATATCTCAATCTATTTGATGTCATTTGATCATGTTTTTGAAACAGCATCTGATTCTGCTGTTTCAACATATTGAAGATCTTGACGCTATATATTCAAACTAAGTGTGTTATAGATGCTATTTTTTGCAAAATTATATCTTATGGGAAGTAAAATGGTTGAAAAAAAAAAGTTGAAGGGATTTTGGTAAATAAAAATTCAACTGCAAATGCAGGTGTCAGATCCAATCCTTTTGGGGACACTATTTTTCTGAGCATATAAATTATAGACTTTTATTTTTAATAAAGACTTTTATCTACGGCAAAAAATTATGGTCACAGACAGCGCAGTCCTGGTGTTGAAGACCATTAGTTATAAATAATCAAAATGGGGTGGTAAGATCGCCCTTGTGGTGCCCCGTCCAAACGATCCTATCTTTCATCCATAGCCTTAATTGGGGAACAATGATTTTGTATCAAGTTTCGATGTTATTAAAAAAAAAATATATATATATAAATTGGGACGTTTTTCTTGTATTTATGGTTCATTAGATAATGGTTTCACCGGTACCGTACTGTTGCTACGCTACAGAACGTTGTTACGCTACAAAACGTGAACTTTCAGAATAATAAATGAACACTTTTCAAATTCTAAATGTGATGAAAAATGAAACTACAAGCTATGTTCACGTTTTTATAATTATAGCGTTGAGTGTCGATTTGACGAAAGATATTTTTCGTTTTCGGAATGATTTTCGAACAATCGGTGATATAAAAATTCTAATTGATGAGATACACAAACTTTTCAGTACCTATAAAATAATTGCAATGAAAACTATTGTACTAATATCTAATCTCATTCACTTTTCGTAGGTTTAACCTACCCTTAGTGGAGTATCAATTAGCCAACTATTGGTTGGGGTGCAAGAAAGAAAACGTAACCAAGGGTAATCCGCTAGGCCTAACTAAAATTAATCCGCTAACTATCACTTAATCCACAATCGCTTCGTGTAATCGGACCTTAATGTAGCTGACACACGTGGAAAAAATATAGGGAAAAATATAAATACAAGGCTTTCAAGCATACCATTTTATGATTATCCAAACATCTGTGTTTCTTAATCATGAGAATTTTGATATTTCGATTGTCCAAAAATAATCTCCAAAACATTGAATTTACACTAAAACTAACTCAAACTATTGATAAAAATATTTTGAGACGAAACCATTTTGGCCGCCCTCGGTAGCTCCGTCAGCTGAGGCACCGGTTCAGAAACTGAAGTCACCGTCGGACGTGGGTTCGAGTCTCGCATAAGGCATGAGTTTTTCTAAACGTCCTCTTACTAATCATCACTTCATAGTTTCATAATCACCTGCTGATTCGTACCCCCGTATAACCTAGCTGTTGGTGGGGTCGTTGAGCAAACAATAACAAATCAATCAAATTTTTGGGAAAAGATTCTGTCCATAATAAAATAACTGCCTACCTAATAAGTTGTGACTATTACTATTTCACTACCGGTACTCAAAAGTTGAAAGTTGATTTTGAAATTTTGGACTTTCAACCAAAATACGTTTGTATGATGAAATTGTATTCCTACGTTCGATGAATTTTGAGTAATTTTTTAGAAAATAAATAATAATTTGTGAATGTTGTGCAAGGGGGTAGCCCAAGAACATAGAAACAATTTATACATACTATAGAAAATACTTTAAAAAAATAAAAACTTTTTTTCACAATAATAGTATAGTCTTGGAGTAAACAACAAAACAAATATATTAATAAAATACTAAATTGTCGTTAGTAAGGTAGATATTGTATTGTTGAATATATTTTTGTATTAAATAAAATGAAGTTGGTCCCTACTGAGACAGTGTTTGTGTACTTTATTCAACAATAACTAGTAGAGTCAAGTTGGGCTTGGGTTTGACTCCTACATAAGGCACGGGTTTTTGTAAACATCGTTTAATCGTACCCCCGGTAACCTAGCTGTCGGTGGGGATGTTATGCAAACAATAATTATCACTAATCAACTTATACTTCTGTACACTGAAAAAAAAGTGATCTACCAACATAACTAAAACAAATAAAATTATTGTTATATTTGTATAGGTCTACCTATGGAATTTTATAGAATGAGTATTAGAGGGTAGAAGAAAAGCTGGTAAACCACGAGGAAGATGGATAGATCAGATAAGTGGAAGTGGAAGGAGAAAAGGAAGTATATGGGAAGATGTGGAAGAGGGTTGATTGTGGAAAGAACGGAAAGCATGGCGAATATTAGTAGAGTTGGAAGAAGAAAGTGAAGAAGAGGATGAAGAGGAAGAGGATGAAGATGAAGATGAAGATGAAGATGAAGATGAAGATGAAGATGCAACAGGATCGGCCAGCCGGCTCTAGATGATGGTGTTTGACACCCTTGACCTGACTTGTTGGAACTGGGCAAAAGATATTTATTTATAATGATTTTCCAGACCATGATTTGTGATTATGAAACAACTACATCTTTCAAAATCATCAATCACTTAAAGCTTCATTTATATTTACTAGATACCTTATTTACTTTATTCACATTTCTAATTCACATTGGGTTAAGCAACTGATGTACTGTACTGATAACTAAGATCTATTGGCGTCGGTGAATGATACATGAGGTGATGGGATGATGAGATGAAAGGTTATATTATTATGTGTTTCTAGATAGTGAGAAGGAGTCGGTCGTGACCTGTTATTAAGGAACTATCCCAGTATTGAACGACAGAGATAAATCACGAAAAAAAAACTGTGAAGATGGTCGACCAGGGCAGGAATCAAACCCCAGTCTCCTGTATGACGGTTCAATGTGCTAGCCACTCAACTACTTATCCATTGAATTTCCCTACAATCATATAAATAATGAACGCAACCGCCCTTAATTTTTTGTGAATATAAATACTAACAACCGACGACAAGAAAACTTACACCTGAGTTGCAAACAACGAATGTCAGTAAAAAAAGGATAACGAGAGCTGGTACCAATCAATCGGGTCGTTCAAGAGTACTGGCCGCTGATTGGCTGTTGAACTTATTTAACCTCAATCAATAACTCTTACGATCTACATCAGGTCACAGTGTACATGTGATGATATACAGTAGAAGCACTGCTGATTACATAACACATTCTTATGCACATTCTGAACACTGCCTTGTGACAAATACATGTGTTTATTCATTATTTCTTATACTGTATTTGATATATATGTAATATATATATATATATATATATATATATATATATATATATATATATATATATATATATATTTATATGTATATATATATATATATATATATATATATATATATATATATATATATATATATATATATATATATATATATATATATATATATATATATATATATATATATATATATATATATATATATATATATATATATATATATATATATATATATATATATATATATATATATATATATATATATATATATATATATATATATATATATATATATATATATATATATATATATATATATATATATATATATATATATATATATATATATATATATATATATATATATATATATATATATATATATATATATATATATATATATATATATATATATATATATATATATATATATATATATATATATATATATATATATATATATATATATATATATATATATATATATATATATATATATATATATATATATATATATATATATATATATATATATATATATATATATATATATATATATATATATATATATATATATATATATATATATATATATATATATATATATATATATATATATATATATATATATATATATATATATATATATATATATATATATATATATATATATATATATATATATATATATATATATATATATATATATATATATATATATATATATATATATATATATATATATATATATATATATATATATATATATATATATATATATATATATATATATATATATATATATATATATATATATATATATATATATATATATATATATATATATATATATATATATATATATATATATATATATATATATATATATATATATATATATATATATATATATATATATTATTACAATAATATAAGACATTAAAATATAATATAAAATAAGAATAATATAAGAATAATATAGGACATTATTACAATATTTTTCACTCTTCAGTGTCCACAAAACCCATTGAGGGTTTGCCCGTCAAATAGAGTTCATTCTCATCCAATAAATGTAGGCTACATTATTAGAATATTTTTCACTCTTTAGTGTCCACAAAACCCATTGAGGGTTTGCCTGTCAAATAGAGTTCATTTTCATCCAATAAATGTAGGCTACATTATTACAATATTTTTCACTCTTTAGTGTCCACAAAACCCATTGAGGGTTTGCCCGTCAAATAGAGTTCATTTTCATCCAATAAATGTAGGCTACATTATTACAATATTTTTCACTCTTTAGTGTCCACAAAACCCATTGAGGGTTTGCCTGTCGAATAGAGTAATAATACTCTCTTCAAAGAACTCATCTTCTTTTACATAAATAAATAATATCTAAAAATCATGTTTAGCTAGCAAACTCACATCAAATAATTAAGAATGAAATACAATACAATTGATAATTTTTTTTTTTTGAGAAGTTTTTTTTATTTCACAAAATATAAGTTGTTTACAAATATCGTAGACCCACAAAGTCAAAACAGACTTGTCTGTGGGTCTACTAATTATGTTGTCATACAAAAATATACATCACAAGAAATGTCTGGATAGCAGCTTGTTGACTTAATATTACAATTTAAACAAATAAAAAACTTGTTCACTTCTCTTTTAATAATAAATAAAACATATTAATCTTGTCATAAAGATATTGCTATGATATTAGCATTTGATTTTTTAAATTTTAAGATGGTAATTTACTATAAGATACAACTTTGCCAAATCCATTTTTTTATCTCAATTTTTGCACCGGATAGTTTTTGTAAATTTAACAAATCAGGTGGAAGTTTGTTAAACAGGGTCGGTATTAGATATTGTTTTTCCTGTTTCTCATACGAATTAATATAAATTGGTGGTACAAATAATAATAATAATAATAATAATAATAATAATGATAATAATACAGGTACAGATCCGTATCTACGAGAGCATTAATCTTTGGCAGTGGATGTTACAATAATTGTACACGAGTTACTCTACTGTAAGTCACTTATAAACCGTGATGAAGTTCAAGGTGGTAATGTTATTAGTGGAAATAAACCATCGAGCTACCTACATACCGTTGCCTATATAAAACCTAGCGACTGTCGTTATTAAACCAGTACAGCGCTCTCAACCACGCTTGAAACACATAGAAACCTGCGATAACGCTAACAAATATCTTTTCTGTATTAGTCGGTATCACACATTACGTAACCGGGATTTTAATTTTTTTTCTAATTTTTCATAGAAGTTATACCGTAAAAACAAAACTGATGAATTATTGGATCCAATTTGTATTTTTATAAATAAGAAAATTGATTTATTAATTTTCAAGATATTTTTATATTTTCGTTGAATGTGTATGTCACGCACGTTTAAATATTGAAAAAGAAAATTGAAATTAGAAATTGAAAAGTAATTCTATTTTTAATCAATTCTGAACAAAGTTTCAAATAATACACATAAAAACACGATAACTTCAGTGGCGCGCGATGGAGTGGTACTACTTCAGCCTGCTAGTCTTGTTCACGGCGCTAACGGGTAGAACGCTAGCGGCCAACGAGTCGGTTAAAGTGACGGTTTACTACAAGAGCCTCGGCCAAGAGTCGATCGACTTCATCACGAAACAGCTGTACCCGACGTACTTGACCTTGAACAAACAGACGCTGGAACGAGCCAAACAGACGAGGATGACGACCGAGCTGGTACCGTTCGACGACGCCGACGTGAGTCACGACGTGGTGATGCCAACATAGTTAGACGAGCTTTAGCGAGGATTCAATTTGATATACTGAGAAAAATTGGTGTTCGTTTTTTTTTTTTTTTCTTCTTCATGTTTTTTTGTCGGTTCTCCACAGGTCAAACGGCTACAGCTATCAATTTCAAACTTTTTTTCATCATGGTTACTTATCTAACTTAGATCTGTATAGTTTTGTGACATTATCGGAAATCAACTTTTTTTGTATGAATTTTAGAAATTTCAAAAATACCCATTAGAATAACGCGGCGGAAAAAAAATTGAAAAATTTTTATTTTCAAAAAAATTGGAATTGTGTGCGAAGTTGAATAACATTTTGATACACATTTCTGGAAATTCTCAGCTTGATCAGGTCAGCCATTTTGAAGAAAAAACATGAAATGTGCTAAATTGGTACCACTCGAAGCCATTTTTACCCATTTATAACTAAAATGTTACCCAATTGGCGAATTTAGGCAAAAGTTTGGCAATGATGTCGACATACTATTACTTTTCGCTCGTCTAACAACGCGTATATAGCGTTTTCCTAGTTTATCATAATATAATTTTTTTCTCTTTTTTTTCTGTTGGTAAGCACTGCACAGGTCGCAGTGATCGTTGAACTGGCTGTGTGTCGTGGATGTTTTTTGATGACGTAGCGAGATGCATAGCAAGTTAGGAACCCTCTATGATCTACCGTTAACGAACAGTTGGGGTGCCGTTTTGGCTGAACGTCGTTTGGATAATTTGTCGGACGTGAAATAAAGTATAGTGGAATAAGTTGGGTTTGTCAAATTGGAAAAAAATACCATATCCATTCACCTTATTCATCAAATACTATGTTTATACCACGATGCAGTGACACCAACATACCTCATCATGATTTAAAGGTGTTCCAACTCCTATACTAATAACGTGGACTGTATTTGTGGTTTCTTGCGGTCAATTCGGAGCCAGAGGTCTCGATTGCCTGTCACGATTTAGCAGATTCCCTCGTGAACAAGACAGACAAATAAAAGTGGCTACGGTACCGGTGGCATTGTATAGCATTGTAGTTTCATATAGAAGCGATAGTTGCGCTACAGGCAATCGGGACACTGGACTTGGTAACTGACCGCAGAAATATTTCACTTTGGACTTTGTACACCTTCTTTATATTATGATAAAGAATGTTGGTATCACTAGATCGTATGTGAGTGTTGACAAACAAGAAGTGGGTGATGAATACGGTAACCGTTCGGGATGATTTTGTTTTATATATTGGGTTTAAGGAAAATGATGAGTAAAATCTATTGGCATGGGATGAATGATATATGAGATGAATGTTCATTAAGGTACGTTCATAGAGCCACGGCAGCACGAATTTTTTGGGCTGTCAAAATGAATGAGCCAATCACAGACTCGCCGGGCTTATCGTACACTGTTGCGTTGAAAGTTGGTTGAAGTTGAACTTTTTGCCGGCCGACTTGCCGTGATAACGTAAACGATATCACGGCCTCGTTTATACTCAAACTGTTGTTCTGCGTACGGAGTATCGACAGTCAAGCTCGATCACTGTCGACGTTGCCATGGTTATCGCATCAATTCTATATCTATAATTGCCTTGAATCAGGGATATAATCGATCGTTTGCCGTGGTAGTATGAACGGTACAAATCATCAGACGTCCTACGGTACCAGACAAGATTACCGGCCGGTAAAAATGCCGTGGCTATATGAACGTACCTTTACATATTGAGAAGGATAGTAAGAAGGAAGCGGTTGCGGCCTATATTGTAAGAACCATCCCAGCATTATCCTAGACTACATAGAAAAACCACAAAAAAACTGTAAAGATGGACGGTGGCGGGAATCAAACCAGGCCCGATATGCCCCTTCACCTCCCGGATCACACGAAGTGAGTGCGTTAACCACTGCGCTGCATGTGCCGCTGATATGTATTTTATGATTAACAATCATAACTTCATAATCAAATCAAATATTATCGATTATCACAGACAAGATTTGATATATTTAAAACCGACATTTCAACCCTAAAACTGAATTTTAAATAGTAATGACGGTATTAATTTCCCCAATTTTCCTGAAGCTGGATTCACAATGCAAACTAATGATGAAGTGATTAATGATTAACTAAAGTTGGCAGATACGAAATCAGTGTTGACGTTCACATTGCGTTTAATATTAGTGACTGACCTTGAAAGTTAACCAACTTTCAACTTTGGTATTAATCATTAGTTCCAATCATTAGTCTGACCAATCAGAAGTCGTGAATTCGAAACGACAGGAGGTCAATACAAAAGGAAGCTATCCCGCTCGATGAACCGCTCGCTTACAGCCTTCTAGCATGTATATTTCAATTTAAATCCGTCATCTTAAGACAGCTACGACTCATGAAAAGTACATCATTTCCGTCAATATCATTTCCTATTTCAAGTCTATGTGAATGCTCATTTTCTTAATTCTAGTATTTACAGTATTTAATTTCAGTATAGTCACTAATCATTCATTCGCAACGTGAATCCAGCATAACTGAATATGGATGAAAGTTTTAAAATGTATTAAATATATATGAAATATTAATTTTAAACTTCAAACACAACGGGTGGATTGCAAAGACGGAGTTTAAACCCCGGCCTACCTTGGTCACCGTCTAAGTAAGAAATTGCATTGTGGCTGCAATGCAATTTCTTACTTAGACGGCGTCTAAGGTACGCCGGGGCCTAAACTTCGTCTTTGCAATCCACCCAACGATTTCAGCATTATGATTTTAGTATCGTTAAACGAAGCTGTGTTTAACGATCGCGCCTCATTCCTCAGGACGAAGTCTCGCTGATGAGAAACTGCGAACCGACGTACAACGAAATCGAACAATGCCTCATCAACAAGATCCACTCGTGCGCCATCGCCAAGATCTCCGACGATTGGCAACAGCTGAACTACGTCAACTGCATCATGCTCGACGGCTACCAGAAAGCGGCCGACTGCGCCACGTTGACGTGTCTAGACGACTCGCCGATGCCGTCGTGCGTCAACACGATCGACGGCGACGAGCTGATCATCGAGAATAGCTACAAGACGAAGAACTTGAAAGTGAGGTTAAGTTCGTTTCCGATGGTCGAGATCGATGGGGTGTACGACGTCGATGAACAGGTGAAGGCCAAGTCGAACTTGCTGGCGTTGCTGTGCGACAAGTTTCCGGGGAATTTCGAGGGGCTGTGCGACAGTCCGCGAGCGCACAGAACGATGACGCATAAGAACTTTGGTACCGAGTATAATTATCCGGAGAAAAGGCGGTGCAGTTTTTAACGAAACCGTACTGGTTTTGTCACGGTTAGGTTCGGTGAATTTGTTGATTTAGGCGATAATTAGTGGATTAACTTGTTATTACCCTTGTTAAAAAATATCACAACCCTAAAAATAGATTTTAATTGATAATTTCAATATTCATTTTCCTTATTTTGGAGAAAACTGGAAATCACCAATTCAAATTCAGAAATTTTAATATTTTTTTTTTTTCTGCAAAGACCATAAGTCATGATGTAGGCATCACCAATTCTTAATTGATTGATTGATTGATTGATTTTTATTGAATTCTGTAGGCCTATAGAAATATAAAGAGAATCGAGTCATGTCTACATCAGGACAATGTCAGGGTCCTGAAGGACAAATAAATAAATTATAATTTCTGGAATTAAAACGATGATTTCTAGTTTTCTCATAAATTATGGAAATGAATATCATAACTATTCATTATAAAATCCATTTTTGGGATTGTGATGTATCTCAAATATATTATTTTTGTATGTTGATTAATAATTAACTTGATTAACATATTTTTATTTTCGTAAAATGCGGTCTTGGAAATTAAAGTGGAAATAAGGAGTCAATAATAAACGAATTTAAATTGAAGTACTTCTTTTAAAATCATTGTATTGGTGAATATATTGGTGAATATATTGGGATATTGGCGTCTCTGTGATGAATGAAACATAATATATTATTTTTTTAGTTGTCACAAAAACTAGAGCTTTTGTGACTTTATGCTGATATTTACCTAACTGTATTGGCAATAAATAAGAAAAGGTCCGGAATGAAAATATACATGTACAGAGAATATGTGAACAGAAAACATAATAAAGACTAATGAAACTCATTTTGATTGAATATTAATTAAAAATATCACAATATTACTAGAAGATTGAGTAATTTTGCTGAATTTGTCATTTTTCTTCAGAAACTCAACAGTGATACTGATAGACTATGAGTGACTATTGTTATCCTTAAATTGTACTAGATTGTAAATAACATATTTGAACCTTTATTGGTTCCTGAGTCCAAAGTGTACAGGATATAACAATCAATATAGAACACATGAGAAAATATAATAAAACAAAATGAAATTACTGAATATTGAAATGATACGAAAACGAAATTGAAATAATTGAAGGTATATAACATACAAAAATCATAACACCAATGATAATTGAAAGAATAAAATGAATGTAAATGTTGATGGATGATATTTAGTTTTATGAATGATTTCTGAATATTCAAATGGAATCCTTCAAGGCTGATATTCCAATCTCATATCTTAAAGAATTATCTATGAAAATACGTTTACAAAAATCACTAAAAATTTCGAAATGTTTTTTCAAGCACAAACAACTAGACCAATCACCTCGATCTCTTTCAAGTCATACTTTTCTTTGAAGTACGCGATGGTTGGCTCATAGATTTTTCGCTTCTCTTGATTGATACCTTGCATGATGAATGAATGAATGAATGAATGAATGAACGAATTGATTAATTAATCAATCAATCAATCAATGAACGAATGAATTAATGAATAATGAATGAATTAACGAATTGATTAATAAATCAATGAATACATGAATGAATAAACGAATGAATGGATGAGTGAATTAATGAATAATGACTGAATTAACGAATTTATTAATTAATCAATGAATGAATGAATGAACGTATGAATAAATAATGAATGAACGAACGAATTAATTAATAAATTATTAACGAATGAATGTATGAATGAATGAATGAATGAACGTATGAATAAATAATGAATGAACGAACAAATTAATTAATTCATTGATTAACGAATGAATGGATGAATGAATGAATGGATGGATGAATTAATGAATGTTGGGGTTTCAAGGCACGTCGTCAGCAAGATCATTTTGATGTTATTTAAAGTCCACCATAACCCTGAAACTAGATTTTAACGAATAATGTCAATATTATATTTTTTCAGAGAAAACCAAAAATATTGATCTCAATTGCGAAAATTAAGATTCATCTACTTATCCTCCAGAACCCGGTATTTTGTTCTGAATCGTAATATATATACAATACTCGATTCTGTTTATATTTCCATACAGAATCGGTAATGGCTACGTCATGACTCATGGTCTCCGGAACACAAACAAAATTACAATTTCTGAAATTGAGATGATTTCTAGAATTATGGAAATAAATACTGTCATCAATCATTTAAATATAGTTTCAACTTTCAGGGTTATGATGACCTTTGACCTTTGGTAATTACATACATGTTTTTTTTGCTGAATATTACGCCTACAAGTGAAACCTAAGTGACTTTACATCCGCCCGGGAGTAAGTTATCATATGCTGCACGCAGATGCATGTGTACTGATTATTACAGAATATTTCATTATTGAATATTATTACTGGATATTATTACTGAATAGTCTTCTGTCAATTAATAATGCCAATCAATCGTTACCATAGCAATACAGTAAACTCGAGAACTACCAGATATTCTGATTGGCCAATTCCAACTGATGGACATTGTTTTTATATATATATATATATATATATATATATATATATATATATATATAAATATATAAATATATATATATATATATATATATATATATATATATATATATATATAAATATATATATATACATATATATATATTTAAATATATATATATATATATATATATATATATATATATATATATATATATATATATATATATATATATATATATATATATATATATATATATATATAAATATATATATACATATATATATATTTATATATATATATATATATATATATATATATATATATATATATATATATATATATATATATGTATATATATATATATTATATATATATATATATGTATATATATATATATATATATATATATATATATATATATATATATATATATATATATATATATATATATATATATATATATATATATATATATATATATATATATATATATATATATATATATATATATATATATATATATATATATATATATATATATATATATATATATATATATATATATATATATATTTATTTATATATATATATATATATATATATATATATATATATATATATATTTATTTATATATATATATATATATATATATATATATATATATATATATATATATATATATTTATATTGGGTTTCAACGACGGGTTTCAACTGTTGTTACTGATGGCTTCGATCTATTGGCGTCGGTGGATGATGAATGAGATGATGGATAATGAGATTAAAGGTTTGTTTATTAGGTGTTTTGGATGATGGGAAGGAGTAGGTCGTGGCTTGTTGTTAAGGAACCATCCCAGTATCAACCTGAACGACAGAGGAAAACC
Organism: Brachyptera risi; assembly: GCA_964007535.1. Lineage (NCBI taxonomy): Eukaryota > Metazoa > Arthropoda > Insecta > Plecoptera > Taeniopterygidae > Brachyptera > Brachyptera risi. The sequence goes on along the minus strand of OZ023335.1, from coordinate 24,314,934 downwards.
ACGAAAAAAAAACTGTCAGGATGGTCGACCATGGCGGGAATCGAACCCCGGTCTCGTGAATGAGGGTTCAGTGTGTTATACCACTCGGCCACGCGTCTCGGTATGGACATTGTTGTCTGTCTCTTTCAACAATGGGTGACGTCACTTGACAGAAGCCTATTGGTCGACATGACTTATTAGACGAGCTTTAGCGAGGATTCAATTTGACATACTGAAAAAAATTGGTGTTTCTTTTTTATGTTTGTTTGTTTTTTTGTTTGTTTTTTTTCATGTTTTTTTGTCGGTTCTCCACAGGTCAAACGGCTACAGCTATCAACTTCAAACTTTTTTTCATTATGCTTCCTCATCTAACTTAGTTCTGTATAGTTTTGTGGCAATACCGGATGTTTACTTTTTTTTTATGAATTTTAGAAATTTCAAAAATACCCATTAGAATAACACGACGGAAGAAAAAGAAATATTTTTATTTTAAAAAAAATGAAATTTTGCGTGAAGTTGGGTTTCATTTTGATACACATTTCTGAAAACTTTCAGCTTGATTGGGTCAGCCATTTTGAAGAAAAACCATAAAATGTGCTAAATTGGTACTACTCGAAGCAGTTCTTACTCATTTCTGAATTAAATGTCACCCAATTGGCGAATGTAGGCAAAAGTTTGACCATGAAAGTCGACATACTATTACTATCCGCTCGTCTAACAACGCATATATGGCGTTTTCCTAGTATGTAACGCAATAAAAGCGGAAAAATAATCAAGGAAATGAAGGTCATGGAATGTTGCATGGGAATGCACGATGGAGATCGAAATCGATGCACGAGTCGGAACACCCAGTCGTCAGAGAGACGGTCGTTCGATGACGATGAAGTGTAATGGACCGAGTAGGCCTACTGTCACGAACAGTCTTGGTAATAACATCGTCCAGTGAACAGTAGTTGATACAGAAGTGACAATATCTATCCGATCGTGCAATTCTTATCAATTGTGTAAGTAGTAATTAAAAGTAGAAGATATTCAAACTAGGCAAACGCGAAATATGCGTTGTAAGATGAGCGAGATATCTGAATAAGGTTAAAGTCGTTAAAAAAGTTTTACCCTTGCTATATTATCGAATCTGGTATTCTACACACCTTGATGCATATAAAGAAGACTTCATTGTTGGGCAAATATCGAATCTAGAAAGCAGTGAATCTCGGCAACCTGAATCTGCTTTAATTTCTATAATAATATTTGATGAATGAAAACAGATAGTTTAATTATTTTCTTCAAAACGGCTGATCCGAATTGCATACAAAATTGTGATAATGTGTATCAATCATGTTTACACATTTACAGAGAAATTCATCTCATTTGAAGAGACTTAATTTTTCAAATTTTTGTATTCAGACTAATCTTATGGGGTTTTTAGAAACTTTGAGATGATATTTCTTCAAAATCTGTCCAACCGATTCATACCAAAAACTATACAGTTCTAAGTTGGATAAGTTTGCGTCTAAAAAAAAAGTTTCATGTTCATCAGTCAAACCCTGCGACCTGTGCAGTGCCCACAAATAAACAAAAAAAAACAAAAAAAACAGACAATATAAGAGTGGGATGGAGACTTCGCTACGCTCATCTAATGAGACCACAATCCTGAAACTAGATTTAGACGAATGATGATGAAATTTAAGTTTCTAATTTTAGAGAAAACTAGAAATCATCATCTCAATTTCAGAAATTTTAATTAATTCATTGTCCTCCAGGACCCGACCCTTATTCGAATCGTGACGTGAACATTATTCGATTTTGTTCATGTTTCTATACAGAATTGGTAATGCCTACGTCATGATTCATGATCTCTGGAGACGAAAAGATTATTTATAGTTTCTCTCGTGTTGTTATGGTATGAAGAGCCCGCATCTTAGCTGAGAATGTTTCTCTTCGAAATGCTCGACCCAAGTTGGATGTGCGTTCAAAAGTTTGGTTGTGGGTTGAAAACTGAAAAAGGGATGATATTGGAAGAGTTCCAGTAACCACCGCTAGATGGGGGAGTTTTTCATTTCATAGTTTGGACAAAATCTAGTTACATTATACATTTTGGCCAAAGAAATTGGGAAAACTGTAGAATTACAGGCGAATCAGAATTTCAAATATTGATAAGCAAAGTTGAACTTAAGGATGTGCGTTTGTAATTTATTTCTACTATTATTTGGTAACCGAGAATTAAGCAATGAAAACCATCAAATTAGGCACATTCTGATTCGATTATTGCTTCATAATAAAATTATTCTTCAATTTTCGATTAGGCATATCTAATTGTGCGGGTATAGTTAATTTATTGCATTCTACCGCAAGTCCGTAGTGTTTGTAGTTCCTAAAATATATGTGGCGAAAGTGCACCCTGTAAATCTGTCTAAGATGCGGGCTCTTAAGCTCTCTCATAGAACTTGATCCAATCAAAATTCTCAGTCTCTTAGAACTAGCCAAGCCCAAAACAATATTTCAAGGCGTTTATTATTAGGTAGCAGTCCCGAGTTCCAACGCTGATGAACTTTTAGATGAGCGTAGCAAAGACTCCATCCCACTCTTATAGAGCTTTGTTTTTGTGTATGTTTTTTTTTATTTTAGGCACTCCACAGGTCGCAGGGTTTGACTGATCAACATGAAACTTCTTTTGTACACGCAAACTCATACAACTCAGAACTGTATACTTTTTGGAATGAATCGGTTAGATGGATTTTGAGAAATATCATCTCAAAATATCTAGAAAAAAAACAACAAGGTTAGGCTGGGCAAGAAAATTTGAAAAATAAAATCTCTCCAAATGAGATTGAATTTTCTCAGAATATGTATAGATGGATGATAGACATTATCATCATTTTGTATGCAATTCAAACCAACCGTTTAGAAGAAAAAAAAATGAATCAACTGTTTTTATTTATCAGATATATTATGGAAATAAAAGCAGAACTAGGTTGCCGAGATTCACTGCTTTCTAGATTTGATATTTGCCAAACAATGAAGGATTTTGTATATGCGTCAAGGTGTAAAGAATACCAGAGACGATAAAGTAGCAAAGCGAAAACTACTTCAACGACTTTTATACAGTATTCAGATATCTCGCTCATCTTACAACGCAGATATTGCGTTTGACTAGTATTTATTTCAAATTACAGCCACTTCCAACTCTAGCGTATATGACATCACGAATTATTACCACAAGAAAACAAGTGAATGTCTTGGCAACAATGAATTTGTACACGTGTTTACTGTTGCTCACATCCACGTGTGTCCAGCTGATTCACGGCCAGTACGATACTAAGAAAGTGACAGTCTACTATCAGAGCTCCAGCGCCGACTCGATCGCATTCTTGACGCGTCAGCTGTACCCGACGTTTATTGAGCTCAACCATCTGGCTCGTAATGCTTATTTGCCTCTCAAGATCAGTGCCAAGCTAGTGCCCTACGAGGAAGCTGACGTGAGTACGCTGACGGTCGTAAAGAAGGGTCTTTCCACGGAAATGTATTTATTCATTCATATTGGTTTTAGAGATGCATTGTACTGTTAATTAAGATCTATTGGCGTCATAAATAGTTATTGAAATGATGGGTAATTTTTATATTGGGTTTAACGACGCACTGTACTGATGACTACGATCTATGGGTGTCAGTGAATGATGTATGAGATGAAAAGTTATTTTCAGATGAGCTTTAGCGAGGATTTAATTTTACATACTTAAAAAAATTGGTGTTCGTTTTTATGTTTTTTTTTTCTATGATTTTTTGTCGGTTATCCACAGGTCAAACGGCTACAGCTATCAACATCAAACTTTTTTTCATTATGGTTCCTCATCTAACTTAGATCTGTATAGTTTTGTGGCATTATCGGATGTTTACTTTTTTTATGAATTTTAGAAATTTCAAAAATACCCATTAGAATAACACGACGGAAAAAAGGAAATATTTTTATTTTCAAAAAAAAACGAAATTTTGCGTGAAGTTGGGTTACATTTTGATACACATTTCTGAAAACTTTCAGCTTGATCGGGTCAGCCATTTTGAAGAAAAACCATAAAATGTGCTAAATTGGTACCACTCGAAGCAGTTTTTACCCATTTCTGAATTAAATGTCACCGAATTGGCGAATGTAGGCAAAAGTTTGGCCATAAAAGCCGACATACTATTACTATCCACTCGTCTAACAACGCATATATGGCGTTTTCCTAGTTACACAGAATGTTATCTATAGTTCTAGGCACACTCTGATTTTGAAGCTATCAAGTGTGAACACTGCCTTCCTCACAGCTGACATCTTCCCTGAATCAAACCTGTAACTGGATATTTTACATTTTCAATAATAATACGTCATTTCTGGAATACGAACGAGCCAAATTTTTTAATTTTAACTTTTCAGAAACATGTATAGAAACAATATTAAGATTCTGTGAAAAATTCATTCCAATCGGATCATATTGGAAAACTAAGAATTTTCCACTAATTTCTTTTCTTTAAGGACTTTTTTCATACAATTTTCCGAATTTGCTCATAATCAATAAGAATATAATCTAGTATCATACCAATAACCAGAAAAATATCGATTTCTACCAGTATGTGGAATTAAATTTTCGTCACGCTCATTTAACAACGACACGACTCTCCCATTGGGAGTGGCCGAGTGGTCAATACACTGAACCGTCATTCAGGAGACAGGGGTTCGATTCTTGCCATGGTCGACCATCTTGTCAGGGTTTTAGTGATTTCTCTTTGTCGTTCAGGTTGTTACTGGGATGGTTCCTAAACAACAGGCCATGACCGACTCCTCCCCACTATCCAAAAAGCACGTAATAAAATAACCTTTCATCTCACCATCCCACCATCTCATATATCATTCACCAACGCCAATAGATCATAGTCTTCAGTACAGTGCGTCGTTAAACCCAATGTTAAACCCCTCATGTTTCAAACATGGACACATTTTACACATCGCCAAGCATTCTGCCGTGTTAACGCAATGACGCACAATTACTGCAAGATATAGCCACTGTTCCCTTTTCCTCTCCTCTCCCCCCTCTTCTTCCTTCCTCCTTCCTTCGTTCCTTCCTTCGTTCCTTCCTCCCCCCTTCCACTCGCCACTCATCCCCCCAGCCCAGCCGACCCGCCACAACCCTCCACCTCCCCCCTCATCACCGTGCTACGAACCCTTACACACGCACACAGATCTGGAAGGCTTTATGTATAATATTACGACTCTCCCTCAGAACGAAAACTCGCTAGCGACCACGTGTCAGGGCTGGCCGAGTCGTTGCCTTGCCAACAAGATCCACGCATGCGTCGTAGCAACACTCGACGACGACTGGAAATCCCTCAACATGATCAACTGCCTGATCTTACACGGCAACAGGTCGCTCGTAGAGTGCGCTGACTTCACTTGCAACGACATAACCTCACTTCCGAGCTGCGTCAACACGATCGACGGTGACGAGCTACTCATCGCTAATAATCAACTCGTTAAGAAATATAATCGACAGTTTATAGATTATCCGATTGTTATGTTTGACGATGTTTATATGGAGGGGGAACAAGGCATGGCTAAGTGGAATCTTTTGGCGTTGATTTGTCGGAAGTATCCGGAACATTTGGTTGGTCTTTGCGATACGCCGAGAGCCAATAGGACGATGATACATAATAACTTTGATACGGGTTATTTTATGTCGGGTAAATGGAGATGTGATTACTAGTAGTAGAGAAGGATATTTGAAAACACGAATAAAATTAAAATTTTCACGGTAATTCAATTTCAATGAACCATGTTGTTAGATGAGCGTAACGAAAATTCCCATTCAATATACAGAAAAGAATTGGGCTTCGTTTTCATTTTGTTTGTAATTTTGTAATTTTTGCAGGTCAGGAAAAGAAAAACAATCGAACATATTGGTGTCATACCAGAATGGGTTGGGATTGTTTTTTAGGAAAATTGATCGAACGCTTTTTCCTGAAAAAATCGGAAAGTTTGAGAAATCCCCATAAGAATAGCCAGAAAATAATTGAAATATGAAAATTTTTATATAACTTACAATTTTTTACCGAACATGAAAAACAGCATCATACATATTTTCAGTGATTTTCACAACAATCGAATGAGAAATAACAAAGAAAACGCAATAGAAGTATACACATTTCATTGAATATTGGGATCAATTGGTTCTGCAAAGTGTATATTCGACAGGTTGCAACACTAGAAATATTAACAAGTTGCAGGTAAAGGTTTTGAACGTTTGAAGTGATCAAGGTCTGTAGATGTGGATTGAGCTGACAAAATATTTTTCATTCTAGATTTACATACTTCTAAGCTCATCTCACAACGCATATCCTGAATTTTCCCAGCACCATGGAATGTAGAAGGTCTTTATTAGGTCTTTAGTATCAAGATCTTAAACAACGTCACAAACCTGATACCACATATCAATTAGTGTTGACGATATTTATTTCCGTAATTTCAGAGAAAACGAGAAAAAAATCGTTCAATTCTCTAGACAATTTTGGCTATTTCAAAAGTACGTCAGTTTATTATTGAATGCTACGAATACGTTACATGCATTTGACACTCTCAAGTCTCACCCCATCCCGAAACGACCTCAATTTGGCGTAAAGCACACCCAATCTGGCACGTCATGAGAATTCAGGAATGAAAAATAGAAAAAAATGGAAAAAATCCATGGGAATAAAAATCACAAAAATCGCATCGTTTTTGCTCAACTCGTTCGCCTGCTAATTAGAAATTATTCTGATTTTTTCTTCTTTTTTTTTTATTATTCGTGATTTATTTGGTTTCTTCGCTTTTTTTCTTCCTAATTTTTGGGGATTTTTCATTGTCCGTAATGTTTTATTTTTCGTGATTGTTTCATTCCTCGTGATTTTTTTAAATTACGGAAAATCAAAAATCACAAAAAAACAAGGGCAAGAAAAAACAGCAAGAGAATCACAATGTAGCAAGAAAAAAAAATCACGAAAAATTGAAACATTACGGAAAATAAGAAAACACGAGAAGTTAAAAAAATCAGAGAAATCAAGAAAAAGTGAAGAAGAAAAAAAGGAAAAAATATCAGTTGTACACTAAAATGTAAAGTTGTTAACGGCCTACACTGCGTGAGAGTTCAAGAACAAGGCTGTTTTCAAATACAGCCGCTTCCAAATTCAAACCACAGGTATGTATGATATTTGATGAGCGTAGCGAAGTCTCCATCCCACTCTTATAGGGCTTTGTCTGTGTGTTTTTTTTTGTTGTTTTTTTGTAAGCACTCCACAGGTCGCAAGGGTTGACTGATCAACATGAAACTTTTTTTGTACACGCAAACTCATCCAACTTAGAACTGTATAGTTTTTGGGATGAATCGGTCGGACCGATTTTGAGAATCATCATCTCAAAGTTTCTAAAAACCCCATAAGATTTGGCTGGGCGGAAAATGTTGAAAAATAAAATCTCTCCAAATGGGATGAAATTTTCTCTAAATGTGTATAGATGGATTTTACACATTATTACGATTTTTTAAGCAATTCTGATCAGTCGTTTTGAAGAAAAAAAATAAAATGACTGATAATATTCATAAAATATATCATAAAAATTGTGACAGAATTGAGTTGTCGAGATTCACTGCTTTCTAGATTCAAGAGTTGACCAACAATGAAGTATTTTTTATGTGCGTCAAGGTGTGTAGAATACCAGAGTCAATGAAGTGGCAAGAGTAGAACTACTTTAACGACTTTAATAGCTTATTCAGATATCAAGGTGTGTAGAATACCAGAGTTGATAAAGTAGCAAGGGTAGAACTACTTCAAGGACTTTTATACCCTATTCAGATATCTCGCTCATCTTACAACGCATATTTCGCGTTTGACTAGTTATAAAATCTGTTTATAAAATCGGATCCTATTAACCCAAATCTATTCAAACGGAAACAATGCACAATGCACGACACAAATATTAAAATATATGTAAATAAAATCATAATTATCAATTCTCATACACTTATATAAACAATGAAAGTGAACGGACAATTAAACACATTATCACTGACTGCCGGACTTTGCTGTGTGACATATTTACTGCCGACTCAATAACACCTGGTTTATAGAGAATGTGAAGATAATATTGAAATTGAAAAAAGTGTCTGCATTCAATTCACTTGCGATTAAATTTAGAACAATATCCAATCAAAATTCTCAGTCTCGTAAAAACTAGCCAAGACCAGGACGTTATTTCAAGTGGTTTATTTATAGGTACCGGTAACAGTCGCGATGAATTTCCAACGCAGATAAATTTATATTCATTTCAAATTACAGCCACTTCTAAATCTAGACTGAATGTGTGAATTCACGAATAAGAAAGTGAACATCTTGACAACAATGAATTTGTACACGTGTTTACTGTTGCTCACATCCACGTGTATCCAACTGATTCACGGCCAGTACGATACTAAGAAAGTGACAGTCTACTATCAGAGCTCCAGCGCCGACTCGATCACGTTCTTGAGCCGTCAGGTGTACCCGACGTTTATCCAGCTCAACCATCGGAATAATTCCACTCGTCTGCCACTCAGGATCAGCGTCAAGCTAGTGCCCTATGAAGACGTTGATGTGAGTAGAATAGACCATTTCAAAAATTCAATGCGCAGGCGCGTCACGCCTCCTAGCAGCCAAAATCGCTGGTATTGCATTCTGAGAGTTTTAGTACTGTTCGAAAAGTCGGCCCGCTTTTACACAGGGTTAAAGGCAAAACATCAAGATATAAAACTTGCATTATCTCTCATCTTACTCACTCTGACAGTGTGTAAATCTCTCAGTATATAGTAAACATATAAATGTTGAAACTACTATCATATTATAACTTGATATGTTCACTGTAACGCACAATAATATGAATCAAACATGCTAAATAGCATTGGCAGCATAGGACTTTCGAACTCGGGTAATAACATTCCGTTCTAGTTCAAACGATCGCCGCTAGATGGCTAATTCTTTTCTGAAATGGTCTAGCATAGATATACACTGGGACCCCGTTTACATTACTACTCAACTACTCTAGTAACCCCACCTACGATCGTAAGTTACCGTGTGTGAACGTAAATTAGTTGCTACGCTAGTAACAAAAGCTACTACAGTCAACTTACTACCGATAGTAAGGTTACTCTGGTAGATCTAGTAGTGTAAACGCTCGATAGTTGGTACTACCGTTCGTTACAAGGAGAAGATGGCGACGAAGAAAGCAGCTGGCGTGCCAAACTGTTAATGCACAGCCTTGTAATTCTTGTAGTGTCGCTCGTTAGACGGCTGTAATTCGAAATAATCTGCTCTCTCGGTAAAACATATAACTAAAACCTCTAGTAAACAAGAATCTCTATTTGACAGTGTGAACGCAAAAATAGTCACTATCGTTTTACACCAGTAACCTTACTAGAGTAGTTGAGTAGTAATGTAAACGGGGTATAGGACTGTAGCTCTACGATGGATACGCCACTTGGACTACTCCCTGCTGACGATCATTTCAGGTTCTAAGAAACTTTTCGACGCCACCTAGATCTCCTATATAAGATGGCTACAGTCTCTACAGGACTGTGATGGCAGTAGTCGATGTAAAATCAAGATGGACGTCAAATTGAGCAATAATGTACAGTTGACGTCGGTCTATTGGCGTAAGTGAGTTTTATATATATATATATATATATATATATATATATATATATATATATATATATATATATATATATATATATATGAGATGATGAAATTATGAGATGAAAGCTTATTTTATTAGGTGTTTTGGATAGTGGGAAGGAGTCGGTCGTGGTTTGTTGTTAAGGAACCATCCTCTCCTCTCCCCCCTCTCCTTCCTTCATTTCTCCCCCACCCCCTCCCCCTGCTCCCCACTCATCCCCCCATCCCAGCCGACCCACCACAACCCTCCACCTCCCCCCTCATCACCGTGTTACATACCCTTACACACACGCACAGATCTGGGAGACTCTTTATGTATAACAATACGACTCTTCCCCCAGGACAAAGAAACGCTAGCAGCCAACTGTCGGGGCTGGCCGGGCCGTTGCCTTTCCAAAAAGATCCAGGCATGCGTCGTAGCAAAATTCGACGATGACTGGAAATCCCTCAACATGATCAGCTGCCTGACCCTGGAAGGCCGCGAATCGCTCGTAGAGTGCGCTAACTTCACTTGCAACAACATAACCTCACTTCCGAGCTGCGTGGACACGACCGTCGGTGACGAGCTACTCATCGCTAACTATCAACTCGTCAAGAAATATAATCCACAGTTTAGAGATGATCCGATTGTTATGTTTGATGATGTTTATCTGAAGTCGGAACAAGGCAAGGCTAAGGAGAATCTTTTGGGGTTGATTTGTCGGAAGTATCCGGAGCATTTGATTGGTCTTTGCGATAAGCCGAAAGCCAATAGAACGATGATGTATCATAACTTTGATAGCGGTTATTATAGGTCGGGTAATTGGAGATGTGATTACTAGTAGTAGGGAAGAATATTTAAAAACACAAATAAATAAGGTAGTTTCAATTTCAATAAACTCATGTTGATTATTGTTTGCTTGACGACCCCACCAACGGCTAGGTTATACGGGGGTACGAATGAGCAGGTGATGATGAACGATGTAGTGATTATAAGTGAAAGGACACTTGAACAAAAAACCATGCCTTATGCGGGACTCGAGACCACGGTCAACGGTGACTTCAGTGTCTTGAGCGGTGGCTCAGCTGAGCGAGCCACCGAGGGAGGTTAATAAATCATGTTGTACCATGGAATGTAGAAGGTCTTTATTAGGTCTTTAGTATCAAGATCTTGAATACGTCACAAACCTGATACCATATTTCAATGAATATTGACGATATTTATTTCCGTAATTTCAGAGAAAACGAGAAAAAAATCATTCGATTCTCTCAAAGATTTTGGCTATTTCAGAAGTACGTCAGTTTATTATTGAATGCTACGAATACGTTACATGCATTTGACACTCTCAAGTCTCACCCCATCCCGAAACGACCTTAATTTGACCTAAAGCACACCCAATCTGGCACGTCATGAGAATTCAGGAATGAAAAATTTAAAAAAATCGAAAAAATCCATGGGAATAAAAATAACAAAAATCGCATCGTTTTTGCTCAACTCGTTCGCCTGCTGATTAGAAATCATTTTGATTTTTCCTCTTCCTTTATTATTTGTGACTTTTTTGGTTTCTTTGCTTTTTTCGATTTTTTTCCTCCTAATTTCTGGGGATTTTTCATTTTCCGTAATGTTATATTTTTTCGTGATTTTCTTCATTCTTCGTGATTTTTTCAAATTACGGAGAATCAAAAATCACAAAAAACAAGAAAAAAAAGAGGAATCACAATGTACAAAGAGAAAATCACGGAAAATGAAAAAAAATCACGAAAAATTGAAACATTACGGAAAATATGAAAGCACGAGACCGGCACAGTAGCTGAGTGGTTAGCTCACTTGCTTCGTGATCCGGGAGGTGAAGGGACATATCGGACCCGGTTCGATCCCCGCCACCGTCCATCTTTACAGGGGTTTTTCGTGGTTTCCCTCTGCAGTCTATAGGCTAATGCCGGGATGGTTCCTACAATATAGGCCACGACCGCTTCCTTCCCACTACCCATAAAAACCTTAATCTCATCATCCCATCATCTCATTAATCATTCATCCGACGCCAATAGATCTTAGTAATCATTACAGTGCGTAGTCAAAACCCAATAAAAAAAAAAAAAAAAAAAAAGCACGAGAAGTGAAAAAAATCAAGGAATCAAGAAGAATGAAAAAGATATCATTATATAATAATTATATATAAAATTGTAATTATAATTATATATATAATTATATAATAAAATTTAATATATTAATTATTAATTACAAATAACATCGAAACTTGATACAAAATCATTGTTCCCCAATTAAGGCTAAGGATGAAAAGTAGGATCGTTTGGACGGGGTACCACAAGGGCGATCTTAATTACCACCCCATTTTAATTATTTAAAATCAATGAACTTCAACACCAGGGCTACGCTGTCGGTGACCACAACTTTCCGCCGTAGATAAAAGTCTTTCAGTTTCCGAAAGTCCGGAACACATTATAAGTAAAAACCGTTTCTGTGATATATATCCGAACATTATCAGCATTGGTATCAAAAGTAAACAAAACACACGAATGTTGATATCTTCCACTTTGAACTCAGTCTCTTGGGCAATGATCACTTCTTTTCATACACTGCCGTGTATGTTTTTGGCCCACACTGCGTGAGAGTTCAAGAACAAGGCTGTTTTCAAATACAGCCGCTGGTTCCAAATTCAAACCACAGGTATGTACGATACCAACCTGATAAAACTAATATCACCAACATGGCCGCCATTTATTCATCACGTGACCAATGTGACCACTGTGAATCCCCTGTTTATAAAATCGGATCCTATTGACCCAAATCTATTCAAACGGAAACAATGCACGACATAAATATTAAAATATATGTAAATAAAATCATAATAATCAATTCTCATAGACTTATATAAACAATGAAAGAACTCACAATTAAACACATTATCAGTGACTTTCCTGTGTGATAGTGTTGTCAACTCAATAACACTTGGTTTAGAGAATGTAAAGATAATTTTGGGGTTGAAAAAAGTGTCTGTATTTAATTCAGTTGCGACTAAATTTGTGATAGATTCAACCGATTGTCAAGATTTGTCTCAATTTTATTATATACAGTCCACAGAATTATAAAGAATGTATTAGTTTATACTTGTGTCAAATTCAACTGTTTGTTAGTATTCGTGTTCAATTCAACTTCAAGTTAAGATTTTAATTTTATTGATCTACTTCTATCGTCAAGACTTTGAGTCAAATTCAGTTTTTAGTTGAAATTTCTGTTAAATTTAAATTCCAGAAACAATTTTTAACAAAAATTTAAATTCTAATTTTTGTATTGTATCAACAGATAATTACGTTTCGTGTTTTACTTAACTTATCACTCATTTAATAATCGCAATATCAACTTTACATCTAGGCCTACTACTTCTCTCAATCTTAGTTGAGATTTGTATCAATTTCTACTTCTACTTCGTCAAGACTGGATATAATTGGATATAAAAATGAAGTCAATTGTATTAGTAGTTTTCGGAGTGGCACTAGTAGGAATAGTTAACGCCACGCTAGTGAACGTAACTGTGTATTATAACAGCAGCGGTGAGGCTTCTGCTACCTTTATTACAAGACAACTGCACCCGACGTTCCAACTTCTCAGCGCACGGGAATCAGTCACGGAATCAGCTACAAAATCAGCTACAAAATCAGCTACAAAATCAGCTACGTTGGAGATGACAGTCAAGCTGATTCCGTATCAACACATCAACGTAAGTTCAGTTACCAAGAATAAAATATACTAGGCAAACGCGAAATATGCGTTGTAAGATGAGCGAGATATCTGAATAAGGTATAATAACAGTCCTACATTTGCTACTTTATCGACTCTGGTATTCTACACACTCTGTGCTTCATTTAATTGCTACTTTATCTTCTCTGGTATTCTACACACCTTGACGAATATGAAGAATATTTAATGGTTGGGCAAATATCGAATCTAGGAAGCAGTGAATCTTGGCTCATTTCCATATATTTGATGTATGAAAACAGTTATTTGAATTTTTTTCTTCGAAACGGCTGATTCGAATTGCTCACAGAATGGTGGTTATGTGTATCATTTATATTTGAACACTAAGAGAAAATTTTATTTTTTTCGGAGAGGTTTCATTTTTTCAAATTTTCTCACCCAGCCTAATCTTATGGGGTTTTTAAAAACTTTGACATGATATTTCTCAAAATCTAACCGACCGATTCATTTCAAAAACCATACAGTTCTAAGTTGTAAAAGTTGGCCAGTACAAAAAAAAGTTTCATGTTGACCAGTCAAACCCTGCGACCTGTGCAGTGCCCACAAACAAACAAAAACAAAAACAAAAATACACAGACAAAGCCCTATAAGAGTGGGATGGAGACTTCGCTACGCTCATCTAATTAATTTCATTCAATTTATTGGATGAGCGAAGCGAAGACTCAATTTCACTATACCCGAAAAAAGTGCCTATTTTTTATTTATTTTTCGCGATCCACAGGTCAAACGAAAATCAAAATCAAAATCAGAACCAGTTGAAACTTGGCATACACAAGTGTCCTTATCTAATTCGATACTGTATCGTTTTGAGGCGCAATCGGTTGAACCACTTCTGAGAAAACTCATTTCAAAGTTTTCAAAAACTCCATGAAAATAACCCAGAGGAAAAAATTCGTCAAAAATATATTTTTCGAAAGAATTTAAATTCTCGGGGAATTTCAATATAATAATTATACACATATTATTCCGAACTTTCAGTCGAATCGGATCAGAGCCGCTTCGATGTAAAAAAATATATAATCTTATTTTTTCAAATCTCTCAAAGCTATCATAAGATACCAATTAAATCCAAGTAACAGGTGTCACCAATTAATTGGAAACGATTGAAACAAAGCCTTCTTTATTATCATATAAATCAATTAGGAAATGGGAGGGCAGTGACGTAATTGTTTGGATCACAAGGTGGATATAATATATATAAAACCAATCCGAAGATAATATGTTTATATATTGTTCCAGCTCATCCATCAACGCGGAAACAAATAACGCGTTTTACTGGTTGGGTTATTTTCATTATTTTCGATATTATTTGCTTTCCATCTCCATTAATCAATCAATTGCCGCACTAAATTACAACATCTACAAGTGAAATAAAGTACCGGTATCCCTCTTTTGCGAACCATTTATGAAACTCATTGAGTATTAAGCCTATTAACATTCATGTTGATGATTATACCTATGACTATCGATAACGTAACGGGATAAGCAACATGGCGCAAGTCCTATCCTTTTAACATTAGGCCGTTTTCACCATGATGGAATCAGCGCTTTCGTGTACATTTCTGAGATTCGCAATTTCAAATCAAATCGTACGTATAAGGCTCGTATTTCAATGTATAGTACATAGATCTGTACTTGCATTGTTTCTGACCTTTTTCGTAGATGATGAGTAATTATCCAGTTATCAAATGGTAAATATAGTAGTAGGGCTCTTGACTAGGGGACTAAATGCTTTTACAGACGTATTTACAATTTAGATTGGCCAATTCGAATGAAATGTATTCCAAAATTGCATAATGCAGTTGGGAAGAGCTGGATTCACAGATTGCATTATAACTATCATTTGTATAGATCAACATACAATAATACCAGCAAATTATTATAACATTTGTGATGCGGCATCCCTTTGATATACGCATGGTGCGAAAGAAAACCGCCATGTTGCTTATCCCGTTACGTTATTGATAGTCATAGATTATAGTTATAGGTTGTGCTTAATTCATATTGTAGCTTTCTGATAATAATAATAAATAAATGAATAAAAATAAAAAAATGCGTATTTATAAGCACTGCAACTTCAAATAGTACTAGTATTTATCATTTCGCAGGAAGGGTCTACATTGAAAGATACCTGCAATGGAACTGAGGGTCGACCATGCCTGCTCAGCAAACTCCACGCATGCGCTTTATCACAGATAAACGACGCATGGGAATCCTTGAACTACATCAACTGTATGACGACATACAATTATTATTTCAACTTAAAATCTAAATACTCTTTCTTTTCGCCCGCAATGGGATGTTCCATCCAAACATGTGTCAACATAACCTCACTTCCTTCATGCATCAACACTATTGTCGGTGACGAGCTCATGATAGCAATCAGCAACAATGCAAAGAGTTTAAACATACCGTCACATTCTCTTCCATTTGTTATATTCGACGGCGTCTACAAAGAAGAAGAACAAATGAAAGCGCGAACGAATCTATTAGGTCTGATTTGTGAGAAGTTTTCTAAAGATGGCGCATTGATGAATGTCTGTGAGAATACGCGCGTGCGCGAAACGCCGGCGCACGACAACTTTGGTACTGGTATGTATTTGCAGAGCGTCATTCGTTGCGAGTTGATGCCGAAACCGAAAACGGATGGTATAAATAAGAAGATTGGATCGCCACATTTGTATCGAGTTTAAATATTATTATCCACTGGGCAAACGCGAAATATGCGTTGTAAGATGAGCGAGATATCTGAATAAGGTATAATAACAGTCCTACATTTGCTACTTTATCGACTCTGGTATTCTACACACTTTGTCCTTCATTCAATTGCTACTTTATCTTCTCTGGTATTCTACACACCTTGACGAATATGAAGAATATTTAATGCTTGGGCAAATATCGAATCTAGGAAGCAGTGAATCTTGGCTCATTTCCATATATTTGATGTATAAAAACAGTTATTTGAATTTTATTCTTCGAAACGGCTGGTTCGAATTGCTTACAATATGGTAGTTATGTGTATCATTTATGTTTGAACACTCAGAGAAAATTTCATTTTGTTCGGAGAGGTTTCATTTTTTCAAATTTTCTCACCCAGCCTAATCTTATGGGGTTTTTAAAAACTTTGACATGATATTTCTCAAAATCTAATCGACCGATTCATTCCAAAAACTGTACAGTTCTGAGTTGTACAAGATGGGGTCCGTACAAAAAAAGTTTCATGTTGATCAGTCAAACCATGCGACCTGTGCAGTGCCCACAAACAAACAAACAAAAAAAAAAACACACAGACAAAGCTCCATAAGAGTGGGATGGAATCTTCGCTACGCTCATCTAATTAAGCTGGATTCACAATGCGAGCTAATTATTGGATGAGCGAAGCGAAGACTCAATTTCGCCAGACCCGAAAAAAAGTGCCTGTTTTTTTTTTTTGTTCGCGCTCCACAGGTCAGAAGAAAATTCAACATCAGTTGAAACTTGGCACACACAAGTATCGTTATCCAATTCGATACTGTATAGTTTTGAGGCGCGATCGGTCTAACCACTTCTGAGAAAACTCATTCCAAAGTTTTCAAAAATCCCATTAGAATAACCCAGAGGAAAAAATTCGTGAAAAATATTTCATGTGAGAGGATTAAAATTCTCAGGGAATTTCAATCTATTAATGATACACATTATTCCGAACTTTCATTCAAATCGGATTAGCCGTTTCGATGTAAAAAAATATATAATGTAATTTGTGTTAATTATTCAAAGCTATTAAGATACCTATTAAATCAAAGCAACAAGTGTCACCACTTGATTGTAAACGATTAGAACAAAGCCTTCTTTATCATCATATTAATTAATAATTAATAATTAATAATTTTAGTTTTCCATCATTTGTAACTTATACCAATGAGATGGAGAAAACGAGTATGTTTATATTTGAAATAAATGTGTTGTCACTCAACCCATGTATGTGGTGTGAGCAATTATTATTTGAGACTCTTCTTATTGGAGTATTCCATGTAATTATCTATAAATAACGATGACACTTTTGTCATCAGCAAATAAGTCGACATTTAATAAATTAAACGGTACTTGTGAAAAAAAAATCATTGACTTCTATTAATTACTTCAGCCCTATGGTTATTCAGTGGTTCCTTAAGAGTTAATCAACTCTTAAAGGATCTCACAACCCTGGAACTAGGTTTTAATTATTAGTGACGATATTTATTTCTTTAATTTTAGAGAAGTAGAATTCACCATCATAATTTCCGAAGTTACAATTGATGTAATTTATCTTTCAGAGACCATGAATCATGACGTAGGCATCACCGATTCTGTATAGAAACATGAACAGAATCGAGTAATGTCTACGTCACGACTCAAAAAAAGGTGGATACTGGAGGATAGATAAATTAATATCAATTTCTGAAATTGAGATGATGATTTCTAGTTTTATCTGAAATTTTGTGAATAAACATCGACATTGTTCATGAAAATCTAGTTTCAGGGTTGTGGTGTCCTTTAACTACATAGGCCTACATATCACCAACCTACTTCATCATAATTAGACGAGCTTTAACGAGGATTCAATTTGACATACTGAAAAAAATTGGTGTTCGTTCTTATGTTGTTTTTTTTCATGTTTTTTTGTCTGGGATGGTTCCTTAACAACAGGACACGACCGACTCCTTACCACTATCCAAAAACACATTATAAAATAACTTTCCATCTAATTATCCCACCATCTCATATATCATTCACCGACGCCAATAGATCTTATAGTCATCAGTACAGTGCGTCATTAAATCTAACTAGGAAAACGCTATATACGCGTTGTTAGACGAGCGGAAAGTAATAGTATGTCGATTTAATTGCCAAACTTTTGCCTAAATTCGCCAATTGGGTAACATTTTAGTTATAAATGGGTAAAAACTGCTTCGTGTGGTAGTACCAATTTAGCACATTTCATGTTTTTTCTTCAAAATGGCTGACCCGATCAAGCTGAGAATTTCCAGAAATGTGTATCAAGATGTTATTCAACTTCACACAGAATTTCAATTTTTTTGAAAATAATTTTTTTTTCCGCCGTGTTATTCTAATGAGTATTTTTGAAATTTCTAAAATTCATAAAAATAAAAGTTATCACCCGATAATGCCACAAAACTATACAGATCTAAGCTAGATGAGGAACCATAATGGAAAAAATTTGAAGTTGATAGCTGTAGCCGTTTGACCTGTGGAGGACCGACAAAAAGACATAAAAAAACAAACACACACAAAAAAAAAACATAAACACGAACACCAATTTTTTTTAGTATGTCAAATTGAATCCTCGCTAAAGCTCGTATAATAAAAAAATCATGAGAAAGAAACAAATTAAAACCGGATAGAACCGCATTTCACCATTGTTCAGATCAGCTGATTTCAAAAATAGTTCAAATATATATCGTATGAGAACAAAATATTTGATAAATTCTTTCAGTGCATTCTAAATACAAAGGACTGATAAGACAATGATTCAATGCAAGATGTTTGGATTGGTCATCGAATGTCTTTGACCCGAATCGATGACACTTATCAGAAAAGTTCAAAGGGCAACGATAATATGTATACTACAAATCACAGTATTGGTTGCTGTCTACCAACGGAACAAAGTAGGACAATTAAACTGGGAACTTTGGGGTGGTAAGATCGCCCTCGTGGTGCCCCGTCCGAACGATTCTACCTTTCAGTCTTAATTGGGTAACAATGATTTCTTATATCAAGTTTCGAGGTTATTTTAAAAAAAAACGCCAATCACTGTCATTGAAGTATGTCGCTCGTTTGATAAACACAGAGAAAAGTAATTAGACGAGCTTTAGCGAGGATTCAATTTGACATACTGAAAAAAAATGGTGTTCGTTTTTATGTTTTCTTTTTTTTTCATGTTTTTTTGTCGGTTCTCCACATGTCAAACGGCTACAGCTATTGACTTCAAACTTTTTTGCATTATGGTTCCTCATCTAACTTAGATCTGTATAGTTTTGTGGCATTATCGAGTGGTAACTTTTTATTTTTTTTTATTTTCGAAATTTCAAAAATACCTGTTAGAATAACACGACCAAAAAAATATTAAAAAATTTTCATTTTCAAAAAAATTGAAATTTTGTGTGAAGTTGAATAACATCTTGATACACATTTATGGAAATTCTCAGCTTGATCGGGTCAGCCATTTTGAAAAAAAAAACATGAAATGTGCTAAATTGGTACCACACGAAGCAGTTTTTACCCATTTATAACTAAAATGTTACCCAATTGGCGAATTTAGGCAAAAGTTTGTCAAAAAAGTCAACACACTATTACTTTCCGCTCGTCTAACAACGCATATATGGCGTTTTCCTAGTTTCTAAAATAATTCGATATTGGGGAAATTTGAGTGAAGCTTTATTCGTCTATTTTTTATTTATATTGGGTTTAACGACGCACTGTACTGATGACTACGATCTATTGGCGTCGGTGAATGATATATGAGAAGATGATTTATTGGTATCACGTTGGTAGACCGTCTCTAATAGTCATCAACTCGATTATACGTGATTAAAAAACGTGTCCATTATACTTTTGTCTTTTGAGAGATGAAGGTTACGAGCGACCGTCCCCCCCTATCTTAAAGCATTAGCGCACGGGTGGTTCGAGCCTTCATCAAATCCTGTTGAATCTCTCAAACAAAGTACAGACGATTATACCGCCCGATCGGAAACTACGAAAAAACAATTATATCGATTACAAATAATGAATTATAAATTACAGTCACTACAGTCGAAGACGAACCAAGTGACTGGAAAGACAGGATACATTTCACTTGTTCCATGTAATGTATTATTTTAATTTTTATAGAATATTTGTGGGCCTATATTTTTAAATTAATTGTCATAATACTGATAATTAAAAATATCTGATTGATTTGGTATGATTTGAAGTTTATGGTTTTAATTTTATTTATATGTTATTGATACTAAATTATCATAATCTGCATTCAATTCATTTTTTAATTATTATAATTCAAATTTGATTGATGAAATGTGTGGTAGGCCCATTACCGGATTTCTTGAATTTGTGTTTGTGAATTTCTATTTCCTTTTTTCAAAAATCAATTTTCTTTATTGTTTGTTTTATTCGTTCTCTCATTTTGAATCATTCAATTTATGTTTTTCATCTTCTTTGCTTTATTTGTTCACACTATCGTTTCCTCGATTTATATTATTTCTTTTCATCAATTAATTTCTTTCCAATTTGAGAAAAGTTTGGAGTGTTACCTTATTTTATACTAGGAAAACGCTATATATGCGTTGTTAGACGTACATAGTAAGATAGTGTAGCTAGTAATAGTATGTCGACTTTTTTTCCCAACTTTCCTACATTCGCCAATTGGGTGACATTCAAGCTAGAAATGGGTAAAAACTGCTTCGAGTGGTACCAATTTAGCACATTTTATGGTTTTTCTTCGAAATGGCTGACCCGATCAAGCTGAAAATTTTCAGAAATGTGTATCAAAATGTAACTCAACTTCACGCAAAATTTCATTCTTTTGGAAAATAATTTTTTTTTTTCCCCGCCGTGTTATTCTAATGAGTATTTTTGAAATTTCTAATTCATTATGAAAAAAGTTATAATCCGACAATGCCACAAAACAATACAGATCTAAGTTAGATGAGGAACCATAACAAACAAAAGTTTTGAGTTGATAGCTGTAGCCGTTTGACCTGTGGAGAACCGAAAAAAAACACAAAAACCAACACCAATTTTTTTCATTATGTCAAATTGAACCCTCCCTAAAGCTCGTCTAATTATTCTTTCATTTTGAAATTATTTTCTTTTCGTTATTTATTTTTCATATTGTTTTCTTTATTATATACGTGGCTGCCATTGAACAAAGAATGGCTGATGTAAGTAACACAGAATAATTGATAAGTGGATGGAAAGAATGATAACAGATTGAGAAAATGTTATTAAATATAAAATAAAAAACAAAAACTTGAAGTTATAAGGGAGTAAGATGAGAAATTTGTTCTGATCCAAGCTATGTGGAGGTGTACATGAAAATATTATATACATATTCACTAAATCATCAATCTTATTTATTTTTGACTTCATTTTTAATTCTCCACTTATTTACGTTGCTTTCATTCAAATTAATTTTCCAATTATCTCATTCAATCATTTTTTTTTCTTTTCATTTTCTTCGTTTCTCTCCATTTCATTCAGATTAATTTTTCAATCACATTCTCGTTCAATATATTTTTTCTCATTCATTTTCATTTCTCTACAATTCATTCAAATTTATTCTCCAATTATTTTATTCAATTTCAATATATTTATTTTCCTTCTAATTAAATTCTTCTCCATTTCATTGAAATCAATTATCAAATTACTTTATCCACTTTCAATATATTTTTCTCTCTCT
>OZ023335.1:24115556-24288056 GCA_964007535.1 Brachyptera risi | reverse complement strand
TTTATGAATTTTAGAAATTTCAAAAATCCCATTAGAATAACACGTCGAAAAAAAACAATATTTTCGAAAAAAATGAAATTTTTTTGTGAAGTCGAGTTACATTATGATGCACATTTCTGGAAACTTTCAGCTTGATCGGGTGAGCCATTTCGAAGAAAAACCATAAAATGTGCTAAATTGGTACCACTCGAAGCAGTTTCTACCCACTTCCTACTTGAATGTCACCCAATTGGCGAATGTAGGCAAAAGTCTGGCAAAAAGTCGACATACTATTACTATCCGCTCGTCTAACAACGCATATATGGCGTTTTCCTAGTGTTAATTAAAATGTAATGTATTTACAATATATATATAGTTCTGTATTGTGTTCGTGTGTTGTAGAGTACCGGTACTCATAATGTAAGATGTAGAATAAAATGATATCAAAATGAAATGAAATGAAATTTTTTTTTTTTTAATAACATCGAAACTTGATACAAAATCATTGTTCCCCAATTAAGGCTATGGATGAAAGATAGAAATGAGAAATAAATAGAAAGAAAGAAGAAATTAAATGAAATCCACTTCGATGTATTTCTTTAAATCGGCTGACACGAATTATGTCAAACTAATCAAACTAATGTGACCATTCTTGCGTTCATATTCTGTAATAATTTGAATATACTCGATGATTGTTTTAAATTCTCTCTGGGTTATTCTTTTAAACTAGGAAAACGCTATACGCGTTGTTAGACGAGCGAAAAGTAATAGTATGTCGACTTCATTGCCAAACTTTTCCCTAAATTCGCCAATTGGGTAACATTTTAGTTATAAATGGGTAAAAACTGCTTCGAGTGCTACCAATTTAGCACATTTCATGTTTTTTCTTCAAAATGGCTGACCTGATCAAGCTGAGAATTCACAGAAATGTGTATCAAGATGTTATTCAACTTTACACAAAATTTCATTCTTTTCGAAAATATTTTTTTTTTAGTTTTTTCCCGCCGTGTTATTCTAATGAGTATTTTTGAAATTTCTAAAATTCATAAAAATAAAAGTTACCACCCGATAATACCACAAAACTATACAGATCTAAGCTAGATGAGGAAGAATAATGAAAAAAAGTTTGAAGTTGATAGCTGTAGCCGTTTGACCTGTGGAGAACCGACAAAAAAACATAGAAACAAAAAAAACAAAAAAAAAAACATAAAAACGAACACCAATTTTTTTCAGTATGTCAAATTGAATCCTCACTAAAGCTCGTCTAATAATCGATGATTTTTTTTAAATTCTCTCTTCTGGGTTTTTCTTTTGAAAAATCCTAAATTTCGAAATAGTGTTTCACAAAAAAAGTTCCACTCACAGTCTCCGCCCCCATGACGTCAGAAATCATACCTTCCAAGTTCCAATCAACAGGGCTGTTAGAACTGTATAGAGAAATTCAAAAATCCAATCGGGGTATCTTCAAATGACCACAAATTATATAGATCCAACTGGCTGACTGGTAAAGCCACGCCCATTTCGAGTCGTCAATTGCACCTCGAAACTATACAGTAGATATCAAGTAAGTTGATATCATAGGCCTACATGCAAGACAACTTTCACCAAAATTTATGCTGATCATTTGACCTGTACATCGCAAAAAATAAATACTTTCGTACTTTCAAATACGATCAAATTGAGTCTTCACACAGGTCATTGGAAATCATCGAATCATTGAAAAACAAAATATCAAATCTTGCATCAATTTATTCATCAACTAGTAATTTACCGGAATATCAATCATTTCGAAATCCTTAATTATTGTTTTGATAAATAATATCTAGGTTAAATAACATATCTGATGTCATATTAATTTTCTAACTAGTTTTCGCAATCGCCTATCATCAATAAAACTTGATGAATTTTGAATTATAATGATTAAGTTGTGAAAGTGAGTATTAAGATGCCTCTTTACATGTTGCCTACCGGCTTGATTGCAGACTTTCGGGGCCCAAGTTGGCAACGGAAAATCAATCATCGTATTGACTTACAGTGTTTGGTTAGATGATCACTAGTATTCAATACGTGCTCGTACGAAGAGCTTTGGTTCGTGGTATGTTTTCAACCCTTTCAAAATAATTGTCAAAAATCAACATATTTCTACGTGTTTTTCATTGTTTTTACGATTTTCTCACAGTGATATAATATGAAATTATGATTTTTAATAAACGTAGAGGCACAGATATTGTGTTTTATTACAAAAATAATTAGACTGATTGGTCCTACCGTTTACCCACCATGTGTTAGGAGCTAAAGACCTGTATTGACGCTTTTTGTCATGTTTTGACCGTTCCCTGCAGGTTTTACTCATGAGTTGTGAGATGTAAAGTAGCCTCTTAATAACGTACGTCAGTTTGGCCAATACGAGACGGGCTTAGAACAAGTTTCAAGTTAATCTCATCAGGTTCAAGGCTGAATTATGTTTTACACACAGCAGACTATGATGTAAACACGAACCAAGGTCATCAACAAACTTAAAAAAAACAAAATATCACCATTAAATATTCATAAATGTGAAATGTTTAGGTTTAATAACTTTACAGAACAAGAATTATTATTAGAAACGGGGCTATGTATTTGAAAAGTCGTTGAATGTTGAAGTTTCTAATGAATTATGGATGTTTTTAGTGTTATTTAGTTGGTAGAAGACCTCATTCTTCTGCGTATACATGTATATATAGATGTTGCTAGCGAAGTGTATAAAATTCACACGGTTTTGAATAAATCTTTTAGCATCTCATTCAACGTCCAAACGCTCCAGAGGCAAGTTGTCACAGGTAACTAACTGGGTGATTTTACTGATTAACGTACCATGGCCAATTTTTGTTCTATATTCGCGTTTTGGGTGTTTTCTGATATTTCTTGTTTATATCTATGGTGTGTAGTTTGGACATTTTGTATTTCGTTTGTTTTAATATGTTTTTTACTCAGTTGAAGTTGATGCTTTGTGATCTGACTAAGATGACAAAGGTGGACAGTAGGTTAGGTTAGGGTCAGGTTAGTGTACAAACCTCGCGTATACCGCCGGCAGGCGGTACGGAGCTTATATACTTTCCAAAAAATTGAAGAGAAAATAGAATTTTTTTTTTTTTAAATGGCGTGGTACGTTAATCAGTGAATTTACCACTAACTAAATAACTTATGGGTAAATTTGTCGATTCACGTACATTTCTTTGTGGGGGAGAGAGGGGGGGGGAGGGGGGATTTGTGTTTTGGTGGGTTGGTGGTGTTTAGTTTTGGTGTTTTGGAGAAATGGCAGTATTTAAGAGTCCATGGGAGTCGATTTAGCGATATTTCAGTTTTTTGGTGATAACTTTTGAACGGTATGAGATATCAAAATTATGATAAGCGAGAAACACAGATAATTATAATAGCTTCAAGATGATGTAAGTTATAAGTATTCAAGTCGTGTAGCATAACTGTCAAGTGTATACAGCTGAAAAATATGTGTTTTTAACAGCTGTATACGCTTGACAGTTATGCGACATGACTTTAATAGTTATATTTTATATCGTCTTGAAGCTATTATAATTATCTGAGTTTCTTGCGTATCAGAATTCCGATATCTCATACCTCTCAAAAGTTATCACCAAAAAACTAATATTTCGCTAAATCGACTGCCATAGACTTTTAATTACTAATTTATGTAACCAAACTTATGTAATACGTGAAATGAGAATATATGCATGAAATATTTTGATCTTATTTGAATGGCAAGCAAGCCCAGATTTACGCACAGGTTAGCAACAGTGGCGGCGCTAGGATTTTTGTATTGGTGGGGCGCAGCCTTCATAAACTAGGAAAACGCTATATACGCGTTGTTAGACGAGCGGAAAGTAATAGTATGTCGACTTCTTTGCCAACTTTTTGCCTACATTCGCCAATTGGGTGACATTTAAGTTAGAAATGGGTAAAAACTGCTTCGAGTGGTACCAATTTAGCACATTTTATGGTTTAACTTCGAAAAAATTTCAGAAATGTGTATCAAAATGTAAATCAACTTCACGCGGAATTTCATTTTTTTTTTTAATAAAAATATTTTCTTTTTTTTCGCCGTGTTGTTTCAATGGGCATTTTTGAAATTTCTTGAATTCATAAAAAGAAAAGTTACCATCCGATAATGCCACAAAACTATACAGATCTAAGTTAGATGAGGAACCATTAGGAAAAAAAGTTTTAAGTTGATAGCTGTAGCCGTTTGACATGTGGAGAACCGTCAAAAAAACATAAAAAAAAAAACATAAAAACGAACACCAATTTTTTTCAGTATGTAAAATTGAATCCTCGCTAAAGCTCGTCTAATAAAAAGATCGCCAAGCTTCTATAGGATAGAGGATATAGAGCCTCTCAAAAGCAGGTGTTTAAATGGCATCAACCGGGTTGAAATGATTCATCTATATTCAATGCCATTTTGAACACATTTAGAACATTTTTAGCCAAAAAAATGTCATTGAATCTGTTGAAATAATTAATTTCATGTGGATGGAACTAAATCTAAAATGCATACATATTTTGTATTTTGATTTTGTATTTATTTACGGTTTTATGAAAACATGTTTACATGTATAAGCCATGTTGGAATTAAAAATAAGTACTAGTCTACAAATAGTGTTAAAATGCGATGTAACGAGACAAATAAAATAAATGTTGAAAATTGATGTTCTGAATGAAAAAGATGGGACATTTTCACGTTATTGATCTGGTTATGGTTTTCTAAACGACCCCACCGGTAGCTAGGTTATTTGGGGGTACGAATCAGCAGGTGATGGTGAAACTTTCAAGTGATGAAAGGTGAAAGGTCTGTTGAAGGACTCACAGCCATGCCCAACTTGACTTTCATTTCCTGCAGCAGCGTCTTTGCTGAATGAGCTACATGGAGAGGCAAAATGTATTTCATTTCAATTTCATAATCATTTAATGCCACGTTCATTCATCAACACAATATGGGTAGTGCTTTTCGAAGGGTTGACTACTTGACATTTTTGTGTACACCCGATTTTTTGTGATTTTTCTGATTCATTGTGATTTTTTACCCTGATTTTCTGTGATTTTTTCACTTTTCTCTGATTTTTGCATTTTTCTCTGATTTTTTAATTTTTTCTTCATTTTTCTCGATTTTTTTCATTTTTCTCGATTTTTTTTCAATTTTTTTTCATTTCTTTGATTTTTTTCAGTTTTTTTTTCAAAGTGTACACCTGATTTTTTGATAATGGAGGCGTTTCCAACTCTGTTCATCTTGACGACGGTACTGTTCAGTGCGCTCGCCGCTGAACAACAGACAGTCATAAGCGAGGCCTGATAGGCCCCTCACCTCCACGATAACACAAAACGAGCGCGCTAGCGACTGGGTTAGCGACCGAGTTAAAAGCCCGTTAATATATTATTTCCCTCGTCCCTAGGATCACAATGAAGGCATTCCAACTCTGTTTGTCTTAAGTCATAAGCGATGCCCGATATGCCCCTCACCTCCCGGATCATACTGAGCAAACGTGTTAGCGACAGCTAAAAGCACCGGTAATAAATCATTTCCCTCGTCCCTAGGATCACGATGAAGGCGTTTCCAACTCTGCTCGTCTTGACGACGGTACTCCTCAGTGTGCTCGCCGCGGAACAAGCGACAGTCAAAGTGCCCGCCGGACAAGAGCCGCCCGTTAAAGTGTCCACCGGGCCGGAGCCGCCCGTCAAAGTGTCCGTGTACTACCTGAGCACGGACAAGGAGTCCGTCAACTTCGTGACGCAGCAGCTGTATCCGACGTATATCGAGCTCAACAAGAGGGTCAGCATACGAGACAGAGATAGGCTGCACGCGAGGCTGGTACCGTTCGAAGATGCCGACGTGAGTACAAGCGGGGTTATGTTTGATTTGATTATTATTATTACTAGCCTGATCCCTCATGTTTGAAACAAGCATACGAGACAGAGACAGTCTGCACGCGAGGCTGGTAAAGTTCGAAGACGCCGACGTGAGTACAAGCGGGGTTATGTTTGATTTAATTATTATTATTACTAGCCTGATCCCTCATGTTTGAAACAAGCATACGAGACAGAGACAGTCTGCACGCGAGGCTGGTAAAGTTCGAAGATGCCGACGTGAGTACAAGCGGGGTTATGTTTGATTTGATTATTATTATTACTAGCCTGATCCCTCATGTTTGAAACAAGCATACGAGACAGAGACAGTCTGCACGCGAGGCTGGTACCGTTCGAAGACGCCGACGTGAGTACAAGCAGGGTTATGTTTGATTTAATTATTATTATTACTAGCCTGATCCCTCATGTTTGAAACAAGCATACGAGACAGAGACAGTCTGCACGCGAGGCTGGTAAAGTTCGAAGACGCCGACGTGAGTACTAGCGGGGTTATGTTTGATTTAATCGGATGAGCGTAGCGATGATTCCATTTGACATACCGAAAAAAAATGGGCTTCGTTTTTATGTTTGTTTTTTTTGTAATTTTGTACACAGCATACAGGTCAACCTATCGACTTGAAACTTTTTCTACATATTTCTGTCATACCAGATTAGGTTGGGATTGTTTTTCAGAAAAATCTGTTTGTTAGTTTCTCCGTAAAAAAAATCGGAAAGTTGAAAAATCCTCATGAGAATAACCCGGAGGAAAAATACTTAAGAAATAAGAATTCTTTAGAAGCTCTCAAATTTCCACCGAATATGAAGAATACTTTTTCAGAGATTTTTGCAAGAATCGGATGAGAAATAACGAAGAGAATGCATTCAAAACGAACTTTCACTTCAAACAAAGCCGATTAAATCTATGGCAACAAGTATCATCAATTGAATTATAACGATTGAAATCAGTTATGAATGAACAGGGAGGCCGTGACATAATTGATTCCGGTAGGGTTTTAAAACGTTTGAAGTGATCCAATGTCTGTAGATGTAGACTGAGCTGACAAATTATTTTTCATTGTACATTTCTATACTTCTGAGCTCATCTCACAACGCGAATTCCGCGTTTTCCTAGTTATTATTATTATTACTAGCCTGATCCCTCATGTTTCAAACATGAACACGTCAATTCACTACTGCCCTACACTTCTACACGTCATTATTTTTACACGTCCGCAATGACGTACTATCACCCGGGGAAATGACCCCTTCCACTTCCTCCCTCCCCTTGCCCCCTTTCCATCCTTTCTCTCCCCCCCTTCCCCTCCCTCCCGTCCACTCTCCTCATCATCCTTAGCAACAGACTACTCATTCTTTATCATTTTTAACGACAGACCACAACTGACTCCGTTCTTTGACTCCTACTTTCCCAAAACACATATAATAATACAAAAATAATCTCTCATCTCACCATCTCATATGTCATTCACCAATGCCAATAGATCTTAGTCGTCAGTACAGTGCGTTGTTAAAACCCAATAAGCTCTACATAAATAGATATTGATTTTTTTAGAATTCAATATTGCTCATAGACCCTAGTGCTTAATTCAGCATTTGCCATTTGAGGGTTTGATACTGCATCTGATCTCTAATCATCTATGATATAATAGTATATATTACTAGGCAAACGCGTTATGTGTTGCCACGTTGATGGATGAGCTGGAACATATCGACTTATCTTTGGATTGGTTTATATACACCTTGAGATCCAAACCATTACTTTACTGCCATCTTATTTTTCATTATTGATTTCTATGATTATGAAGAAGGCTTTGTTTTAATCGTTTACAGTTAAGAGGTGACACCTGTGGCTTGGATTTTATTGGTATCTTAATAGCTTTGAGTGATTCACAAAAATACTTTATATATTTTTTTACAACAAAACGGCTGATCCGATTTGAGTGAAAGTTTGGAATAATGTGTATGATTATTATATTAAAATTCCCTGAGAATTTGAAATGTCTCGGATGAAAATTATTTTACAAATATTTTCCTCTGGGTTATTCTAATGGGATTTTTGAAAATTTTAAAATGAGTTTTCTCAGAAGTCGTTCAACCGATTGCGCCTCAAAACTATACAGTATAGAATTAGATAATGAGACTTGTGTATGCCAAGTTTCAACTGATTTTGAATTTTTGTTTGACCTGTGGAGCGTGAACAAAAAAAAAAAAAACAGTCACTTTTTTTCGGGTTTGGCGAAATTGAGTCTTCACTTCGCTCATCCAATTAATAATAAAATATGAATGTAAGGCCTATAATTAAATATATATAAAACCACCATCACCGAGTCTGGATTCAGGCCAAGTCCCTTACCACATTCACCAAAACCTACAATCATCACCGAAAACCAACCATAAAATATGAATAATATAATTAAAATATATAATCATATATATATCTAACCTGTCTCTAATCATCGATAAACTCCTCTAATACGATAACTCTTCCTACCGCAGGATCAAGCCGCTCTGACAAGTAAATGCGGCGGTCAACCGACTCGGTGCCTCGTCAACAAGATCCACTCGTGCGCCGTCGCCCGCCTAAACAACGACTGGAACTCGCTCAACTACATCAACTGTCTGATGACCTTGACGCATACCAAGTCGAAAGAATGCGCCACGCACACGTGCAACGACGTGTCGACGATGCCGTCATGCGTCAACACGATCGACGGGGACGAGTACATGATCGCCAACAGTAACGAGACGAAACGATTGAGCGTGCCGTTGAAATCGTACCCGATTGTCACTTTCAACGGGGTCTATAACGGGGATGAACAGGCACAGGCAAGGTCGAATTTGTTGGCGTTGCTTTGTAAGAAGTTTCCGAGTAATTTCGAGGGTTTCTGCGATAGCCCGAGGGCGAAGAAAACTATGGACCATAATAATTTCGGCACGGGATTTTTCTTCCCGAGGGAATGGCAGTGTTATTATCAGGGCAATAATTAAATTATACATTTTTATTCCACACTTTGCTTTGTTTTTTATTGTAAATAATTTGGGTATTGGACACGAAAAGTAACAATAGAATGCGCTTCTAAATCTCAATATGGCCGACGAGTGGTTACAAAAGTCCAGTCAACAATGTAATATTCCAATCAATGTCATTGTTAAAAATACGCGTGCACTTTGTTCTGTGACTTTTCTTTAGTTCCACTTTTTAACACTAACAGCGTACCTGCAACTTTTTTTGGCGGATACAATGAAACCTCGGTAGGGGTATGCGAATCCATGTTTTTTATTTTGAACCAAATCCGAACCGAATCTTCATCAAAATCACCGAATCTTCATCAAAATCACCGAATCTGAACCCGAATCAGTCCAGCATGCATTGTGAAACGTAATAATGGGACGAACGACACTGCTGATCAAGTTACACTCGATCCAGGAAGTGAAAATCTTATCTCAGCATTCTCATAATTAAGAGAACATTTTATCAAACATTTTATGCAGCACAAGTCTAACCATTACAGCAATTGTTCTTGAAAATGGAAAATGCAATGTTGTCACGTTTTTGGCGCCAAGATTCGAAATTTTCGAATCTTTTTTGTTAGACCGAATTCGAATCTGAAAGTGGATTCGGATTCGATTAGAAAAACATGGATTCGCACACTCCTAAACCTTGGTGTATAGTTTCCAGATCCTTTGTTTTCCCGCTTCCATCATTTATTTTGTCCCACCCTACTACCAAAAGATCTGTGTTGAATTTTCCTGGATGAATCATTTTCAACATGGATTGCTTATTATTTCTAGTCCATTGGAATATGTTAGATAGAATTTTCACTATACTTGTATATACGTAAGATATATATTAGGGATAACATCGATTAATCGAGAATCGATTAAGGATCGATTCTGATGTAAAACAATTCTCAAATAAAAAAATCGATTTTTCAAAAAAAAAAAAAAAAAATTTGGTTCAGTGCTGTACTTCTTCACATCGTGATAAGTGCTCATTTCGTTGTCTCTATTATTCTGTATTGTTGAGATATTACTATCTGGACAAAAACTATCCCTTCGGTTACGTCTGACAGCCGAACGTTGACGGAAATACCCAAATGGTACCGTACAGTTCAAAGAAGTCTCTAGCAGCTATTTTTCACGTGAACGCCTTGGGAAGGTTGAGGAAAAAAAAGTTTCAAATCACACTACTTCTTTGAGAATAAACTTTTTTTTAAATTTTTTTTTAAATTTTTTTTAAAATTTTTTTCTTTTAAATCAATTTTTAATCGATTCTGGAGCATAGAGAATCGATTCCCGATTTTGAGAATCGATGTTATCCCTAATATATATGCTATATGCTGCTACTGTTATAGTGGGGCCAAATTCACAAAAGGTCGTAACTTCGATCCGGCTCAAAGTTACAACAATTTTTAGAGATGATACCATATTTTTATCTATCATTTTAAAATTTTAAAATTTTATTCTCAGTTAAATCTATTATTATAATTTTTTTTTTTTTTAATAACATCGAAACTTGATACGAAATCATTGTTCCCCAATTAAGGCTATGGATGAAAGATAAAAAGATAAAATTAAAAAGATTATTATAATCAATCCATTATTATTATCTTTGAGACAGTATCAAAGTTGATTGGTAATATCTTTGTAGCAACTTTGATCAAAATCAAAGTTGATCCCGATCAAAGCTATGACCTTTTGTGGATCCGGCCCCTGTTGTATAATATACTGCTGCAATGAGAGCCAACGAGGGAAAATGAGCCTTTGGAATAATCGTCTCAACACAGCTGTGCTACGCAAGCATGCAGGTGGATGCGGGTGGGGGGGACGGGAACCAGTGGAGTGGTTTACTTGCTCGAACAAAGCCACATGCTGTGCTCACTATGACCGGCGGGAGGGTTTTATCTAACGTCTGATGCGTTCGAAGCAGCAACACAACACGCGAGACGCGATTTATTCAATATCTATTCAATATTTAATATTTCTCTGTTTAATATTTTTCTATTGATATTTCTTAATATTCATCTATTTTAAATATTAGGATACAATTTTATAAGGACTCAATTAATATTTTTTTATTTCAATACCCAGTAGGAGTGAAACACGATATGTACAATCATAATATGTTATGTTACGCCTACAGTCAAGCCAGCATTACAGGCTTTGTAGGATTCTATAATGATGTAATTGAGATGGCTGAATCTCTACCCCTCAGAATGTCTGTTCCATGGATACTCGTCCCCCGCTATTTAAATATAAGAAAACAATTACTGAAACTGGGTTCTGTGGAAAGTCTTCCCCACCCAAGGTCGTCACCAATAATATTACATCTCTCGTTGCCGCAAGTGTTACGATTGAAATATATTTCAATAATTTTGTGAAGCGACTATATATTTGAACACGTGTATTTAGATTCCACTCGCAACACTTGCGGCAACGAGAGATGTAATATTATTGGTGACGACCTTGGGTGGGGAAGACTTTCCACAGAACCCAGTTTCAGTAATTGTTTTCTTATATTTAAATAGCGGGGGACGAGTATCCATGGAACAGACATTCTGAGGGGTAGAGATGCAATTAATACATTTAATTATATGTAAGAACCGACTTTCTGAGTGACGACTTGAACGAGTGACGACTTTCCAAGGGGTAGAGATTCAGGCAACCCGATTCTATAATGATGTAATTGATGTGTGACCAATAGGAAAAAAAAATTGATATTCAATATCTATAGATAACCTTGAAATGATTGATTGAAAGACTTGGGTTTTAACAATGCCGATGAGCTGCGCCCGGTGTACTATGATATTTCCGTCGAAGGTTTTTCTAGGAAATATTATTTATACGAAAAAGGATTATGATCTCTCTTTTCGTGCCTATTTTGTTACGTAGAATGAATTTGCTTATACTTTTCTATAATTACTTAATTACCTTTTTCGTGATCAGTCGTGAAATAGGGAACCAATGTAAACGCACCTAAACACTACGAAACATGAAGAAAACATAAAATTATATATCTAAACACTAATTCATTTCATTTGATAATTTTCGAGTACCTCTACACATCGCTTTACTCTTGCTTCTCGCTGTTGGCCATTCAAACATGGGCGCTGCATCGGAACCTCTTCAGTACATTTCTCAGGGGACCAAATGGAAAAAAAACAGTGTGTCTATTTCCACGGTCCACGATCCACGATTATCGTGAACCCTAGCTCCCAAAGACTATTTCCACGATTTTTTCTCCGAAAAAATAATCGTGGACCCAAGTACGTGATTCCTAAATCCACGATTATACGTCTGGCAACATAGCACGAGTGGAATGTAATCGTGGACCCAAGTACGTGATTCCTATATCTACGATTATGCGTCTGGCAGCATGGCACGAGCTTCCCGGTCGCCCGCGTTTTTTCTTCATTCGACGATAATCGTGGAAATAGTCCTAGGTGATGAGCGTCCACGACGATCGTGGACGCAAGCCACGATAATCGTGGAAATAGGAGCACCCAAAAAAAAATTGATAAAGTGAAAAACTTATTGAATAAATTAGGTATTCAACATCTAGGAGCATATGGATGGGATTAGAAAAAAAAAACTTACCGAGATGAAAAATGTACTCACTCAACATTTTAACCTTACCTGCAATATACATATACAGCTTGATCATATCATTGAGTTTGTAGTTATAAGAGAGTACCTCCAATGTTAAAGTTCTATAAGAGCAACCGTGATCGGCTGGCCCGAGCTTCACCCCAAAAGCATGGTGTTTTGTCCAGGTGGTGCTAGTGTCGGCGTTACTAGTCAACCGGCGACACTAGCACCACCTGGACAAAACACCCTATTTTTTGGGTGAAGCTCGAACTGTCAGAATTATAGAGCCTCCCATAAGATGTACAGTCTTTCTAACGTAGTTATTCTAAAGTCAATGATCATATTTACCAAACAACACGGAAATCAACCAACAAACATATCTATCCACGATCATCAAACCAGAGGCAGAAATAATATCCACATCCCTGCACACAATCCGGCACTGTACAATAAGAACCCTGAATATGCAGGAGCCATTCTCTACAACAAGTTACCACAGACGCTGGTAACCATGACTGACAATAATCTCAAGCTATCTCTTAAGCGTATCCTCCTTCAGCTATGCCCTTACACCATCAACGAGTATTTACAATATGATTTTTTACGGGACACTTTGTAACCATATCATCAAAATAATTATAGATGTATTTAATGAATTCTTGACATGTTCTATAATTGGTTTTACTTTGTCTAACAACTCTGTACTACATTATGTTCTACTGAATAAATAAAATCATTATTATTATTACCAACGAGAAACTTACTGAAGAGGTTCTAATGTATAGGCCCTACTCTCGTTTCTCATCGCTGACCAATCAAACGCGGCCGCTAGAATACAGTGTATCGTCGCTCGCTTACCTGACAGCTCGTGCAGGTTGGCCAGCTGATACAACACTTGCGGTTGGTGACGGAATATCGCCTGGAGCTTCACGAAGCACATGAGAGACTCCTCGTACAGACCTGGATGTACAACAATTCAATATGTCTATCACATAAAATCCCTAGGTCTATTCAAATTATCATACAAAAAACAACTTTTAGTGAAGCAAAATTCAGAGATAGGTAGTTTTAAAAAATCATGTTTAATTCAGTTCTAATCTGTCAGCTCTTCCTGTTCTTTTTTGTTTTCATTTTCCATTTGTAAATTTATAGTTCTTTTTATTACATCATTATTCGCATTTTAGTCATTATACTCATAAGGTTAGGTGGAAGAGCAGAAACTCATGTATCTGAACCTCGCCATTTCATTTTTGTTAAATAATCATCTCATTTTTTAATTTTTATATGTAAATTGTTATTTCTGTGTTTCTTTTGTTAACTACTCAAAAATGAATGAAGACTTATTATTATTATTATGAAAACAACAAAATCCTTTTGAAATTGGAACAAGAGATATTCGAAACCAAACAAAGAAATCAATGTAAGTTACCGCCTAGAGTCCCTGATGTGATTTGTAGTATTTGTATTTGTATTTTGTAAACGTTCTTGCAGATGTGCTAGATGCACGGTGGCAAGATATTATTGTTCTACTGGATCATTTTCTGGAATTGTAATAATTTTTTGCAGTTCTTATGAACTAAGATGTTTGGGATTTTTTTTTTGTAATTCATTGAAAAGATTCTAATTATAGGCCTATATATAGGCCTTCCGTATATTAATATAATAATCTGTAGGAATTAATTGAATTGGAATTATTAACACAAAGGCTATTATCTACAAAGAAGTTGGAAATCTCAAATCAAAATTAGGTAACTCATTTACTGATTGCTATACACTTTACAATTCAAATCAAGTAGAAATATTATTTTATCTCAAGAGAAAAAAAAAAGAAATTATAGGTAGGCCTATTATTAATTCGAAATACCGGTAACAGAGAAACTACATTACACCCTCAACTTCCTAAACTTCCTATAGCATTAACCACAATTACCCACTTGGTGACGTCAAATATCAGAGCCACATTGAATTTTAGGACTCTTCAATGTGAATTTTAATGACATATTGTAATCAAGAAGACTGTTTTCGGACATTTTCTTGTCCGAATGTGTCTAAAAATAGAATTGTGGTTAATGCTATATACCAGTAGGCCAATTTTTGGACTTGTCTTTGATAGATTTTTTTATAAAATAATGCCATTATAAAAATAACATCAGAATGTGGGAATTTATTCAAGGTTATGTTCAACGATTGATGAAATGAAAATACGTGAATGAACTATTATAGATATGCCCTATTTATTTTTAAAAGAGCACAACATAGTACCCAAGATGTTTTTTGGGCTATTATTAACTACTTCCCACTACTTTCATATTTACCAAAATAATTTCTACAATTTCATAAACAACCCCTGGCCCAATTTAATTGGTTATCTGGGTTTGAGATATATTATATTATATCTAAGATTCACATTACTCAACAACAACAACAACAACAACAACACCCACCACGGGTTACGGCACACCCTAGTCGAGCTGCACATAGACCTTGCCATGATTTATTTTCTCTCTCTACGAATGATAAAAACAGACCCGAGTGAAAAAAAAATTATGCCCTCTAACCGCACTTACCAAGTCTCTTGTTGGCAAGTCCCAAGTTGTACAGCGCCTCGACGCAAGACGCGTCGTTGTCGAGCGCGTAATTAAACATCTCCTTGGCCTTCTCCGTGTCGCCGCGTTCCAGCGAGCAGCAGCCCAGGTTGACAAACGCGGCAGAGTTGTAACCGTCGGCGACGCGGGAAAGCTCGGCATATTTCTCCGCCTGGTCGATATCACCTTGCTGTCGGGACATGAGTGACATTCGCTGTTTATTTATTGGATTTGGATGTTTTTTTTTTATTTTTGGGCGATAGCGAAGACTTCGTCCTATTTTCACGGTACTGTGTCCATGTTTTTTTTTGTTTTTTTTGGAAGCACTGCACAGTTGGCAAGGTTTTACTGATCGACATGAAACTTGTTATGGACATCCTAACCTATCCAACTTGGAACTACATAGTTTTGGGATCAAAAAGGTTGAAACATTTCTGAGAAACAACATTACAACATTACTAAAAACTTCATAAGATTAAAAATTAGGCTATGTGAAAAAATTTGGTAAATAAAATCTTTCCAAAATAATTTTAATGAAGGTTCAGCATGCTAGCGACTAATTCACCCATCTAAAAATATTTCAAATTATAATCAGTAAATCATATATTTGAATGTAGGCCTACTGACCAATCTTTATCTTTATCAGTCTTTAATTTAATTAAGTTGTGATAAGTGTACTTACACATTCTTACACACATTTTGAAAATAAGTATGGGGATGCTTTATTAAGTTTAGCCTACGAGCGCTGGATTCTCAAGTACGCGCCTGAGTGACCGAGCAAATACTACAAGGCGTTCATAAGATGATGAATATGAACAAAAATATTTAGGGGTGTGCGAATCAATGTTTTTCGAATCGAATCCGAATCCGAATCCACTTTCAGATTCGGATTCGGTCCAACATAATAGATTCGAAAATTTCGAATCTTGGTGCCAAAAACGTGGCAACATTGCATTGTCAACTTTCTAGATCGCGTGAGCAAGTGCGATGGAAATGATGGAAATTGAGAAAATGATGCTTCTTCATGATAAAATATTTATTTAAGTGTTTTCAGTGGAATACCTCGCAGTTTCAAGTCATTATGAGAATGCTGAGATAGGATTTTCACTTCCTGGATCAAGTGTAACTTGATCAGCAGTGTTGTTTGTCCCATTATCACGCTTAAACAATGCATGTTAAATAGATTCGGATTCGGTATTTTTTATGAAGATTCGGTTCGAAATAAAAAACGGATTCGCACACCCCTAAAAATATTACTTTATCAATCTATAATATCTCCTCATTTAGACTATTGTAGCTCAATTCTATTTTTATTGCACCAAAACGAAATTATGTCATTACAAAGAATACAGAACAAAGCCATACGAAGTATTTTAAGAGTGAAAAGGGATGCCCCAACTGCAGAAATGAGTAAAGCATTGTGTTGGCTAACTGTCAAAGAACGGATTTTGTTAAACAGCCTAACTTTAATTTTCAAGATAAATAAAGGGTTGGTGCCACAATACCTTTGTAATAAAATAGTTTTAAATAAACATACACATAGCTATAGAACTAGAACTAGCGAAAATATAAATATTATAAGAACAGTGTATAAAGAACACGATAATTAAATCTTTGTTAAAGGTATGCGAATTTATAATAGATTTGAGAATTTAAGTAAAATACTTAGTTTCAGACGAGAATGTTGTAAGCTAATTAAAGAGAAAAAGATCATGCTCAAGGAATATGAGAAAAATAATCTCAATTTTTGGGATAAATGTACTTATTAGACGAATACAGTATGTGTAAATATGTGCAACTATAATAGAGGCCTAAGTAACTGCTGATTGTAATTGTATCAGTACTGTATTTTCTTTTTATTTCGAGAATTTTGTGTACTGTGAATTTAATTATGTAAATAGCTTTCTGCTAATAAAGATCTATATTACAATATTACATGAATAAAGTAACCTGCCACTGCTGGATATATTTAGAACCTCAGTTCTCATTGATCACGCATGACAAAAACATTCAGTAGGCCTACAATTTACGTTTCACTGATTACAAATAATCAGGGGTGTGCAAGTGAATAAGAGTGAATAATTTATTCATTTCCATTTTTTTTTTCTTAACAATTGTATATTAGTTCGTCTTATTCATCATAGAATTGCAGGTATGTCCGAGACTTACTATTATTATTATTTTTTTTTTTTTTTAATCTCTGCTGACAAGTTGCGAAAGCAGCTTAGCGGAGTTTTATACAGAATTTGTAAACTGTTTCTGATTATCAATAAAAAAAAAATTTTTTTTAAATATAGGTCTATATATATATATATATATATATATATATTATATATTATTTCAATGTGTTTTGTATTTTTATGATAACTTTGACGTGACTCATATCCATGTAGTGGATCTATTGTCTGAAAGAATAAATAAATAAATAAATAGATAAGTTTGAGACTTCAAACTTGATTCGAGTTGAAGTTCGAAATTTAAAAAAAAAATCGTGATTTTTGAATTCGAGTTCGATTTGAAAGAAAAATTGTTATGGCCAAAATTTGCATCTACAGTAACGACCTCTGGGCACTAAGATTCGAAAAAATCACATTTTATATCCGGAACAATACAAGAGCAGAAGAATTGGATACAAAAATTTAAAAAAAAAAGACTTCCATTTTTGAGATCAGCTGAATTTGAACTTGAACCTCGAAACTCGTACTAAAAAACTCGAGTGCTCGCACACCGCTACGAATAACCGACATGTTGCCGTACCGTGAAGTAGATGAACGCCAGGTTGGTGGTGGCAGCACTCGCCAGTTTGCTCTCTTTCAACTCGAACTCTTTGAGTGTGTCGATCGCCTGCGTGAACTGCTTCTGTTTCAAGTACATCACCGCCTTGTTGATCTCGAGCTCGCCGGCCAGCTGAGAGAACTTGGACGCTTTTATCGTGTCTACACACCAGTCGTACCCTGTTTGTAACATAACATCGAAACGTCAGAGCTTGTCGACTCCCATGATAATACGTACAACTTTTCTTTTTTTTTTTTTTAATAACGTCAAAACTTAATACAAAATCATTGTTCCCCAATTAAGGCTATGGATGAAAGATAGGATCGTTTGGACGGGGCACCACAAGGGCGATCTTACCACCTCATTTTAATTATTTAAAACCAATGAACTTCAACACCAGGACTGCGCTGTCTGTGACCATAATTTTGCGCTACAGATGAAGGTCTTTCAGTTTCCGAAAGTCCGGAACTCATTATAAGTAAAAACCGTTTCTGTGATAACTAGAGACATGTAAAAATAGCAATTGCTGTAAAAGTGATGAAATATAGAAGTGCTTTATTACATGTTTTTCTGATATTTCTTCATGTTTCAATACGTTCTATGAAGTTCTATCATGTTTTTGAAAAGGCACCAAAGCGCTACGAGCATCTGACTCCGCTACGTTTCAATGTATTGGCGATATAGAAGTTATATTCGGTATAGAAGCATTGTAGATGCTATTTTCACACAAAAAATATTTCAATTGTAGTAACGTGTGTAAACGGGTGAAGTTAGTTGGGGAATTTGTAAGAAAGTGCAGTTTTTGATATCACAGAAACGGTTCCTACTTTTGTGTTCCGGACTTTCGGAAACTGAAAGACTTTTATCTGCGGCCGAAAGTTATGGTCACCAACAGCGCAGTCCTGGTGTTGAAGTTCATTGGTTTTATATCATTAAAATAGGGTGGTAAGATTGCCCTTGTGGTGCCCCGTCCAAACGATCCTACTTTTCATCCATAGCCTTAATTGGGGAACAATGATTTTGTATCAAGTTTCAATGTCATTAAAAAAAAAAAAAGGTTGCAATTACAATTGCAAAAAATTGCAATTGCAGCAGATTACAAATTCACGTCGGTAAAAATTATCAATTTTTGTCATCACCTACTCTCTCCTCTCATAACAGTTATTAAGTTGTTTTCCTAATAATCAGCATCTAGGCCTATTCAAAATTATTGGGTTTGTTTCAAAATAATTGAAATACAGTCACGCTCGATTATATTATAGGCCTATACTTTATAAATTAATTCAAATTCAAATTATAAATATATCCGCGAATAGTTTTATGACCACCCTATAGATTGTCTGGATCAATAATTTCATTTTCTGATCATTAATATTGAATCTAATAAAACACAATCACTCGTCCACATTCTCAAACACACAGTAAATCAATATTGACAAAATTACAACTATTCCTAAATAAAGTAAACAACTTGAGTAACACCCTATAGCAAAACATAAAAGTTTTTTCAGCCTCAGTTGGTAATGCATGTTAAGAAATCATGGTGAATCAAGATTCAGTGTTAGAATGTCATCATAGGCAGAATTCTCTTTACGAAAAGACTTCTCATCTTCCCGCCCCTGACGGGATTTGAACCCAGGACCTCAAGATTCCAAGCTCGCGCCATAACTGACTGGGCCATGGTAGGAGATCCAGAACATAATGGTTATTTCTCAGTCATAAGTAGTACCAGTAAGGAAGGTTCTTCACAAATGTGATGAAAATATAAATATGAAAAATAATGAATGTGATATTCACAATTCAAAGATTTGATAAAAAAAAAGTAGGCCCATGAGTATAATTTTATATTATTAAGCTCACTGAAATACTTATTGTAACTTTATTCATAATATGATTTTCATTCATATTTTAGACTATTTTTCATTAAGTAGGATAACACATAATATAAGAAACATAATACTTTGGTACTGATTATTATCAATACAGAAATGTCATTATGAAGGCAAAGAAGCAATGTAGGCTTACCAACAGAAAAAAAACTGTTGGCAAAAGGCCAGAAATAAAAATACATTTGTTGACAGTCTAAGGTGCATTGGTAGAAACACATAGGTATGGCTACAAGCATTAACAGTCATTAACAACATTGAATGCAGATCTCCGTGCCAAATGACCACCATGGCTTAGTGGTAAAACGAGCACTATGTAGTATGTACAGTACGCCACTGTTGATACATGGTACATGAACCAACCTAAAAAACTGATACAGAAAGCATACATATTCAATAGACCATTTTCGAAAAGAATGAGCCATCTAGCGGCGATCGTTTGAACTAGAACGGGATGTTATTACCCGAGTTCGAAAGTCCTATGCTGCCAATGCTATTTGGCACGTTTGATTTATATTATTGTGCGTTACAGTGAACGTATTTACTTTTAATATGATAGTAGTTTCAACATTCATATGTTTACTATATACTGAGAGATTTACACACTGTTAGAGTGAGTGAGATGAGAGATAATACAAGTTATATATCTTGGTGTTTCACATTTAAACCTGTGGATAAGCGGGTCGAATTTTTGAATAGTACTAAAACTCCCAGAATGCAGTACCAGCGATCTGAGCTGTTAGGAGGCGGGACGCGCCTGCGCATTGAATAATGAAAATGGTCTATTGTGATCTAGAAAAAAATGAATTTCAAACAATTTTCAGTCAGGAAAGGGGTTTAATTTTGATTTTTCTATATTTCGAAAGGGTATCTTGTTTTTTGATTATGTCTACTCTGTGCTCAATTTGGCTCAAGAGGCCTAATTCAAATTTAATTTTCTGTTTAAACCTTGATATTTGTTTTTATGAATTTTTGTTTGTAGCAATTTATAAATATTGTAAAACATATCACACCACCATACCCACACGCCGTACTTTCAATTATCGTTTATTAATTATTATAAATCATGATATTCAAATTTATAAAATTTAAATTATTCAAGTGTATGTCAACAGTAATTAAATTTTAATAATTGAACTAATGGAAGTTTAGTCCTACTATTAATTATATTTTATATATCGAAGTCTATTCATTGTTTTTACTTCGAAATACACCATTTTTTGTTTTATTTTAGGGCATTTCCAATAAAAATCATAACTATCTAGAAACATAGGTGGGTTCCTAATTATGAAGGACATAGTATAGGCCCAGTATCGTCTATTAGTAAATATGGTACATTTAGACATCATGTTAAAACAATATTAACAAATGAAGTTCTTTATGATGTGAAAGACTATTTCGAAATCAATTTTGTGTACAATGTTCCTCTTGTTTTCTTTATATTTGTCTAGTTGTTTATTGATGTTTAATTATTTAAGTTTAAAT
The DNA here is from genome assembly GCA_964007535.1 of Brachyptera risi. Lineage (NCBI taxonomy): Eukaryota > Metazoa > Arthropoda > Insecta > Plecoptera > Taeniopterygidae > Brachyptera > Brachyptera risi. The sequence goes on along the minus strand of OZ023335.1, from coordinate 24,266,848 downwards.
CAATCAATAGTTTCTGAAATTGGTTTTAATGACCAGCCTGTATTACATACAGTGTATAATGGAATGTATAAAAAAACAATAAAATCTAATCTAATCTAATCTAAACCACCCAATTGATGATACAAGAATGTATTTCCCATGTTACCATTGATGCAATTTACTGTATTTAGTACGAAGGATTTTAATAATTACAAATACACCAATGGTGAAGGATTTACTTTCAAACCAATATAGAGAACTTCAGGTCAATAAGTGGATGATTTTTATTTTTCATTTCAAACACCTTCAATGGATTTGAGTTATTTAAGATCGTCAGTAGGCCTAAATTAATCCATATTCTCAAAAACTCTTTGAAAATGAGAGGCGGTAATGAAATTGTGACTACAATTATTACCTCACTACTCCGAAATGCAAAGGACCCCAAAAAAATGATTTTGATTTATAAAAATTTGGATTAACCAAAAAACTTTTTTCCACAAAAATCATCACACTTTCCAGTTAGAATTGAAGCAATTTTGTATAGCGCGTCAGAGAAAGCTATGCCACACGTGTGTACTCGGCTAGCCAACATCGCACGATCGTTATATAGCCTGCTTCCATTGTCGTTCAGTCGACCCGAGTCTGACTGACGAACGAGTGTTCTGAGCTTAGCGCTCGTCGTCTGAGCGGCGAGAGCACTCAGAGTCAAATGATGCACTCACAACAGTAAATATCTCAGCTGGCTTCGACCTATTTTAACGCGTCAAATTAAAAGGATGGAAATTGGAAAAATAATTACCAATTCAAGAAATTCACTCGAACTATTTCGAATTATCCAATCCGAAAACAGTTCTAAAGCAATTGAAGGGTCGAAATATTAGTTTGAATCATGGATTAGCTGTAATTAGAATTAACCATATTCATTATCATTAAAATGCCTATACCTTCAGCCGGGGACTGACTTCAAGTTCGAAATATGTCAAATTACGGATAACTGAATTTGGATCAACGAGGGTTTACTATATTGTAAACTTGACCATCTCGTTGACGAGTATTACAAATACGCTTTGGCTGTTCTTACCCGCGTTGAACGTGTCCTCGATAACAGGCGATATGAGTTTGGCCGCCGTCAGAATGTTCGACTCCGCTTCCTGCCTTATTGTGCGCTCCATTTTACGCAGGTCATCGTTCTTGATCACTTCCAGCAGCATTTCCATGTCCAGGTCTCCCTGAAGAGAAGATGCCGGCAATATGTATGGCAATATATATATAGTACGGCCTGGGATCCACACCAGCAATGTTTGAAAGTAAGCTTGGAAAAAGTTCAAAGGAAAGCGGCAAGGAAAGTTTTATCAAAGTACGGCAGGCAACACAGCCCTACCGAAATGATCAGTGAATTAGGATGGGAACCTCTCCAATCGAGAAGAAGATCATCTAAACTTGTGACTATGTACAAAATTCTATCAAAATATGAAGCGTGGGGGGAAATAAGGAACTTAGTCAAGTTGTCTTCATTTTTAGAAAGAGTTGGCCATAAATTCCAATTGGCATTAAAAAATTACAGTACGAACGTAGGTAAATTCTCTTTTCTCGGGGCCACCATCCCAGAATGGAACAAACTGGGAGATGAACTAAATCAGGAGTGGCCTAAATCTGTGAATGATTTTAAGAAACTAATGGAAGGAGCTGAGAAGAAATGAAATGGAAAAGAGTGAGCAGCAAGGATACTGTAAAATAAATATATTGTTAGCAAGTAAAAGATTAATACTTAAAACAATAAAAAAAATTACATACATACATACATAGTATATATTCTTCCACACCCATTTTGTCATGAGAGATATTTTAATGAAGAGTTATCGAAATATAAAGTTTCGATATAGATCGTACAGTGAAATAAATACTTTGAATTCGTCTAGAATCTTGACTACGTAACAATATTAAAAATGAGTAGGCCCACCTAAAATTTTCATTTTAATCAAAATTATATGGTTTGGCATAGATACACATAATAGGCCTACATATGATTACGATTAACTGTTGGGCCTAGCCCTAATACACTCAATTAATTAATTAATTAATAATTCATTCACTTAAGGTCTATAATTATTTATATTTGATTGTTTAAATATTAGAACTCTATATAATTTACTACGTTTTGACTCACAAATTTTGATTGGTCAATCTCAATTTTTTGCTTAGTTCCTAGACATTTGAATGATGTACCCAGAAATCTGCATGAATGAATAAATCATTAGATTTATTTTTATTTAAACCATTAGATTGGTTTTTATATTCTGTGACATCACGAGGGCGGACGATCTACAATGGTCAATTATGGCTAAGAATGAATTTGATGAATTTTAAATTTCACCATTTTAATTTAAGAATTAAAAATGATAAAATTCACAACAGAATTCAAAATGACAATGTGATGAACCTCCAATAACAATGCAATGTATTTTCATGCACCAAGAAAACGTTTGAATTGAAAACAGACGTATGCCTAGATGTCGGTTGTTATCAACTTACGTTGTTCGAAGGATTGTACTTGTCTTCGTCTAGACTGAGCGGAACGTCAAGCAACATCTGGAAACCTTTCTTCATGTTCTCCTTGTTGCCGAGAGCGTAGTGACAGACGATCGCGTGAAGACCTGATGACGTAATTAATACAATGTTACAGCGACTACGTAACACGTACGAACAAACTATGTGTTCGAACTCTATTTCATTTCGACCGTTTATAACTTTATTCTGTGATCAGAACTAGTATTTTCAAACAATTCAACAGATTCAGGGGGAGGGGGTTGGAATGTTCACACAAAATTGAACATCTGAAATGAACAATGTTGATGTTACAAACAGCCATGCTTGGGTGGGACTCAAACTCACGCCAGTTTTCAAGGCGGATACCGAAGTATTTAAACGACATCAAAATCTCAATATCAAAAATTGATTGAAATATGTCGAAATTTTCTATCGATTTGAAAAAAATTACAATTAGGTTCATGCTTAGGAAACAAAATGGTGCCAGTCAAATGAATGTAGATAGTAGGGATAACATCGATTAATCGAGAATCGATTAAGAATCGATTCTGATGTAAAACAATTCTCAAATCAAAAAATCGATTTTTCAAAAAAAAAAAAAATTTGTTTTTTTTGGTTCAGTTCTGTACTTCTTTACGTCGTAATAAGTGCTCATTTCGTTGTCTATATCATTCTGTATTGTTGAGATATTACTATCTGGACAAAAGCTATCCCTTCGATTACGTCTGACAGCCGAACGTTGACGGAAATACCCAAATTGTACAGTACAGTTCAAAGAAGTCTCTAGCAGCTATTTTTCACGTGAACGCCTTGGGAAGGTTGAAAAAAAAGTTTCAAATTACACTACTTTTTTGAGAATAAACTTTTTTTTGTAAATTTTTTTAAAATTTTTTTTTTCAAAATCGATTTTTAATCGATTCTGGAGCATTGAGAATTGATTCCCGATTTTGAGAATCGATGTCATCCCTAGTAGATAGCTACATAAGGACGTCACGGCTTTGTGTTTTTCATCCTACTGAGTAACCAAGACTGGAATATCTCGCAGGCAATACAAAATGTGCGGAGGCAGTATTAAAATGCATACGGTTAGTAACTAGTTATTTACTATTTTTTAATCAATATTGATTAATGTTTTGATATCAAACTAATTGACTATTGATCTTCATCATATCGAATATCAAATCGATATAGACTGTAATATAAAAAAAATATAGACTGTAGATAATTAGGTATAATTTTGTTATGACTGTAATGACTGCTGTAATGTATGAATAATAGCTAATGCTAAATAAAGATATATACTACTACTACAAACATCAAAATTGAACAGCAATCCTGGCCCCTACATTTTGATAAAAATCAATCCATTTTGTTTCTTCAATTTATGTAGTACCAGTAGTATCTAGTTTATTAATAATAATATATTTTTATTTCCAAAAACTTTCTACAGTTGTATTACCCTTTAAGATAAATCCCATGAATATTTACCAGTCTGTAGGTCTGGCTTCTCCTGCATAATAAACTGAAAACTATCAACTGCATCGTCAAACTGTCCCATCTTGACAAACAACACCCCGATGTTGTGCATAATCTTTATCCGCAGCTCTTTGTGAGTATTTGGTACTTGGTCCAAGGCCATACGATACATCTTCACAGCTCTCGGATAATCGCCGAGCTTCAGGTAGATGTTGCCCATGTTAACCTTGAGGCGGTTGGCATTATTGAACATACGGTTCTTGGTAATTATTTGATAAGTGTTTATAGCTTCATTGTTCATGTTGTTTGCTGCATACTGATTGGCTAAGTTGAAGAGAACCTAGAAGTAAAATTGAATAACTAGTCAAACGCGAAATATGCGTTGTAAGATGAGCGAGATATCTGAATAAGGTGTAAAAGTCCTTGAAGTAGTTCTATCCTTGCTACTTTATCGACTCTGGTATTCTACACACCTTGATATCTGAATAAGCTATTAAAGTCGTTAAAGTAGTTCTTCTCTTGCCACTTCATTGACTCTGGTATTCTACACACCTTGACGCATATGAAAAAATACTTTATTGTTGGTCAACTCTTGAATCTAGAAAGCAGTGAATCTCGACAACTTAATTCTGTCACAATTTTTATGATATATTTTATGAATATTATCAGTCATTTTGTTTTTTTTCTTCAAAACGACTGATCAGAATTGCTTAAAAAATCATAATAATGTGTAAAATCCATGTATACACATTTAGAGAAAATTTCATCCCATTTGGAGAGATTTTATTTTTCAACATTTTCCGCCCAGCCAAATCTTATGGGGTTTTTAGAAACTTTGAGATGATGATGATTCTCAAAATCGGTCCGACCGATTCATCCCAAAAACTATACAGTTCTAAGTTGGATGAGTTTGCGTGTACAAAAAAAGTTTCATGTTGATCAGTCAACCCTTGCGACCTGTGGAGTGCTTACAAACAAAACAAAAAAAAACAAAAAACACAGACAAAGCCCTATAAGAGTGGGATGGAGACTTTGCTACGCTCATAAATTAAATAATTTTTTCAAGTAAAAGTTCAATTTAAAATTCGAGTAGCTCTGGTTAAGTATTTATTTTTGATGAGTATTTAATTACAGCCCCCCATCACTATGGTTGATCGGCCATTAGACCCTACCCAAATGGTGAATGAATTGGGCCTTATATAGGAATTGGAAGAAAACTTCGAAACAAAGTCATTTGTCACTAAATGGTAATGCCTAGTGCTTCTACGTGAAACATTTTAATTTTTAGATTTATCAGCTAAATTATGAGCTGATAAAAGCTGATTTCAGCTTATAAGCTGAAATTAATAAGCTGATAACTTAATAATAAATAAACGTAGCTTGGCTTTCACGAAATTGTGAATTTAAGAATACTTCATGAAACTTACTGCAAACGTGATATCTAAATTGTGGGAATCACGTAGACCAGTTTGCTCCTGCATTTGAATTAAGCTTCTTTCTTTAACAGAAGCTTCTTTAGCCCGTTCCAGTGCTTTCTTGTGGTCACCTACACCATGAGCAAGGCAAGACTCTTCGATTAATTCTGTGACACGGCGTTCAAGTTGCTTCATTTTCTCCTCAGGTCTGAAAACAAATAGAAATTCACGTAAAAATATAAACACATTTTGAAACGCAAAAATAATTGACATATTACAAAAAATACTACCAGAAGGGATAATATTGATATAGAGCCTCGTATCTGTACCGGTAATTCAAAAGAATAGGCCTAAACTAGGATTATTATATGATGGAAAACTTACGTGTCCTCTTTCTTGACTTCTAGTTGAGGTGCTGGTTTAGTAGCTTGATTAAGAGGGTCAAACATTGTTCCAGGGCGCTGCGAAGTATAACCAGCCCCTCTGACAGCAGTCATTGGACGTAAAGCGTCGTCTTGGACCCCCGTTCCGAGTCGTAAACCAAGTGTAGTCCCTTCCCGATACTAGACATGGATAATTTAAGGACTAATTTAAAAGACAACTTGAAATTAAGATGGAGAAACAGAAGAGACAAAAATATAGGCCAATACTTACTCCTGTGCCAAGTCGCATGGCTGACGAGGTAGGCGGCCGATTTGCTGTCCCAGGTCGATTACTTGTCCCAGTGCGCATTGCTGTACCAACTCGGCCCGAGGTACCGAGACGTAATGCTGTGCCAGGTTTGGGTGTCATCTGAAATAATAGTTATTGAATACGTCCAATTAACAATCTTCCTTGAATGCGTTGAAGAAAGTATCAATAAAATCAAGCAGTGGCTTGTAACTTACAATTGGACGTTTCCCATGGCTGGTTCTTACAGCTTGTTGGAAGATCTCATCAAATTCCAAGTTTTTTGTATCCAATGCTGGATTATATTCATTATAACCTGAGTATAAATCATCCTCGTCAATAATATGTACACTTGCCATGTAAATTCACTTCAGCAGAAATGTCAACAAAACTTCAACTTTGTAATTTCTAGGTTAGGAATTTGGTAAACATCGACTATTCTATTCACACGGGTTCCGTGCGAATATTGCGTGCGCACAAGACGATTTGCCTGTGAAAAGTGTCTATTAGCACATGTGCGTGCGCATTTGTGGGCGAACAACTACACTGTTTTGCTCTTATCACGTTGGTAGCCCTTGACAACTGTCATGCGGGATTTGGATTCCGTGCAGACAAATAACACCTCAATGGCTGTAAGTGTTGGATGGGATCAAAGTCAGCTTAGAAAATATGACATCCCGTTGGAAGAAATTCCAAGATTGAGTATTACAGATCCGAAAGTCGGTGAACTAATCGCGAACAACGTAAGTCCAGTTAATTCTCCAGAACACAATCTCGCCTCAAGTTTTGATTGAAGGAAATTACTTGAGTAGGCCTACTAGGCCATTGAACATTAGGGCCCAGGCCATTGATTTTGTAAGGTTAAAGATAGGACACGTATATGGGAGCCTCTGCGCCAAGCCAGTTTGAGGGTTCGGCCCATCTAGTCAAGAAATTTATAGGTAGAGCTAGTGTCGATTCTTGGGTCGACAGACTAGCTGGTAGCGCCCTCCGAAGCGAGCGGTTTTCTCCTAAAACTACTCACTCTCGATTGGCAGCGGATCGTAGCACATCGCCGCTGCGAGCAATCTGCTAGCCGTGTTTGGCGCGCAATAAAAATAAACTGCGATTGATATTTGATATTAGCCAGCCTCTCGTTCTAGCACGCAATGACCCTATTGACCCTAACTTGGCGCTGATTAGTGCTAGTAGTCATTAATTAGTATAACAACACTTGAGCAGTATTCCAACTGTAGACCTATATTTACACAAATGACAAATGCAGTAATCACGGTATTATTATTATTATTACACGGCGAATAATCAAGTGTTCATATTCGAATACTTACTATTTTACAGTGAATAAGCCCCAAATAAAATCTTAATATTATCCTCGTATAATTGTAAATAATATTCTGTGTATGTAATGCTTGGATTTTGAAAGTTATAAAGTAATAACAAATTAACAATAATTAGATAAACCACAAACTCGCTTCGCAAGATGCGAACCTTCATACAATCTGGTTTGAGAAATATGTTGTTTTACAACTTATCAACCCATCAATCAATCGGTTGAAGCATAGAGAGGGAAGCGACCCTTTCGGTTCATGTCTGCAGAAGAAATGATTGCATTAGTATCGCCTTGAAGTCTTAAAACATGTATTTCTCAGATTATATCTGTTATTACTCATTATATTATTATGATTATTATGGTTAGGCCTACTATTCTTACTATGTTATTATTTAAATTCAGCTATAGACTAATCGAGACTAATGTCCATGTCAGGGAGGATATACGGACACTTAGGCGAGAGACGTTTAGGCGACGGACACTTGGGCGATCTACTTTAATCCACTTTGATCATTGGACATTTAGGCGACGGACACATGGGCGACGGCCAAACATGGTCAAAGGCTTATTAGAGAAGAAAGAAAGAAATAAAAAAAAAATTGTACTGGATATGTAGAACGCAATTGTCTAACATTTTAGAAATTTTCAATTTTTCCAGCTCAGCCATTTTAAAGAGAAAAAATGAAAAGTGACCCTTTTAACACTTTTTTCAACATCGCTCGTCCATCAACGCGTACTTATAGCGTTTTCCTAGTTAGCATTGATTAACACGGGTTCAAAGGACAAAACGCCATAAATGGGAAAGGAAAAAACGCCATAGAAGGTTATACCAGTAGTATATGGAGTGCTTAGGCCTATACATGAAATGGAAAGAGACACAATATAATTATTAAAAAACTTGAAACTCCACAGATTCAAATTAAATTACAGGTCATGTTGGGAAAATGTTCTGTATTGAAACCATCAGATTATTATTTGTTATTTTTCATTTCTCTATCAATTTTCAATAATTCAATTTTAAGTTTCGTAACATTTCTGCTTTTGCAATTTTGTAAACATTAATAATTATTGAATTCAAATTCTCAAAAACTAGAGCAAAGACCTGCATTTAACCAACACAATTAATTTTCCCCACGAAGAAATGTTACGTAAATATTGATAACTGTCCTAATTGCAACATCATTATATAAACACAATTCTCTGAGGTGTAGAACTTGCAATTTTAATTACCATGGTACTATACTATTATCTATGGTACCCATAGAATAGGGAATCAGTAGAAAGATGAAGGGCATCCTTGATTAAAATTTCTAACTCAATAATATGTTTTATATTTCCAATTTAATTTAATGTTGTTAATGTTTTTGAATAGTCATCCGCCAAATTATCAGATATTCCAATTCAATTCAATCTATTTTGATTCTTTCAAATTTCAGGGTGGAAACTTCAAAACTTGACACAAGAACAATGTTTTCAACAATCCATTCTTTGAGCATTTCATTCCTCCAAAATAAAAAACATGCAATTAAATTGCTCACAATCATATTGAATTGGATATCATAAATATATATATATATATATATATATATATATATATATATATATATATATATATATATATATATATCGACATCTTCATGATGGGCAAGTATATGCTTTTAACATAGGCCTACGGGACAGACACTTTGGCGAGACGGGGGGACACTTTGGTGAAATCGGATGAAAAATGTGTGGACACAAAAAATGCTTTAAAATAGCGGATTTATATTTTTAGTATGTGAATCATCTTTTAAAGTCATAATTCATTTTCACAATTGCCCCAAAGTGACATAATTTATAAATTAAACAACTTTTATCGCCCAAGTGTCCTAAGTGTCAGTGAATAGAGTTGAGACTGACGTCAGTCGTCGGAGCTTTTTTTCCCGCAACGTGGTCCTACACTAAGCACTTCGCTGGGGGTGAGGTTCGAAGCTCTTGACCGTATCGTAGCCGAAAGGGTCTATTACCTGCGCCGGAAGGAACAATAGAAGTTGAATAACCATTATAGAAATAAATTAAAATCGTCGTCGAAGAATCAAGATTGTTATATACCGAAGATACGCATTGGAAATGAAAATCTAAGCAATTTACTTTTTTATTGTAAAAAATTCACTCATATGCGGCCGAGATACGTCGATATGTTTGAGGGACGTTTCGTATTCAATACATTTCGACGTATTTCGGTCGCATATGAGTGGATTTTTTCCAATAAAAAAGTAAATTGTTTAGATTTTCATTTTCAATGCATATCTTCCGTACATAATCATCTTGATTCTTCGACGGCGATTTTAATTTATTTCTATAATGACAATTCGACTTCTATTGTTCCTTCCGACGCAGGTAATAGACCCTTTCGGCTACCATGCCGTCAAGAGCTTCCAACCTCACCCCCAGCGAAGTGCCTAATCTAACGTGGCGGGGGAAAAGGTTCTGACGTCATACTCAACTCTCTCCCTCCCTGTAGAGGATAGTCTCTGTCATCAGTCAAGCAAATCATGTTTCGACCCTTGCCTATTCATTATGCTGAACATACCTAACGGGAGAATTTATTACCTGTTTTTAACACAGATACTCATATTCTAAAATGCAATCATTCAGAGTGGAATATAGGCGGGTTTATTTTATAATGTGAGCCCTTGTACTAAAACTAGAAAATCTGCAACAATAAAGCCACACGCCATGCGAGTTGATCAATTGAAATCATATGGCGAAAATAAGTAGCTATGTTATACATATCAGACGAAAGATGACATTCGAGCGCAGATATTTTGTGGGAAAACTTTTTCTCTACCTATCTTAGTTCTTCTACATTCCTAGCTCAAAAAAGCGTTACATGTTATTCCCCATAAGAGAGATATTCAATAGGCCCGGTCGAAAATTATGGACTTTCCATGTTTTTTTCTTTCATGTCAAATGGGGTAAGAATTTTTGCAAGGGCGTTTTATTGGATGAGCGAAGCGAAGACTCAATTTCACTATACCGAAAAAAAAGTGCCTGTTTTTTTTTTTTTTTCTTTCTTTTTTTTTTGTTCGCGCTCCACAGGTCAGACGAAAATTCAAAATCAGTTGAAACTTGGCACACACATGAACCCCTATCTGACTTGATGCTGTATAGTTTTGAGGCGCGATCGGTTGAACCACTTCTGAGAAAACTCATTCCAAATTTTTCAAAAATCCCATTAGAATAACGCAGAGGAAAACATTCGTGAAAAATATTTCATCTGAGAGGATTCAAATTCTCAGGAAATTTCAATCTAATAATGATACACATTATTCCGAACTTTCACTCAAATCGGATCAGCCGTTTCGATGTAAAAAAATATATATAATGTTATTTGTGGTAATTATTATGCTATTAAGATACCTATTAAATCAAAGCAACAAGTGTCACCACTTGATTGTAAACGATTAAAACAAAGCCTTCTTTATTATCATATAAATTATTAATGGAAAATAAGATGGCAGTGATGTAATGGTTTGGATCTCAAGGTGTATATATATATAATAACCAACCCAAAGATAAGTTGATACGTTCCAGCTCATCCATCAACGCGGAAACACATAACGCGTTTGCCTAGTGTCATAACATCATGAGACGGACCAATGGTGAGAATCAAGTTTTGCACCTTACCCTCCCCCCCCCCCTTAAAACTATACAGTATCGAATTAGATAAGGACACTTGTGTATGCTAAGTTTCAACTTATTTTGAATTTTCGTTTGACATGTGGAGCGCGAAAAAAGGCTTTTTTTCGAGTATGGTAAGATTGAGTCTTTGCTTCGCTCATTCAATTATTTAAAACCAATGAACTTCAACACCAGGACTGCGCTGTCTGTGACCATATTTTTCCGCCGCAGATAAAAGTCCTTCAGTTTCCGAAAGTCCGGAACACATTATAAGTAAAAACCGGTTTTTGTTAAATATATCTGGACATTACCGGCATTGGTATTAAGAGTAAACAAAACACACAAATGTTGATATCTTCCACTTTGAAATAAGTCTCTCGGGCAATGATCACCTCTTTCCATTAACAGCAGATGTAAAGTTCATCATAATGATAATACAAAATAGAAAATAAAATGAGTGAAATGTTATTTGTTATGTTATAATTACTCTACTAATTAAAGGTCGTGGCCAATTAGCACTTTATCCAGCAAGCATTTGTTTCGAGGACTGTGGGAAACCACGGAAAACCAAGTCAGGATGGATAAAAATATGAATTAAATAGTTCCGTATTCAAGATGAGCTGGTGAGATGGTTGGCGTACAACTTACAAGCCCACACCCCTGAAGCCTCTCCTCCTCCCCTGCCCATTCCCCCCTCCCATGTCCAACGGCCCCTAATCCTTAATCTTCTTGTACCATCGCTTGCTATACTTGTTGAAAGCAGACCATTATGAGGAATATTGACTTATGTATTTTCGACAATAGAAATGAGGAACGTTTTTCAGATTAGAGTAATGCCTATAATAATCTCGAGTAGGCCCACTGATAAGCTTTGTGCCTTTTCTTTGTTCACCTAAAACTTATATAATTCCATGTCGATGTGGGCCACTTCAATAAATAACGATGAATACGCTGATACAAATATAAAAGTGATATTATAAACAATGTTAATAATGAAATCGAGTAATATTGAAAAATATTACCTTTTTTGAAAAAATTTGATTCAATTTGACTACTGATTATTTGGCCTTGAATTTGAGGCCTTGATGCATTTTTTTAACGTCAACTATTTTAAAATAATGGTAATCGGTGGCTTAAAAGTGTAATACCATAAACTAAAGAACACAAATTCCGTTTGTTCTTCAGTCTATGGTACCGGTAATACTTTTTTTTTTTTTTTAATAACATCGAAACTTGATATTATTGATATGGTAATACTAAATACAAATAGTAATTGGTAAATATAGTAATTAGACTGTATGAAGGTTCGCTTTAATCGTTTGATTGATGGGTTGCCAAGTTGGAAAACAACTCATCTCTCAAACGATAAACATCCATATTATTTGTCAATTGTCTTGCCTCTATTATAGTTTTCAATGCACTGTCATCTCACCTAAAGCTATTGACAACGAGTGACATCAATTAGGACATTTAACGATCCTATCTTTCATCCATAGCCTTAATTGGGGAACAATGGTTTTGTATCAAGTTTCGATGTTATACAAAAAAAGGGTATTGCACAGGAGTAGACCTATATAACATTGTTTTAGGATAGCGAAGACACCCATCAAATTCATAATTTTTTGGAGTGGGTTCAACTACGAATGGATGATAAAACTGTATTTAGTTTTCGGTTTCATGTTTTTTTCTCTTGGTTTTCGAGTTTAATATGCAATTGAGAACGGTTGGCGTCAATTGGTTTATTATATACCTGAGTAGGCCTATCTGATGTACTTTTCAATCTTATAGGAAAAGAAAAAATCCCAGATCCTATAGTTGAAACACTTGCTACAAATATGATACAATTAATTACAATTATTCAGAATGGAATGTAGATGGGTTAATTTCATCATGTGAGTCTTTGTACGGAAAAGACACTGAGTATTTTTAAAAAATTTTCCAATCTGGTAAATATTTTGTAGGCCTACTTCAAATATTCATTTCTCGTAATGTTTCTATGTTCAAAATACGTTTGAAATAGTTATTATATTATAATAGTTGAAATAACTTATACCATAATGAAATTAAACTGTCGACACTTGTCTGTCTAGCGTGGAGTTTAAAAATATAATAAGATTCAAGTTACTCATGTTGAAAGCACAAATGGTTAGAAGTAGACACGACCGTTCGTTTCTGATACTGACGGTTAGAAGTGTCGACTCTTCGAGTGACAGGTTTCTGGCTATTGTCAATAGACAGTAACTAGCCCACGCAGAACGCTAGGCGCTCACAGCAGCGATGTTGTGCGGACCGCTCTCGGTTTAGAATGACTAGTACTACAAAATATCCGCTGCGTTTCGAAGCGCTATGGTCAGTAACCTGGCCCTCTATAAATTTCTCGCCTGTTTTTCGGAAGCTCGCTCAGCTCGTTGGCCCTCTATATTTTTCGGGACTGCTTTTTGGAAGCTCTGAGCAAACCGGTCTCGGTGGCTCGCCGACAATTTTAACACAGGATGTCCCTTCTTTAACCACTACAAATTCAATGCCCAGGCCTACTCGATGCCTAGACATTGAGTTCTCTAGTCGCCTGCTACAAACTCAATGCCGTAGAAATTGAATTTGTAACTTACAAAATCATTTTCCAATAGTGGCCTAGGCCATCGAGTATACTGCAGCCACAGCAGCCAGCCACAGTGTAGTCCTATGCCTAGTAGAGTTGGGTCAGCTTACAAAATGAATTTCAGGTTAGGTTAGGCTGGGTTCTTTCACTCAGGAGGGGAGTGGTAGGAATAGGCCACTGCACGTTACACAGAGTTGTTTGCATAAGCCACTATAGTATAGGCACCGTGGTCATTGAATTCGTTCACGTTGCGGTAGGCCATTGAATTTGTAGTGGTTAAAGAAGGGACATCCTGTGTTAAAATTGTCGGCGAGCCACCGAGACCGGTTTGCTCAGAGCTTCCAAAAAGCAGTCCCGAAAAATATAGAGGGCCAACGAGCTGAGCGAGCTTCCGAAAAACAGGCGAGAAATTTATAGAGGGCCAGGTTACTGACCATAGCGCTTCGAAACGCAGCGGATATTTTGTAGTACTAGTCATTCTAAACCGAGAGCGGTCCGCACAACATCGCTGCTGTGAGCGCCTAGCGTTCTGCGTGGGCTAGTTACTGTCTATTGACAATAGCCAGAAACCTGTCACTCGAAGAGTCGACACTTCTAACCGTCAGTATCAGAAACGAACGGTCGTGTCTACTTCTAACCATTTGTGCTTTCAACATGAGTAACTTGAATCTTATTATATTTTTAAACTCCACGCTAGACAGACAAGTGTCGACAGTTTAATTTCATTATGGTATAAGTTATTTCAACTATTATAATATAATAACTATTTCAAACGTATTTTGAACATAGAAACATTACGAGAAATGAATATTTAAAGTAGGCCTACAAAATATTTACCAGATTGGAATTTTTTTTAAAAATACTCAGTGTCTTTTCCGTACAAAGACTCACATGATGAAATTAACCCATCTACATTCCATTCTGAATAATTGTAATTAATTGTATCATATTTGTAGCAAGTGTTTCAACTATAGGATCTGGGATTTTTTCTTTTCCTATAAGATTGAAAAGTACATCAGATAGGCCTACTCAGGTATATAATAAACCAATTGACGCCAACCGTTCTCAATTGCATATTAAACTCGAAAACCAAGAGAAAAAAACATGAAACCGAAAACTAAATACAGTTTTATCATCCATTCGTAGTTGAACCCACTCCAAAAAATTATGAATTTGATGGGTGTCTTCGCTATCCCAAAACAATGTTATATAGGTCTACTCCTGTGCAATACCCTTTTTTTGTATAACATCGAAACTTGATACAAAACCATTGTTCCCCAATTAAGGCTATGGATGAAAGATATGATCGTTAAATGTCCTAATTGATGTCACTCGTTGTCAATAGCTGTAGGTGAGATGACAGTGCATTGAAAACTATAATAGAGGCAAGACAATTGACAAATAATATGGATGTTTATCGTTTGAGAGATGAGTTGTTTTCCAACTTGGCAACCCTTCAATCAAACGATTAAAGCGAACCTTCATACAGTCTAATTACTATATTTACCAATTACTATTTGTATTTAGTATTACCGGTACCATAGACTGAAGAACAAACGGAATTTGTGTTCTTTAGTTTATGGTATTACACTTTTAAGCCACCGATTACCATTATTTTAAAATAGTTGACGTTAAAAAAATGCATCAAGGCCTCAAATTCAAGGCCAAATAATTAGTAGTCAAATTGAATCAAATTTTTTCAAAAAAGGTAATATTTTTCAATATTACTCGATTTCATTATTAACATTGTTTATAATATCACTTTTATATTTGTATCAGCGTATTCATCGTTATTTATTGAAGTGGCCCACATCGACATGGAAT
This sequence comes from Brachyptera risi, assembly GCA_964007535.1. Taxonomy (NCBI): domain Eukaryota; kingdom Metazoa; phylum Arthropoda; class Insecta; order Plecoptera; family Taeniopterygidae; genus Brachyptera; species Brachyptera risi. Next base: position 24,251,346 of record OZ023335.1, on the reverse strand, counting down.
TATATAAGTTTTAGGTGAACAAAGAAAAGGCACAAAGCTTATCAGTGGGCCTACTCGAGATTATTATAGGCATTACTCTAATCTGAAAAACGTTCCTCATTTCTATTGTCGAAAATACATAAGTCAATATTCCTCATAATGGTCTGCTTTCAACAAGTATAGCAAGCGATGGTACAAGAAGATTAAGGATTAGGGGCCGTTGGACAGGGGAGGGGGGAATGGGCAGGGGAGGAGGAGAGGCTTCAGGGGTGTGGGCTTGTAAGTTGTACGCCAACCATCTCACCAGCTCATCTTGAATACGGAACTATTTAATTCATATTTTTATCCATCCTGACTTGGTTTTCCGTGGTTTCCCACAGTCCTCGAAACAAATGCTTGGATAAAGTGCTAATTGGCCACGACCTTTAATTAGTAGAGTAATTATAACATAACATATAACATTTCACTCATTTTATTTTCTATTTTGTATTATCATTATGATGAACTTTACATCTGCTGTTAATGGAAAGAGGTGATCATTGCCCGAGAGACTTATTTCAAAGTGGAAGATATCAACATTTGTGTGTTTTGTTTACTCTTAATACCAATGCCGGTAATGTCCAGATATATTTAACAAAAACCGGTTTTTACTTATAATGTGTTCCGGACTTTCGGAAACTGAAGGACTTTTATCTGCGGCGGAAAAATATGGCCACAGACAGCGCAGTCCTGGTGTTGAAGTTCATTGGTTTTAAATAATTGAATGAGCGAAGCGAAGACTCAATCTTACCATACTCGAAAAAAAAGCCTTTTTTCGCGCTCCACATGTCAAACGAAAATTCAAAATAAGTTGAAACTTAGCATACACAAGTGTCCTTATCTAATTCGATACTGTATAGTTTTAAGGGGGGAGGGGGGGGGGGGGGGAGGGTAAGGTGCAAAACTTGATTCTCACCATTGGTCCGTCTCATGATGTTATGACACTAGGCAAACGCGTTATGTGTTTCCGCGTTGATGGATGAGCTGGAACGTATCAACTTATCTTTGGATTGGTTATTATGTACATATACACCTTGAGATCCAAACCATTACATCACTGCCATCTTATTTTCCATTAATAATTTATATGATAATAAAGAAGGCTTTGTTTTAATCGTTTACAATCAAGTGGTGACACTTGTTGCTTTGATTTAATAGGTATCTTAATAGCTTTGAATAATTACCACAAATAACATTATATATTTTTTTACATCGAAACGGCTGATCCGATTCGAGTGAAAGTTCGGAATAATGTGTATCATTATTAGATTGAAATTTCCTGAGAATTTGAATCCTCTCAGATGAAATATTTTTCACGAATGTTTTCCTCTGCGTTATTCTAATGGGATTTTTGAAAAATTTGGAATGAGTTTTCTCAGAAGTGGTGCAACCGATCGCGCCTCAAAACTATACAGCATCAAGTCAGATAGGGGTTCATGTGTGTGCCAAGTTTCAACTGATTTTGAATTTTCATCTGACCTGTGGAGCGCGAACAAAAAAAAAGAAAAAAAAAAAAAAAAAAAAAAAACAGGCACTTTTTTTTCGGTATAGTGAAATTGAGTCTTCGCTTCGCTCATCCAATAAAACGCCCTTGCAAAAATTCTTACCCCATTTGACATGAAAGAAAAAAACATGGAAAGTCCATAATTTTCGACCGGGCCTATTGAATATCTCTCTTATGGGGAATAACATGTAACGCTTTTTTGAGCTAGGAATGTAGAAGAACTAAGATAGGTAGAGAAAAAGTGTTCCCACAAAATATCTGCGCTCGAATGTCATCTTTCGTCTGATATGTATAACATAGCTACTTATTTTCGCCATATGATTTCAATTGATCAACTCGCATGGCGTGTGGCTTTATTGTTGCAGATTTTCTAGTTTTAGTACAAGGGCTCACATTATAAAATAAACCCGCCTACATTCCACTCTGAATGATTGCATTTTAGAATATGAGTATCTGTGTTAAAAACAGGTAATAAATTCTCCCGTTAGGTATGTTCAGCATAATGAATAGGCAAGGGTCGAAACATGATTTGCTTGACTGATGACAGAGACTATCCTCTACAGGGAGGGAGAGAGTTGAGTATGACGTCAGAACCTTTTCCCCCGCCACGTTAGATTAGGCACTTCGCTGGGGGTGAGGTTGGAAGCTCTTGACGGGATGGTAGCCGAAAGGGTCTATTACCTGCGTCGGAAGGAACAATAGAAGTCGAATTGTCATTATAGAAATAAATTAAAATCGCCGTCGAAGAATCAAGATGATTATGTACGGAAGATATGCATTGAAAATGAAAATCTAAACAATTTACTTTTTTATTGGAAAAAATCCACTCATATGCGACCGAAATACGTCGAAATGTATTGTATACGAAACGTCCCTCAAACATATCGACGTATCTCGGCCGCATATGAGTGGATTTTTTACAATAAAAAAGTAAATTGCTCAGATTTTCATTTCCAATGCGTATCTTCGGTATATAACAATCTTGATTCTTCGACGACGATTTTAATTTATTTCTATAATGGTTATTCAACTTCTATTGTTCCTTCCGGCGCAGGTAATAGACCCTTTCGGCTACGATACGGTCAAGAGCTTCGAACCTCACCCCCAGCGAAGTGCCTAGTGTAGGACCACGTTGCGGGAAAAAAAGCTCCGACGACTGACGTCAGTCTCAACTCTATTCACTGACACTTAGGACACTTAGGCGATAAAAGTTGTTTAATTTATAAATTATGTCACTTTGGGGCAATTGTGAAAATGAATTATGACTTTAAAAGATGATTCACATACTAAAAATATAAATCCGCTATTTTAAAGCATTTTTTGTGTCCACACATTTTTCATCCGATTTCACCAAAGTGTCCCCCCGTCTCGCCAAAGTGTCTGTCCCGTAGGCCTATGTTAAAAGCATATACTTGCCCATCATGAAGATGTCGATATATATATATATATATATATATATATATATATATATATATATATATATATATATATATATATATATATATATATATATATATATATATATATATATATATATTTATGATATCCAATTCAATATGATTGTGAGCAATTTAATTGCATGTTTTTTATTTTGGAGGAATGAAATGCTCAAAGAATGGATTGTTGAAAACATTGTTCTTGTGTCAAGTTTTGAAGTTTCTACCCTGAAATTTGAAAGATTCAAAATAGATTGAATTGAATTGGAATATCTGATAATTTGGCGGATGACTATTCAAAAACATTAAAAACATTAAATTAAATTGGAAATATAAAACATATTATTGAGTTAGAAATTTTAATCAAGGATGCCCTTCATCTTTCTACTGATTCCCTATTCTATGGGTACCATAGATAATAGTATAGTACCATGGTAATTAAAATTGCAAGTTCTACACCTCAGAGAATTGTGTTTATATAATGATGTTGCAATTAGGACAGTTATCAATATTTACGTAACATTTCTTCGTGGGGAAAATTAATTGTGTTGGTTAAATGCATGTCTTTGCTCTAGTTTTTGAGAATTTGAATTCAATAATTATTAATGTTTACAAAATTGCAAAAGCAGAAATGTTACGAAACTTAAAATTGAAATATTGAAAATTGATAGAGAAATGAAAAATAACAAATAATAATCTGATGGTTTCAATACAGAACATTTTCCCAACATGACCTGTAATTTAATTTGAATCTGTAGAGTTTCAAGTTTTTTAATAATTATATTGTGTCTCTTTCCATTTCATGTATAGGCCTAAGCACTCCATATACTACTGGTATAACCTTCTATGGCGTTTTTTCCTTTCCCATTTATGGCGTTTTGTCCTTTGAACCCGTGTTAATCAATGCTAACTAGGAAAACGCTATAAGTAGGCGTTGATGGACGAGCGATGTTGAAAAAAGTGTTAAAAGGGTCACTTTTCATTTTTTCTCTTTAAAATGGCTGAGCTGGAAAAATTGAAAATTTCTAAAATGTTAGACAATTGCGTTCTACATATCCAGTACAATTTTTTTTTCTTTATTTCTTTCTTCTCTAATAAGCCTTTGACCATGTAAAATTGGCCGTCGCCCATGTGTCCGTCGCCTAAATGTCCAATGATCAAAGTGGATTAAAGTAGATCGCCCAAGTGTCCGTCGCCTAAACGTCTCTCGCCTAAGTGTCCGTACTCCGTATACCCTCCCTGACATGGACATTAGTCTCGATTAGTCTATAGCTGAATTTAAATAATAACATAGTAAGAATAGTAGGCCTAACCATAATAATCATAATAATATAATGAGTAATAACAGATATAATCTGAGAAATACATGTTTTAAGACTTCAAGGCGATACTAATGCAATCATTTCTTCTGCAGACAAGAACCGAAAGGGTCGCTTCCCCTCTATGCTTCAATCGATTGATTGATGGGTTGATAAGTTGTAAAACAACATATTTCTCAAACCAGATTGTATGAAGGTTCGCATCTTGCGAAGCGAGTTTGTGGTTTATCTAATTATTGTTAATTTGTTATTACTTTATAACTTTCAAAATCCAAGCATTACATACACAGAATATTATTTACAATTATACGAGGATAATATTAAGATTTTATTTGGGGCTTATTCAGTGTAAAATAGTAAGTATTCGAATATGAACACTTGATTATTCGCCGTGTAATAATAATAATAATACCGTGATTACTGCATTTGTCATTTGTGTAAATATAGGTCTACAGTTGGAATACTGCTCAAGTGTTGTTATACTAATTAATGACTACTAGCACTAATCAGCGCCAAGTTAGGGTCAATAGGGTCATTGCGTGCTAGAACGAGAGGCTGGCTAATATCAAATATCAATCGCAGTTTATTTTTATTGCGCGCCAAACACGGCTAGCAGATTGCTCGCAGCGGCGATGTGCCAGTCGAGAGTGAGTAGTTTTAGGAGAAAACCGCTCGATTCGGAGGGCGCTACCAGCTAGTCTGTCGACCCAAGAATCGACACTAGCTCTACCTATAAATTTCTCGACTAGATGGGCCGAACCCTCAAACTGGCTTGGCGCAGAGGCTCCCATATACGTGTCCTATCTTTAACCTTACAAAATCAATGCCCATTGATTTTGTAGGCCTAGGCCTACAAGTTCTGCCTTTTTATTGTACATTTTGGCCTCAGGAATGGGATGATTTTTTTAAGCGACCGATTTAGTGCTCCTGTTCTGCTTCAACCGATGGGAACAGTGTGTTCGACGCACCGACTATCGATTGTCACCTTGACGTAGTTGTCTTATCGATTGATTTGATATACACCTCCATTGACAAGTGCATTATTGAAACAAATACAGTAGAACCTCTGTTATGAGTTCTTACGTTACCATTCTTACGACATCATTTAAGCCATCAGTACACCATGGCTGACTGCATTGTGGGCCAATGAGTAGGGGCCTATTGGTACATTACACTGAGTTAGTTCCAAGTCAAACATCGTCGTTCTCAAAACTCAATTTAAACTCAATGTTTCATGCGTTATAAAATATACGTAGTTTCCAGCACTTGATAAATAACAGATGTAACATGCAGCTTACCTTGTGTATATATGCTGTTTCATGTGCAGTATTAATTACCGTAGGCCTGATTAGTTGATTGTTTGAATGTCATCCGTTTAAGTCGATATTGACAACCATTATATTTTATTCAGCTACCAGTCGTAATAACTGACTCTCAACTCGTGACATCTGCCGTAAAATGGGATCTAGAATACTTGGAACAAAATATGGGCGATGGAGATTTTTCCATCTTCCTTTCGCGCAATCACAAGTTCAAGTATTTTGACGATAAGAAAGTGATCAAAAGTTCTGACGATGCTCATTCTGACTTCACGCCTCCGACGAGGAGGGTAGAAATGAAATTACCCGAGTTTGCGAAACGGCTCCGACAGTGGAAAAGAGGAGAAGAAAGGTAAATTGTAGTTGTATGTTGCTTAGTATTTTTCTCTAGAGTATAATCCAAAATAAATTGAATTTTACTAAATATTCATTATTTGGGATTTTAAAAATTCTTGAAACCAGATGATATCAACTGGTCTGAAAAAAAAAACAGTTTGTATGAAAAACTGTTTGCATACGATAGGCTGATAGTGTTCTATTTTGATTTTTTGGTTAGAATTGACTGGGCCATCAATTTATTTTACCGGACAGTTTGTAAGTTGAATTGTCACACCTCATCTAACCTAACCAAACCTTCATAACCTAACTTATAATGATATCAGTTTGTTGAGCTAACCAAAAATATCTGAATACAATATTATTACTCAAACACTTCATTTTTCAAACACTTTCTTCAAACACTTTATAGTGGAACCTCTATGCATCGTTTCTCAAGGGACCAGAAAAAATGAACCATCCATCCAGGAAAATTTAACATTGGTCTCAAAGGCCTATGGTAGAAATTAGGAACATAATGAATGATAGAAGCTGGAAAGCAATGGATTCGGGAACGGTGCGTAGAGTTTTCACTGTATTTCAAACACTTTTTTTCAATACTTTTCTTTCGCAAGCACTTACCGTTTAATATTCAAACTTTTTTTCCAACACTCATTTCGAATAGTTGGTGCACTCTCCTTGAAGCAAAACTAAATAGGCTATTAGGGTCAGGCCTACTGTTCGATTTCAATATATAGATTTGATATAATATGACCTCGATGCAATATTATATTTTGATCAATTCAGTATTCAATCAATTTGATATTGAAACAGTGATCAATATCGATTTAAAAAATCACAGTTTCTAAAATAATGGGGTACCAGGAATTCTAGTTAAATTCAACTACTTCTGAGTTCTGACCATTTGGTTTTCTAACCGTTAAATAGTACCCTAATTCTTTTCAATTCAATTCGTTATTTGTGCTGTCGATTGAAAATGGAAAATTTCAATATCCATCAAGATTTGATGCTGAAATTGCAATAGAATTAGTCTTAAATCAAATTTCAATAGCTTCGGCTAAGCAACTTTTCTATCAAACCCCGGTGTCTTCTACCTTCTATTTTAGTAACCTCTCTCAAAACTATTTAATTTGATGAAATATTATATTACTGCTACCCACTCACATGTAAAGCACCTAATTCTCTGTAAAAACTCCCATCTTGCTAAGTACTCAAATGAAAATTTTCTTCTTTGACTCCTCTCCCACACACAAGCTTTGCTTATGTGGGTATTCCTTCACTTCAAAAACAAATTTACCTAGATTATACTATTTAATTAAGAACTTAGTATTATATTATAATTATATTTGTACTTTTGTCTCTATTATAATTGTATATGTAATTTTGTCTCTATATGTTAAATTGTATTTTGTAAGTATTTTTGGAATAAAAAATTTTGATTGATTGATTGAATAAAAAAAATATATATATAGACTTTACCCAAACACTAGGTAATGTACGCCTACCGGTCCATCATTTTTTTTTTCAGAATATATCTTCAACAGTCTCTGAATAATACTGTTGGTCCAGCCATTGTAAAGGACTTCCTTAACTTCCGGTGGGATTGGATCAACGGAATACAGAAGACCAACTCATGGGGTGCTTTAACCTCGAACCTGTTGCTCATCGGAATGGAGGGTGAGTTTTATCAATTCAATTCAAAAATCATTCTATTCCATACATAATACATGAGGAATTACAGTTTTAAGGAATGTGGAGTTTTCATTTTTCACTTTGATCACACTTGTGAAGGCCTACATAGTTATACGCCATAACATTATTACACATACCTTTGGTATAGATGGATTGAACCCTGAAGAAGAAAGATTAAAAATGAAATAAATAAAGGTAATTGTGTTCCTTAAATTATTATTATGGTAAGGTAAAATTTAATCAATAAATAATAAATTCAATTTCCAAATCCAGTGTTTGCCGTACAGTCATGTTACAGTGTAACATCGCCGTACTATTCAAACTAAATTTCAAAGAGGTTACAGGCTTCTGACCGTCTACTACGCACATGACTATTGATGAGCTACTATCGAGACACTCCATTTTTAATTTTTTTATTGTAAAATAAAATGACAACTTCCTGCACATCTTCTTTCCCCTTGCCTTCGACTGTGATTAGTACCTCCTCCGACCACTGCATGTCACGGACTGGCTGGTAGCCAATCACAGTCCATAATCCAGTACACTTGTCGCACTCTGAAGCGAGCTGGCACATGTGAGGAGAGAAGGGGTAGAAGAGAGTGGAAATAAAGTAGAGGGTACCAGTAGTTGGTTTTATTTCAACATTACAAGATATATCTTGAAGTATATCTAACAAGCAACCTTTCTCGCCATACACTCTTGTGACCGTATTTAAAAAAAATACATATACCCTATTGTCCCGAACATAAGCCGACCCCGAACATAAGCCGACCCCCCAAACTTTTAGATCAGTAATTGGAAAAAGAATTTTTTTTTTTCACGTAAATCATCAGTCTTCCAGGGTAGAATGTATTCAATTTTGTAAGAGAAAGCTATGTCACCGGCCGACACGACTTGTGAGAAACCGGTGAGAGGTGCCTCAAGTGATTGTCATATGGCCGGTTTCTATTGGCGCTCGACCGTCTCGAGTCGTACGAACGAGAGTCTCGTGCTTGTCAAGGTTAGACCACACACGTCACGCAGTCGCAGTAGCGCGTAAAAGACTAGTAGAATGACTGACGCCATGCAGTAAACAGCTCCGTACTTATGTTTATAATTGCGCGTCAAATAAAAATTACATGGAAATTGAGAAAATGATGCTTCTTCATGATAAAACATTTATTAAACGTGTTTTTAGTGGAATATCTCGCAGTTTCTAGTCGATTCTGTTGATCTTAGTGTGCGGATGTAGTACGCCCAATTAAAATGAGCAAAAAACATATTTTTGACCGATTATAGGCAGAGATTCGCATATAAGCCGAGGGTGACTTTTGGGTTTGAAATTTCGAGAAAAACTCTCGGCTTATATTCAGAAAAATACGGTATTCAATATTTATTCCAAAAATTGATACTGTGACAAGCAGTCGAGTGGTTAGCACACTGTACTGTCATTCAGGAGACCGAGTTTCGATACCCGCCATGGTCGATCCAGACCAGAGAGAGAGAGGTTTTTGTGGTTTCCATCTGTCATTCAGTTCAATACTGGGTGGTTCCTCAACAACAGGCCATGACCAACTCCTTCCGACTATCCAAAAACACATAATAGTATGACCTTTGATCTCATCATCCCACTATCTCTTATACCATTCACCAATGCCAATAGATCTTAAGTCATCAGTACAGCGCATCATTAAACCAAATATGAAGGAATATAAATTTGATTGCTGATTAACTTTCTTAGTGATATAGAATTAGGCCAAGTTTAGCTCACGATGTATAATAGTTTGGGTGATGTATCGGGCTATCTCCGTGCGTTGGAAGGCTGGTATTATTATTATTATTATTTATTATTATTATTATTATTATTTAACTCTTGCAAATGCACATAAATGCGCGGTGGCAAGTTCCCTAAGTACCCCTATCCCACCATCTCCTTAACCCTCTGACGGAATAACTTTAACCTGATGTCATCCCCTTCAAAAACATTTCTACTAAGCCCATTCCAGTCCCTACCTGTCCTATTTAAGAAAGAGAATTTACCGACAGTGCACGAAGTTCCACCAAAATCCGTTAAAACGCCACCGTGTTACGAGGCTAGTCACGTGGCCCAGTGGGCAATGACAGCTGATGTCTTGCCGCCAACGATGACGTACATTTGATGCGCGCATGCGTAGAGCGTGGCTTACTGGCCTCGTATCGTCGTGGCGTTCCACACAGATTTTGGTGGAACTAGCCGCACTGTTGGTACCAGTCGAAATAGCCTGATACATCACCTAAACTATTATACACCGTGGTTAAGCCCCTGACAACATTTCAGTAAGATACACATTAGGGATGACATCGATTAATCGAGAATCGATTCAGAATCGATTCTAGTGCCAAACGATTCTAAAAATCGAGAATCGATTTTTTTGCTATTTTTTTTTTGATCGAAACTGTACACATTTGTAGCATAAATTTACGTCGACTGACGCACGTGTACCATCGCTCGCACATGTTCTTTGTAGCCCCTCCCATCTTTTACCTTCCCCTCCCGCCAAGTCTGGTCGAGAGTTTTCGTAATGAGACAAACGCCATTGGATCAATACACGACAAAGGGCGTGGTTCAGCGTAGTGGGGAAGAATGTGTGTGTGTGTATCATGGGGGGGAGAAAGCTTTGTTCATGACCTTGAAGGCGCCACTTCGACAGAGCGGTACAGTTGATATAACACGATGTGCAACAGTTTTAGCTACATGAAAACAGCGCGGGAATATTTAAACATGTAAATGTACACAGACATTTTTTTTTTTTTCAAATTTGAAAAAAAATCGATTCTTAATCGATTCTGGGAAGTACAGAATCGATTCTGAATTTATAGAATCGCTGTTATCCCTAATACACATACCAAACTCGGCGAGCGATCGAGCACGCAGAAACGATTGGCTTCGTCTCGGAACACGTGCCCACTCTCGAGTCGCGCTAACGACCGACGTTTGTCCGCTCCCGCAGGTAACGTCACGCCGTGCCACTACGACGAGCAACAGAACCTGTTTGCGCAGGTGCGCGGCCACAAGCGGTGCCTCCTCTTCCCTCCCGAACAGTTCGAGTGTTTCTACCCCCACCCCGTGTACCATCCGCACGATCGTCAGAGCCAGGTGGACTTCGAGCATCCCGACTACGCCAGGTACGATGACTGCCCTACGTAGCTCGGCCAACTTGAACTCAACCTCTTTCTTCTGTATTCAATGTTTATAATTTCACTATTTACTTTGTTCTGTATATTTCCCGTAAATAATTGTAACATAATTATCCAACTTCTTTAATTCTAGCATAGTTTTAGTCATGACGAATCCTATATTGGTACACTGTATTAATCAAAAGGAGAATAAAAAAAAAAAAAAAAAACTTGGGCAGCGCTTTGTGGTCAATATACAGTGAAACCTCGATGCATCGTTTTTCAAGGGACCAGTAAAATGAAACCATCCATGCAGGAAAACGGTCCATCCAGGAAAATTTAACATTGATATTATGTGAGTGGGGTGAGAAAAAAGGAATGATACAAGCAGGAAAATGATGGATCCGGGAACGATGCATAGAGGTTCCACTGTAGTTCTTTCAGACACGTTGGAATAATGTTGAACGAAACACAATTTCCTGTTGAAGATTTGAGCGGAATTCTGAATTTCAAATAATTCGAAAATGTGAATCATACATTTTCAGGCGAATCAAGACCCATATCTTGACCAAAGATTCAGATTTGATTCGGAACGAATCAACAGAGATTCGCACATCCCTACTATCTAGCGCTAGCACGTTATCTCAAGTGATTCTAATCACTTTCTGTCGTAACGCGAGTAACACCGTTTATTGTCTTGATAACGTGCGCAGGTTTCCCAAGTTCCGTGAAGCCCGCGGACAGGAAGCCGTGATAGGTCCAGGCGACGTGCTCTACATACCAATCTATTGGTGGCACCACATAGAGTCCGTGATGCGTGGCGGATACACGATATCAGTCAACTTTTGGTACAAAGTAAGTCTTTGGACGTGTCCAAATTTTAATGCTACTCGACTAATTACTAGAGATGGGTCGATATCGATTCTGATTCTACCGATTCCTACGATTCTCAGGGAATCGTAAGAATTGCAATTCTTCTAATTTTTGCTCACTTTTAACGATTCCGATTAATTCGAAAAACGCGCCAAGCTGAATGAAATGTTTGAAAATTTAAACCAATCAGTGCAGCTGTTCAAGCTAGGAGACTTCTTATTGGCTCTGGGACATAAACCAATAAGAATGATGCTACTGTCAGTCATAGATGCTAACAAACAACATGGCTGCCACTCAATCTTTGTGGCTGCCTCTTTAGGTTGATACTTAATATTAACTCGTAGTCGTTTTGTGAGTTTTTTTCTATCTGTTGACTTATTATATAAGTTATGGCATCCACAATAAAAAAAAAGAGAAGTGAAGTATGGGATTTGGGAAATCACAATCGGTCCATTTTATGAACTCAGACGCTCTTTATGACGTCACTTCCGTACCTTGAGCAAGGTCAAGTAGGACAAGTACGCATAAATTCTTTTTTATTATTTCCCAATATTTTTTCTAACAAAAGTCATGTAAGTTCATACAACTAGAGCGAAAATATGTCGACTTGAGTTTGGCAGACCCAGGTCTTCTTCATTCTACTCCTCCTCTTCCATCTCGACTCTCCACACTACCTCCCTCCATTTCTCTCTGTCCTTCCACCACTCACCGCCTTCTACTCCAATCGGTGTCACCCAGCTCTCTTTCACAGCTCTTCTCACTTCCATCGGTCAACCCAATATAAATGAAGAACGAATAATTCATTCAAACTTACCAAGGTAATTAGAAATGTACTCGAGATAAACTTGGGCCTACTAGAGAGGTTCTACTGTATTTCATATTCTCTATCTGATTTTTTTGAGTAGGCCTATAAAGTTGTAACTGAAGATCCACAATTTACTGAATTTAGTATGGTGAGCCAATTAATATAGTTAGGTATATGATAATGGAATGATAGGCCCTATACAGTGACACCTCTTTTATACATCTTTCAGGGAACCACACTAAAAAAATGTACCAACAAGAAAACTTATTAATGAAATCATTTAACATGTAGATCATATGGGTGGGATCAAAAAATAAAACTTATAAATGTAATAAATGTAGAAACTAGTAACTTATAATAAAGGTTCAGATACTGTAATTAGGTCCCACATAAGTTATTGTCTATGTTCAATTTAGTTGATCGACAACTGTGTTTGTCCTTGATCATTGCAAAAAAAAAAGTGAGCAATCGCTCGCCTCGGAAATCTAAAATTCCTCCACCATCGTTTCCAGAACGGACCAACGGGGTCGATCGTCTACCCGCTGAAAGGTCACCAGAAGGTCGCGATCATGCGGAACATCGAGAAGATGCTGGTGGAAGCGTTGCAAGATCAACAAGAAGTAGGGTTATTGTTGCAGGCTCTCGTGCTCGGCCGTTACACGTAGCCCCGTCGCGATGCCGATACCGACTCGATCGCATAGAGAGAAGCGCAGAGAGACGCTTCTACAGGTTATTGTGACGTTCCGTTCCTAAACATGGCTGTTGGGCCCTCGTGATCGAGGAACAAAATGGCGGATTGCTTTTGTTAGTATGAAAGCATCTGTTTTGTTCTTTTCTTGCTTAAGAGTCCATGGGAGTTGATTTAGCAAAATATCAGTTTTTTGGTGATAACTTTCAAACGGTTTGAGATATAAAAATTCTGATAAACGAGAAACACAGATAATTATAATACCTTCAAGGTGAAATAAATGATAACTATTAAAGTCATGTCGCATAACTGTCAAGCGTATACAGCTGAAAATGTGTTTTTTCAGCTGTATACGCTTGACAGATATGCGACATGACTCAAATAGTAAATTTGAACCATCTTGAAGCTATTATAATTATCTGTGTTTCTCACGTATTAGAATTTCGATACCTCATACCGTTCAAAAGTTATCATCAAAATACTGATATTTCGCTAAATCGACTCCAATGGACTCTTAATATTGGCCATTCACACATCGAACGTCGTACCGGGTAACAATATGGCCGCCGTGATCTATCGAGGACTGCTAGCGCGCTGTCAAAGACGCATCTCTCTGCGTTACTTCTCTACGGTGAGTGTGCGACGCTGGATTGTGAACGAATCTGATTTTTAAAATTTATTTAGTGAATAATTTTTTATTTTATTTCTATTTTTTATATTAAATTCTCAATCTGTTGGATGTGCTGGACGAAAAAGACACGGTAACATTCCTTTTAGGCTTTTACCGTTCCTACCCGTTCACGTTGTGAGCGTTTTAATTTTAGACTAGGTTACTTGGCCTACTTTTTAGTAATTCTTGATGTATTTACATTTTAACACGGAAAAAAATGTGAATTTTCTAGGGGTGTGCAAATTCATGCTTTTCATTTCGAACCGAATCCAAACCGAAGCTTCATCAAAATTACCGAATCCGAACCCGAATCTTTTTAACATGCATTGTGAAGCGTAATATTGGGACAGACGATACTTCTGATCAAGTTACACTTGATCCAGGAAGTGAAAATCTTATCTCAGCATTCTCATAATTACCCCTGTATAAAACATTGTATTTAATCCCAACTTGCTATTGGTTCATGTAGTTAGCCAGTGAGAGCAAGCAAAACTTTCAAACTCGAGAATGCAATGTTGCAATGTTTTTGGCGCCAAAATTCGAAAATTTTTAATCTTTTATGTTAGACCTAATCCGAATTTGAAAGTGGATTCGATTAGCAAAACGTGTATTCGCACGCCCCTAGAATTTTCCAATAATACAGTCAAGAAAATGTTTTTGCTGAATATTTTCTTAAACTAGAAGCTAGCGGGCCGTGGTAACGTGTATTTGTTCTATTTTAACCAGAAAATAGATATGAATAGGCTGAAGTAGGCTACCGTATTGTTGACTGTCTCATATAGAACTCTTAGATTTTATTTTATATTTTTACTCGAAGTGTTATATTTAAATGTTGGTGTATTATTTATTTATTTATATTTTAATTACTAAAGACAACCATTCATAGTCATCATCAATCAACTCTCACGTCATTTCCGATTTACATCGAGAATAATTAAATAATGAAGAGAAACGCGTAGGAATTTTTTGCCCCGACAAGTTGAGCTTGATCCGACTTTATCGCTAACGTTATTCGGTTACTATAACGACTGTTTGCGGCGTAGAAAATCTTACGACACCTCACACACATCGACGATCAACATACCTCCAAACAAGACACTCGATTCTTACGAAACCGTTCGATGCAGAACGAAACCCTGCATATTATCGTCTGTTATTACGCAGAATTTGGTGTGATCTTGTGGATCGTAAGTTTGTCAAGTCGGTATTGGAAAACTGATCGTACGTCGGGGTAAAATATTTGGTGATATGTTCTAAGTATACCTAAATGCATAAGATACAAAACCAGTGAAGAAAATCTTTCTTCAGGCCTTTCAAGGTCTAGCATCCACCGCAGATACAATATTTGTTTGACAATTGTCAAATATAGTTTATAAATAGGCCTAGTTGAATTTCTGTCATATTTGACCATGTATATTTATTATTTATATAGTAAACTCTTGTTAAATCAAACTATGAAAATTCTAATTTTACTATAATTCAGACAATACGTCACTACGTACCAAGTTTTGACTCCTAACCTCAATGTTGAATAAATCAATCATTGTCTTTATGTTCATTCAATATTTAAACAATTAGGTTAATGTTTTGTTTTATTCTCGGCGGAGATTGTACGTGAAACGAGTTTTGTGAGCAGAATATCTAATTATATCAATAATTAACATGCTGTGTCATTCATAATTAAGCCATAAGTAATTGTCATGTGATAAAAGATATTCAATAATAAATATTGTGGTTAATGGCGCGTCAACGACGTGGTTATATTGTGTCGGAAAGATATTTAATTCTAAATGGACATCGAACTATTATGTTACGTATGGTACGTTCATAGAGCCATGGCAGCACGAATTTATCGGGCCGTCAACAGCAACCAGTCAGTCATAGGCTCGCTCTGTTTGCCGTCTAGTGTGGCCTTGAGATTTGGTTGAAGTAGAACTTTTACCGACCGTCAAACTTGACGTATAGGCGATATCACGGCTAGGTTTGTACTGAAACGGTGTGTTTGACGCATCGACTGTCGACATTATCGACCTTGTCATAGCTTTGATATCGATTTGATTTGATACGCACACCTACAATCTTTCATTGACAAGCGAATCATAGCAAATTATTGATTAATGCAACCATTGATAGCAACGTTGAGCATTTTAAAAGTAATTTGTCATAACTTTGTCACGGAAACCAAATCAAAATGTATTTATGCCAAAACAAGTTGTAGGCCCTACCAAAAGTTGTCTGTCAAACAATGAGAACTCACCGTTTGTATTGGTCGTATGAACAGTTCAAATCTTTTGACGTCGTGCTGAACCTGTTGAGAATTGCCGGCCAATAAAATTGCCATGTCTCTATGATTATACCTTAATGCAATCCAGTGAAATCTCTACCCATCGTTTTGCAAGGGACCAGAAAAACTAACTATCCATGTACGAAAATGATCCATCCAGAAATATTCAACATGGATTACCATAAATGTGAGTGGGATGAGAAAAAACGAATAATTCAAGCAGAAAAACGATGGTTCTGGAAACGATGTCCAGAGGTTTCAATGTATTTAATTGGAAGACTTTGGAACTTTCAATAATATCAATATTTATCATTCTTTTCTTCAGTTTAGACTTTTATCGAGTCTTTTACTTGAATAAGTTCATGATTAAGAGTGCTCAACTACAATGTTTGAAAGTATAAGCTTGACTGATATTACTTACCAATACCATTCCAATTAGTGATGCCTTTGGGTACCTGGGTCGGGTTCAAGTACGGATAATGCATCAACCGGGTATTATTCTGTTACCCGAGCACCCACACAATGGAAAATAGGATGTAAGCAAAAGTGTGTGGTCAAACTATAGCCGTAGGAGCAAACTCAACCTCGCACAATTGTCCTTACATTTTTCTTGTTTTCCTCTCAGAGTCGTGATGTGCGCGTAAAACCTGAAAGATACCGCCTTGAATGTAAACTTTCTCGTGCGATTGTTGAGGGACGGACATATCCGACTGTGACGACTGATGAATACGGAGGGCAATCGATCAAAACCTCTATGTCTCGATACTTCCAATAGATCTTTGCATATTACATGAGATTTGACTTGATTAAACAGCGTGATTAAAATGAATGCAATAATGCCAGGAAAAAATGACAAAAAATAGCGCATATATTAGGGATGACATCAATTCTCAAAATCAGGAATCGATTCTCTATGCTAAAAAAAAATTGAAAAAAAAAATTTGAAGAAAAAATTTGAAAAAAGTAGTGTAATTTGAAACTTTTTTTTTCAACTTTCCCAAGGCGTTCACGTGAAAAATAGCTGCTAGAGACTTCTTTAGTATTCTTTAGTATTTATTCTTTAGTATTTCCGTCAACGTTCGGCTGTCAGACGTAACCGAAGGGATAGCTTTTGTCCAGATAGTAATATCTCAACAATACAGAATAATATAGACAACGAAATGAGCACGTATTACGACGTGAAGAAGTACAGCACTAAACTGAAGAGAAACAAATTTTTTTTTTTGAAATTGATTTTTTGATTTGAGAATCGTTTTACATCAGAATCGGTTCTCAATCGATTCTCGATTAATCGATGTTATCCCTAGTATATATTGATATTCTGGTTTGAAATTACCGCAATATACGGTACCTGGTTGCTAATTTGTCACCCGAAGTTATCACTAGTTACAATATATCCTCAGGAAAGTCTTTTTTTGGTTGTGTTCCTTATTTGTATCAATTATTAAAATGTTGGTATCCCTACATATATCTTTGATTGTATAGTATTTGTACCTTCTTACTACCATATGGTATAAAACTGTTTTGTAGATTATTTAGAATGGATCTGAATTTATATTATTTACTCTTTAATTGATTAAGAGTTGAGAGTTAGAATGATGGACATTTTATACGGTATTACGATACAGTATTGATATTGATAAATTTTTGGCAGAATATCAGTTCTTTTCGGATATGACACTTTTTATCGGTATGAGGTATCAATTTTTTTGTATTATTATTAACATCCAAACTTGATCAAAATCACTGTTCCTTAATTAAGGTTATGGATAATAGTAGGATCGTTAGGACGGGGCACCACAAGGGCGATCTCACCACCCCATTTTGATTATTTTAGATGAAAAACAATGACGTTTTGACACCAGGACTGCGCTGCTTGTGACCATACTGTTTGGCCGCAGATAAAAGTATATCAGTTACCAAAAGTCCGGAATACATTACAGTGAAACCTCTATCCATAGTTTTTCAAGGGACAAGGAAAATGAAACCATCCATGCAGGAAAACTTTCTATCCGGGAAAATTCAGCATTGATGATATGGGAGTGGGGTGAGAAAAAAAAGAATGATACAAGCAGGAAAACGATGGATTCAGGAACGACGCGTAGATGTTTCACTGTATAAATATAACCCTTCTATACATGTTGACTTTATAATTTAAACTTCGAATTTTATTCAAATTTCTAACCGTGAAATTTCAAGTATGAAATTCCAGGAAATAAACACTGATATCTCTTGAACTTTCGAAATTAATCAACTTCAACTTTTAAAATTTCAAGTGAAGTTATTACAATTAGGCCCAACTTTGGTTCCTATTACGTCACAGATAGACCGATACATATCCTGAACGCATGTATGCTATGTGTGTTGCCTATTCTAAATGGCTGCACCATAGGGCAGCAAAGTAGGCTGTGGCGCGGAAGGATAGGGTTCTAATTTAGATTCATTCTTATGGGTAATAGTACGCACATGATTTTAAAACTGTCATAACTTCTAAACTATTAATACTACGGCTAAACCAGTTAGCCTACAATGTTCAGTAAACTGTTATCTTTACGATGAGACACATTCATTGTATCAAACGCCTAGTTGATTTAAACAATTGGATGATAAAAAACATGCTGTAATTGCGATGTCGCCAAGCGAATGAAAGAGAGAGATAGTTGCATCGGAATTCTCGCAGTAACCGTGTTCTCAAGAAACTTGCTAGCTGCTTGCTAGGTATCGCTTGGCATCATCGCAAAACAGATGTTGCAACATTAAGCTTTGACCGTCATGCGGGTGCACTCCTACGCGCACGGCTATCGTTAGTTTTCGACGTTGCAATTACAACATATTTTTCATCATCTATTTGTTTAAATTAACTAGGCGTTTGATACAATGCATTTGTCTCATCGTAAAGATAACAGTTTACTGAACATTGTAGGCTAACTGGTTTAGCCGTAGTATTAATAGTTTAGAAGTTATGACAGTTTTAAAATCATGTGCGTGCTATTACCCATAAGAATGAACCTAAATTAGAACCCTATCCTTTCGCACCACAGCCTACTTTGCTGCCCTATGGTTAGTGATGGAACGTTGAAAATTTTCAATTGAAAATTTTCGGAAAATTTTCAATGCAAATTTATTGAAATTTTCAATGAAAATTTTCAATGAATATTTTTTTCATGTTTTCTCTTTCACTTTTCAAATGAGGCTTTTTTGGTTTCATACTCATTTCCTGTTCGATGTTTCCTGGTACTAAGTTCTTTGTTCTTTGTTCTTTGACTCTTTGACTTTGTCTGTACAGAGCTGTACCTACATGACCTCACTTGTTGTCACATGTTATAATTTTATAATTTTGTATCCAAATGCAAACTGCAAATGCATGTGGTGCTTCAGAAAATCATTGAAAAGAGTGAATTCAAACGCCAACTTCTTCTGTAACAATGAACTAACAAAAAAAAATCAATTTGATTTTTTTTTTTGAAAATTTACAAGCTTTTGAAAATTTTCATGAAAATTTTCATGAAAATTTTCAACAAAAAAAATTTTCATGAAAATTTACATCACTACCTATGGTGCAGATGCAGTATTGGCTGCACTCTAAATAAGCAACTGAATTCAAGTATGAATCAGCCTCTAGTGTATGTTTATGAATGTTAAAAGGCCATCTTCCAGGAATAAAGATAGTTTATCTCAATGTTCAACATATTAAAATTATATCAAGAATACTGTTGTCAAAAAAATGGTATTTTTAAATATCTTCAATACAAACACAATAAAGTACCTACCGTACGATGTTTTTTTCATTTTCGTAAATAAATTTTCGAAAATGAATGTTTTGACGAACCAGTACATTATTGACCTTCACTTATTTATCAGATTTTTTAACCACTAAAATACCAAAATTCGTTACAAAAAATTCTCAATATTCGTACCAACGTAAGCCAAACCACCTAGGTACTGGATTGTCTACATACTTTGGAAACAACCTGCAATTAATCTACAATTGGAGGGATTTTCATTTCAGCATATCTCAAATACATCTGTATTGATTGATTACAGACTTATTGTTGGGTATACGTACCCTATCGTACCCATACCCATACGTACCCATAGGTACCTATCAAAATGGATTAACTAGGAAAACGCGGGATGCGCGTTGTTAGACGAGCTTAGGGGTATAGAAATCTAGAATGAAAAATAATTTGTCAACCCAATCTACATCTACAGACCTTGGATCACTCCAAACGTTCAAAAACCTTACGAGAATCAGTTATGTCACGGCCTTCCTCTTCATTCATTTCAATCGTTTTGAATTAATTGGTGACACTTGTTGCTATAGATTTAATTGGTTCCCTTAATAGCCTAAATTGATGGGAAAATGCTTTATAAATGCGTTTTCTTCGTTATTTCTCATCCGATTGATGCAAAAAATCTCTCAAAATGTGCTTAATAGTTTCCTTTATATTCGGCGAAAATTTGAGAGGTCTTGAAAAATTTTGATTTTTCAAGTATTTTCCTCCGGGTTATTCTAATGGGGATTTTTGAAATTTCTAAAATTCATAATAAAAAAAGTTACCACCCGATGATGCCACAAAACTATACAGATCTAAGTTAGATGAGGAACCATGACGAAAAAAAGTTTGAAGTTGATAGCTGTAGCCGTTTGACCTGTGGAGAACCGACAAAAAAACATGAAAAAAAAAAAAAAAAAAAACGAACACCAATTTTTTTCAGTATGTCAAATTGAATCCTCGCTAAAGCTCGACTAATAATTGAATTTGTTCAATAAAGTGAAGTTTTTCATTTATTCAATATACGATAATATATTGATCATAATATTAATACGAGAAGGGCTGTTGATGAGTTGGGGTATAGAAGAATGTGTAGAGGGCATAAATGGTTCAATTCTATTTTCAATGCAGGAATGAAAGAGTACGATAAGTTGCCCACACTATTAGAAACTTGAGAAGTGTAGGATGTTTCAAGGTTAGGTGCGTCGAATGGATTAAAACTACTCACGAATACTTATGATTTGTCTCTTGTATATAAGAATTATATACTTTTAATTATAATATACTTTTGTATACCTCAATTTATTAGTTTACTTGGGTTAAATACAACTTACATATGAATTGTTTGTAATGAAATATGTGAAAAATTGGCTTCTGAGCTATCAAATTAACATTATTATTATTATGAACGCCAGATTGATTTTTATTACTTAGGTATGCATGATATGCATATGTTTTTCTTTGTAATTAGGTCATCAGTTTCTGAATAGTACCATCTTCGCAATTGTGTTGATTTGTAATAGTGAAAACATTGATTAATCGAGAATCGATTCTGATGTAAAACAAATCGAAAAATCGATTTTTTTTCTTTTTTTTTTTTAATAACATCGAAACTTGATACAAAATCATTGTTCCCCAATTAAGGCCAAGGGTGAAAAGTATGATCGTTTGGACGGGGCACCACAAGGGCGATCTTATTTCACCTTTTTTTTCTCGGATTTTTTTTTTCTTCGGGGGAGGGGGGGTCAGTGCTGTACTTCTTCAAGTCGCAATACGGGTGATCATTCCGTTGTCTATATTATTTTGTATTGAGATTTCACTGCACACAAGCTATCCCTTCGGTTACGTCTGACAGCCGAACGTTGACGGAAATACCCGAATGGTATAGTTCAATTCAAAGAAGTCTCCAGCAGCTATTTTTCACGTAAAACGCCGCGGGAAGGTTGAAAAGAAAAAGTTCAAAATTACACAACTTTTTTTGAGAATGAACCTTTTTTTCTTTTTTTTTTTTAAATCGATTCTGGAAATCAGAGAATCGATTCTGAGAATCAATGTCATCTTTGATTTGTAATGATTGATTATACTACCTTGTGTTCTGAACGATACTGTTCGATAGGCGGTGGTAAACCATCGAAAAAACTGTAATTTCACTTAATCATAGTTTTTGTTCAGACCAGCTCCTTTGTTCGTACCTATATTGTGAAAGTTTATGTGTCTTTGAATAAAGCGACAAGTGTTACTTTACGATGTTGTGTGTGTTTTTGGTTGTAATGTAAATGTGAAGTTAATGTATATTAGAAGTTAACATGGCTCATTTAATAAAATAGTGATAATACAAATTAATTAGAAATAATAAAGAATTTTATGAATATTGCATATGGGAGTTGATCCTACTTTTATTGATGTATGTTTATATGAGTGTTTATGCCTATATATATATATATATATATATATATATATATATATATATATATATATATATATATATATATATATATATTATGCATGTTTATCAGTGGTTGATTACCTCACCTTTCTCTGAATGGATCCATTAATTCATTTATTTCCATCTTGAATGATTTTATTCCGTGTCATTGAGACAATCTTCATCATAATGACTGAGTTTTTGTTCCTCAAATTGAAGATATTCAGATCATCTGTTCATATTTCAAAAGTTCATTCAATACTTCTCATGAACAGTGCAATGAAAAATAAACCCATTCATTTCATCTCCTTCATCAGTATTTTTCATTTCATTGGTAATTTTTTTAAGAGTATTTCATTAACACCCGTATTTTGGGTTGGTAAAAATCTCCTTCGTTGGAAAGATCTCAACTCTAATCCATAGTCATAATTGAGGAACAATGATTTTGTTCCAAGTTTTGATATTACATTCAAAAAAGGATTCTCTAATTTTGCTTTCATTTAGATCTTATACTTCTAGTACCACACTGGCCTATAATTTAAATTGTCATTAAATCAAGTCAACTCTATCGTATAAATGTACCTATTTTGTTTTTCATAATTAAATAGTATATATCTTTAATTCATAGTTGATTTTGTCATTTCTTTTCTAACCCTTTCCGGCCCATTGATACCTTGTGGAATCATATTTTCGAAGACGAAGACTTCTTTTACCGACCGTGCAATCGTTTTGATTTCGTACAGTACTGCACTCTAGGAGGCAACCAGGGAAATGACCAATAACTGAGAAGGCCTAAATGAAAAAAACAAGCTTTGATGATAATTATTTTTTGTAATGTTGGTAAATATATATATATATAATGTAATAAAATATATTTATTTTTCATTTATAATAACGTAGTACAGTAAAAAAGGGCGAGGTTTAATCAGGTAAACGAGCTTGTAGTCTCAAAATTACCTAATGAACAGAAGCTAATTAATTTAAATTTTAGAGTAGGCCTAAATGGCCTAATAGCTCGAAGTTGAAACTTTATAATTGAAAACCTTATTTTAAAAAAAAATAAATACAATAATATGTTAGAATAGCTCGCGACAGTGACTGTAATAAGGTCCTCGGCTGACTTACAGTGTTGCAATCGTTGCAATCAAGTAATTTGCAACTTATCCAGTGTTTTTGTAGCAGCAATTAAACTGAACTCTGGATTTCAAATGAGTAGTACTGATGGCTACGACCGACCGTCCCCACTCATCAAATAACCACAACGATCGGCCATGTCGATCCTTCGTCGGTCGTCGACGGAAATGAATATCAGTACTAGCATGTAATTTCTGAATGACCTTGACTGGCTAGTGTATCCATGACAACGACCTGCATTTCTGTCTGCTATAGTGCAACATGAAATGCATGCTAGTAATATTTTGTGACATTCGTTGTTCTTTTTATCATTTCCATCTGACTGATTTGTTGACTTGTTGGCAGTAACGGTCGAGAATGTGATAGGGCATGTGCAATCAGGTGAGTTTGTGACATTAAACTAACTTATAAGGATAATATTAAATAAAAAACGCAGCAAACAAACATTTAATTTTCTAAAGATTAGCGAGATTATATATGGAGTGCGAGATGTAGTGTAATGGAAAGCTATTTGGGCCTACACACCTTAAATCTTTCTGATTTTCGCGCGATTTATTTACCCGAGGGGTAAACAAACTAGTAAATTTGGTGTACATCGATTTCAGATTTCAAGGGATTTCGGGGAAATTTCACAGGATTTCAAGAAGAGTTCATGAGATTTCAGGAAGATTTCAAGGGATTTCGGGGAAATTTCACAGGATTTCAGGAAGATTTTAAGAGATTTCAGGAAGATTTCAAGGGATTTCAGGGACATTTCACGGAATTTCAAGAAGAGTTCAAGAGATTTCAAGGGATTTCGGGGAAATTTCACGGGATTTCAAGAAGAGATTTCAGGAAGATTTCAAGGGATTTCGGGGAAATTTCACAGGATTTCAGGATGATTTCATGACAAGTGTACACCAAATTTCAGGAGTTGTTAACCCCTTGGATTCACCTATTGACTATCACAAACGTTCACTTGTTGATCTCTTTACACTTGACAGCCAGTTTTAAAAATCATTCCCCTAACTATTAGTCAAGTTACGAAAATAACATCTGTAGCCAAGTGTGATAACAACTAATCTGCCAATCATGGCTAAATCCACTATCAATTCGTGAAACTGGGCCTAAATAGATTTCTTATATCCGGTTTTACTTATCTTAATTGGGTGTTCATCATCTAACTAATAGAAAATGACATGCATAACCAATGGTGTATGATTTATGATATTTATGTTTTTATTGATCCACTCGAATCTACATCACAAGAATGCAATTAAATGGCAAGCCATAATTATAAATACTAGTATACTATTATATATTATACAAATATGATACCGGTATACCGAAAATTGTGAAATATATTATATAAAATATGTTGGAATTGATTGAATGTGTATTCAATACAATTATTTATAATATCAGCCAGTAGACCGAGACGCGTGGCGAGTGGTATCACTGAACCGTCATTCGGGAGACCAGGGATCGATTCCCGACATGGTCGACCATTCTGACAGCTTTTTTTCTGTGGTTTTCCTCTGTCGTTCAGGTCAATACTGGGATAGTTCTTTAACAACAGGCCACGACCCACTCCTTCCCACCATCCAAAACACATATTAAAATAACCTTTAATAATCATCCCATCATCTCATTTATCATCCACCGATGCCGATAGATCGTAGCCATCAGTATATATTGCGTCGTTAAAACCCAATATATTATTATTATTATTAACAAATAGTATGTATACGAATAAAAAGTCATAGAGATGCATAGTAGGTCCTACAGAGTCAAAGTTATATAAATATATAAACGAGAGATAACAAGTTAATCCTCTATATCCTATGATAAAAAAAACAACAATCAGTTAGTTACCTGTTAGTAAACCCGGACCTTGATAGCTTTTTTATTGATGTTTTTTTTTTTTAATAACATCGAAACTTGATGCAAAATCATTGTTCCCCAATTAAGGCTAAGAATGAAAGATAGGATCGTTTAGACGGGGCACAACAAGGGCGATCTTACCACCCCATTTTGATTATTTAAAACTAATGATCTTCAACACCAGGACTGCGCTGTCTGTGATCATAATTTTTCGCCGCAGATAAAAGTCTTTCAGTATAAACACACGAATGTGTGTTTATTGTGTTCTATTGATGTGAAAAAATACCTAGAATAGTTGATTATTTTATTCTTGATTTGACTCATTTGATTCATGTATAAGTTGGGAATATAATTCGTGGACGTGAATTCGGTAGTGATTTGAATTTATTCGTTCCATTTCTCCATGTTTGTGCACCTGGGTTTTCTTGTGGGGTTTTTCATAATTTCTAAATTATCTTTCTCGAAAGTGGTTTAACCGAATGCGTCTCAAAACAAGTCTGTAAATCGCCATTAGGATCGATGATGACGTCATATGTGCACGGCAATTTTCATCAACAACTAGAAAATTTGGTGTGCACCAGATTTCAATTGATTTCATGGAGATTTCAAGGGATTTCAAGAAGATTTCAAGGGATTTCAGGAAGATTTCATGACGAGGGCACACCAGATTTCAATGGATTTCATGGAGATTTCACGGGATTTCAAGAAGATTTCAAGGGATTTCAGGAAGATTTCATGACGAGAGTACACCAGATTTCAATGGATTTCATGGAGATTTCACGGGATTTCAAGAAGATTTCATGTCGAGGGTACACCAGATTTCAATTGATTTCATGGAGATTTCAAGGGATTTCAAGAAGATTTCAAGGGATTTCAGGAAGATTTCATGACGAGGGTACACCAGATTTCAATGGATTTCATGGAGATTTCACGGGATTTCAGGAAGATTTCATGACGAGGGTACACCAGATTTCAATGGATTTCATGGAGATTTCACGGGATTTCAAGAAGATTTCAAGGGATTTCAGGAAGATTTCATGTCGAGGGTACACCAGATTTCAGGAGTTGTTGACTGTTGACCCCTCGGTTTTATCATACAATTTTCTTCCGTTTCTTGGACTGTTTTGCTTTAAACCGCCCTTATACGGCTTCATAGACTCCACAGTTTCCACCAAGGTGTGTAAAATTTCCGAGAATATTTCATACAAGCCAACATTAGAGTTTTATTTATTTATTTATTAAATATTTGTCCAAATTGGACACACATATCCATGTAGTATAAACAGTGGTTAAAACGTGCATCATATGGACCGTCATGATAATTGATGATCATGAATAATCATGAAATGATAATCATGAAAAAATGAACAAACACACATAATTAAATAAATATACAACACATTACATAGAGGCACATTAATAGAACTTCATATCGGTATGGATGAAAAACAAATAATATCACATATAAATATATAATATTGTATATACACATAAAGAACAATGATATTGGTCTTGGTCTTACTGATAGAATTTGCACACTTCAAAATAGTCTTCAATCGAGTAGAATGATTGTTCAACTAAAAATTGTTTAAGGGATATTTTAAATTTATTTTTGGCGTTGATAGATTTTATACACTGTGGTAACGCATTGTAAAGTAATATACCAAAGCACTGAGTATCTTGCTTGAAAAGATTAGTATTAAATTAAGATAGAATTAGATAGTATTAGTAGAAGATTTTCGCGTATAGACTGAGACAAGTGGTAGTGGTTATAAGTTATAACACTGAAGGAGACCGGGGTTTGATTCCCGTTTCCCGCCACGGTCGACCCTCCTGACAGGGATTTTTCATGGTTTCCCTCTGTCGTTCAAGTCAATACTGGGATGGTTCTTTAACAACAGGCCACGACCGACTCCTTCCCACTATCCAAAAATAAATCACCTAATAAAATAACCTTTCATCTCATCATCTCATATATCATTCACCGTGGCCAATAGATCTCAGTACAGTGCGTCGTTGAACCCGAAATAAATAAATAAACCCGAGGGGTTAACAACTCCTGAACTTGCCATGAAATCTTTCTGAAATCCCTTGAATTTTTAAATCAGCTGCACACCTGATCTATACTAGCTGTTTACCTCTCGAATAAACCATATAGACTAAAGATTCTTTAAAGGTACCATTTGTACTCATCACATTCTTAGCATAATTATTCTTTATTTATTTATTTTTTTTATTATTTTTATATTATTTTCATATCTCTGTTCATATTATTAATTTTTCATATCAGGCTACTGTTTATTACTCTCTCATTATTTCCTACAATCATTTTTTTATCAATCATTCATGTGTGATTTATTATTATTATGTGTTTTTTCTACTTCATTAATTTTGTATTTGATTATTATTATGTGTCAAAAGGCAATCATGTATACCATGACATAGTCTAATAAAGATTTATATGTACATAAACTTGATACAAATATTCGTCTATGCAAATATTCCACTTTGTAACAACGCATATATATAGGCCTACTGCATTTCCCTAGTCTAAATAAAAGCTGGATTCACAATGCGAACTAATGATTAGTGACTAATACTAAATACTAAAATTAAGAAACTGAGCATTCACAATAAGAATTAATTTTCATGAGTCGTAGCTTTCGTAAGGTGACAGATTTAAATTGAAATCTACATGTTAGAAGGCTGTAAACGAGCGGTTCATCGAGCGGGATAGCTTCCTTTTGTATTGAATTTCTTGACATTTCGAATTCACGACTTCTGATTGGTCGGACTAATGATTGAAACTAATGATTAATACTAAAGTTGAAAGTTAGTTAACTTTCAAGGTCAGTCACTAATATTAAACACAATGTGAACGTCAACACTGATTCCGTATCTGTCAACTTTAGTTAATCATTAATCACTAATCATTAGTTCGCATTGTGAATCCAGCTTAAAGAAAACGATCAAAACAATTCGCCTTTTGGCTATACGTCATGACTCATTGTATAAAAGCAAATCGGACTTCTGTTGGTCGATAACGACCTCTAGGCTTGTGTATATACTCGCCTTCATATTACAGATAAGATTAGGACTTTGCAATTCAGATTATTATTAATACTAGACAAAATAGACATAACATTGTTCGTGGCTTGGCTTGCAAGACAATCTATAGGTCTTGGTTCTGCTTGTTTGCTAGGATTCCTCTACATGAAAAGGTATATTTATTTATTTTAAAACTAGAAAAACGCTATATAAGCGTTGTTAGACGAGCAGATGGTAATAGTATGTCGACTTCTTTGCCAAACTTTTGCCTAAATTCGCCAATTGGGTGACATTCAAATTATAAATGGGTAAAAACTGCTTCGAGTGGTACCAATTTAGCACATTTCATATTTTTTCTTCAAAATGGCTGACCCGATCAAGCTGAGAATTTCCAAACATGTGTATCAAAATGTAATAATTCAAATTCACACAAAATTTCATTTTTTTTTGAAAATAAAAATATTTTAATTTTTTTCCCGCCGTGTTATTCTAACGGGTAATTTTGAAATTTCTAAATTTCATAAAAATAAAACTTATCACCCGATAATGCCACATAACTATACAGATCTAAGTTAGATGAGGAACCATAATGAAAAAAAGTTTGAAGTTGATAGCTGTAGCCGTTCGACCTGTGGAGAACCGAAAAAAAACATAAAAAAATACATAAAAACGAACACCAATTTTTTTCATTATGTCAAATTGAATCTTCGCTAAAGCTCGTCTAATAACAACTTTGGAACATCTACATGATACATCTATGACTATCAATTTGATTATTGTTGACTTTTATTAATTTTGTATTAATTAAAAATTGAGTCATAGGATACGTCAATAAATACAGTGTAGGTCCACTAATAATGCTGTCTCACTTTTCCGGTGGGCGGTGGGTGATTTATTTTCTTGATGATTGCTTTCTTTTTTATTGATTTTAGTTCGATAATTTTTTAAAAATTGTTATATCAGCTAAATTTACAAATCTATATATCTAATAGCATTTTTCTGAATGTTTTTCTGAATGTGATTTCCATCTTGAATCGCTTGAATCGGATTTTTGATTCTTTCGGTTGAATACTGTGATCAAAGACATTAGTATATACAAGATATTTGTTGATTTTCATAGTGCTGCAAGGCTGCAACCTGTTGCATATACACTTTGCAAAACCAATTGATCCAAATATTCAATAAAATGTGTACTTTTATTGCGTTTTCTTAGTCATTCATCATCCGATTGTTGTGAAAGTCACTGAAAATATGCATAATGGTGTTTTCCATATCCAGTGAAAATTTTAAAGTTTTTTTTTCAAATCATTCCCAAGTATTTTCCATCCGGGTTTTCTTACGGGAAATTTCCAAACTTTCCGATTTTTTCTTACGGTAAAACCATCCGAACAATTTTTCCGAAAAACAATCCCAACCCATTCTGGTATGACATAAATATGTGGAAAAAGTTTCGAGTCGTTTGGATTTTTTCCTGACCTGTATGCAGCGTACAAAATAACAATAATAAAAAAAAGCGAAGTCCAATTTTTATCGACCTATGAAATGGAAATCTTCGCTACGCTCATCTAATCACTCTATAGTTTCATTATCACCTGCTCATTTATACCGCCATAAACGCCACTGCTACATCTATAGTCTAAATATATTTTAAGCAGACAAGGTCACATTCCGAAATGTTTTTTCTCAAAATTGCGCAGGATGTCCATGCAAAATTTAATACACATTTATGCTTTCGTTTGACTTGTGGAGCGCGAACAAAAAACAAAACAAAACCTGTTCGTTTTTTTCAAGTAACGGTTAAGTTGATTCGTCGCTTATCTTCATCCAACTAAATTACTATTTACTGATTACTCTGTTTCTACAGCGAAATACACTCTCCCCTCCCCCCCCCCCTTCTCACTACTACTAACCATTGCCGCTGGCTATTCAATGGAAATCCCTGACAACCAATAATAAACACAGACACAATTTCCTGACCGACTCTTCCATATACCGAACTACCTAGTATTGGCACTCGGGAGTTTCGACGCTTCACAGTAATGTAGGGATTCCTGTTACCTCCTTGGTCCAAGGTTACGTCTCTCTCTCTCTCTCTGTCTCACACTCACACACAGTCTCTCGCGCTGCGTCCTACAGGATCCGTCAACCGTCTCCCGTATTCTACTCCATGCTTTTTACTGTAGCGTAAGAGCGTATAGAGACATACTTAATGGTAAGAGGGTTTGCTATTTTGCTAACGATATTGATCTGTTGTATCAACGTCGCCAAGTTATTTTGAGACTTGACTACAGAGTACAGTCCATAAATATTAGTATATACTACTGTCAATGCTACACAGACGCTTGGTGCAGTTGAGTTTTGATTTGACATCGGTTTGTTGTCTTTCGTCAATCTATCGTCTGGTGAGTTTTTGTGGTGAGTGATGTTGGCATTGGACTTGGACTGACACTTCGGTGATCGCGACTGTGTGATGAAACAAAAATTGATATTATGATAGTGAGTGGAAAGAGTAAGAACTCTTCTGACAGGAATGCTTATTACAGTTATTAGTCAAACTTTGAGTAGTTCCAGCTCGAGTAATTTGTGAAGGACAAATTTTGATTATGAATGTGCTTATATTTGCCTAGGCCCTAGACCCTATGAAACATCGATACGGGCTTGGCCTAGAGTACTGGCATTGAGATTGTAATGTACAATCTCAGTGGTACTGGTAATGTAATTGTTTTTCATGCCCATTAATAATTTTCTTGTTGAAACCCGAAGATTGAGTTTTTTTATTACAGAAATCGTGGCATATTTCCATCTTGAACACCATTCGAAATGTGCTTCGATTTAATTAATGAATTTCGATATAAAACCTAGTAGAAATAAAAGTGTAATAGAACAGCGACCTACTTTATCGACAAATAGTTTGTACCTCACCGCTTGAGTGCGTTGACTGACATGACTCAAATTTAGCATTGACTTGCGCTTCTTTATACGCAGTGTAACTTACTACTAATCCTTCGTTATTAGCCTTTATTGTAAGTTGTAACTGATAGCTTCATGCATTCCGCTGAAAGTTGGTGCAGAGGCCTAGGCCTCTGAGATAAAGAATGTGTTTTCGCTTTGTTGACGAAATCGGAAATATCATAGTGGTATGAGTAAAAATTGTTTTTCGCTTCATTGACGAAATAACGCAGTGACGTATAGGCATAGTCCTATAATTGCTGTTACAAACGTGAGCCTAGTTGCATTAGGCCCTGTCTATAGGCCTACTTGGGGTTAGTTTTGACTTTTTGCTTACACAGCTGTGATGGAGGTTGGATACTATAAAAACGCAGCATAGACATATGTGTTGGAGGATAAGTGATAACTTAATTGGTTCAATCTGTTGATCATCTTGTAATAGCCCTAGCTTTCTTAGAGCTTTCGGTAAACTTGTTGATTCACGTACCACGCCAGTTTTTTTTTTGAGGTAGGAAATTGGTGTTTTGGTGGGTTGGTGGTGTTTTGTATTGGTGTTTTGGAGAATTTGAACAAATCCCCCCAATTCAAGTCTAGGACATCAACCTTGACCACTAACCCCAACCCAAAAACACTTTCTACACAAATATTGGAAATGGTACGTTAATCAGTAGAATTACCGTACCGAGCTTTCTTAATAGGGAAGGTTTCCTTTGAGGTGCGTTCCGGTTCATTTTATTTACAAATTAAACCCTGACTATATATCTTCAACCATGTGACCCAGGAGGTAGTGAGCATGTCGGACGTGGTTCGATCCCCGCTACCGTCCATCTTTAAAGGGGTATTTCGTGGTTTCCCTCTGTACCGTAGTCTAGGCTAATGCTAGGATGGTTCCCACTATATAGGCCATGACCGCCTCCTTCCCACTAACCTTCCCATTACCTCCAAAAAAAAACTTCATCCCATCATCTCATTCATTAATCATCCATCCAACGCCAATAGATCTTAGTCATCATTACAGTGCGTTGTTAAACCTAATACAAAAAAAAGGTAATTTTATCGTCCAACGTACCAGCGCTAATTTTAGTCCGATATTCTTGATTGAGGTGTTTTCTGATAGATCTTGTTTGTATGTATGATGTAGTGTTTGGACTTTTTGTGTTTTGTTTGTTTTAATATGTTTTTTACTCACTTGAAGTTGATGCTTTGAGATCTGACTAAGACGACAAAGGTGGACAGTAGGTTAGGTTAGGGTCAGGTTAGTGTACAAACCTCGCGTATACCGCCGGCAGGCGGAACGGAGCTTATATACTTTAAAAAAAATGAAAAAATTGAATTTTTTTTTTTTTAATAGCGTGGTACGTTAATCAGTA
This sequence comes from Brachyptera risi, assembly GCA_964007535.1. Classification (NCBI taxonomy): domain Eukaryota; kingdom Metazoa; phylum Arthropoda; class Insecta; order Plecoptera; family Taeniopterygidae; genus Brachyptera; species Brachyptera risi. The sequence continues at coordinate 24,218,702 of OZ023335.1, read as the reverse complement.
AATTTACCAAAAAAAAATATATCATCAATCATCGAGTGAACGAAAGTGTGGTTTGTCCTCTGTTTCAGCTGTGATTGGATTGGAAGTCACTTCTTTGTCGATAACTTACTACGGTAGTCGAAATGGGCAACGATACCAGTCAGCAGGAAGGTAAGTGCGTGATATACTCGTCACGCTCTATTTTCTCGTGAACAACGTCCAAGAAATGAATTTCGCCGATTTTTTTTTTGGAGTAAAGGCCTACCCCAGAATTACACTAAAGTCTTTTTCAACGAGGGAAAGAAAGAAATGTATGAATTGTATAGTTTTCTAGTGTTGCCGTATGAATTGCAAACGATCTCAGAACTTTACTACACATAATATCGATCAGTATATATCGAACTTCTACATTTTTAAGCTAGATAAAACCCAATGGAAAATACTAGGAAAACGCTATATACGCGTTGTTAGACGAGCGGAAAGTAATAGTATGTCGACTTCATTGCCAAACTTTTGCCTAAATTCGCCAATTGGGTAACATTTTAGTTATAAATGGGTAAAAACGGCTTCGAGTGGTACCAATTTAGCACATTTCATGTTTTTTCTTCAAAATGGCTGACCCGATCAAGCTGAGAATTTCCAGAAATGTGTATCAAGATGTTATTCAACTTCACACAAAATTTCTATTTTTTTAATTTTTTTTCCGCCGTGTTATTCTAACGGGTATTTTTGAAATTTCTAAAATTCATACAAATAAAAGTTACCACCCGATAATGCCACAAAACTATACAGATCTAAGCTAGATGAGGAACCATGGTGAAAAAAAGTTTGAAGTTGATAGCTGTAGCCGTTTGACCTGTGGAGAACCGACAAAAAACATGGGAAAAAAAACATAAAAACGAACACCAATTTTTTTCCGTATGTAAAATTGAATCCTCGCTAAAGCTCGTCTAATTAAATTGAAAAAAAAATGCAATAGTGGAAGGCATGAATCATGATCATGCAGTACTGTCGTTCCAATTCATTTCCCATACATTTTATTAATAATATACTCATTGTCTTGATACGGCCCTGGTTTCAATATACTAGTCAAACGCGAAATATGCGTTGTAAGATGAGCGAGATATCTGAATAGGGTATAAAAGTCCTTGAAGTAGTTCTACCCTTGCTACTTGATCGACTCTGGTATTCTACACACCTTGATATCTGAATAAGCTATTAAAGTCGTTAAAGTAGTTCTACTCTTGCCACTTCATTGACTCTGGTATTCTACACACCTTGACGCATATAAAAAATACTTCATTGTTGGTCAACTCTTGAATCTAGAAAGCAGTGAATCTCGACAACTTAATTCTGTCATAATTTTTATGATATATTTTATGAATATTATCAGTCATTTTATTTTTTTTCTTCAAAACGACTGATCAGAATTGCTTAAAAAATCGTAATAATGTGTAAAATCCATGTATACACATTTAGAGAAAATTTCATCCCATTTGGAGAGATTTTATTTTTCAACATTTTCCGCCCAGCCAAATCTTATGGGGTTTTTAGAAACTTTGAGATGATGATTCTCAAAATCGGTCCGACCGATTCATCCCAAAAACTATACAGTTCTAAGTTGGATGAGTTTGCGTGTACAAAAAAAGTTTCATGTTGATCAGTCAACCCTTGCGACCTGTGGAGTGCTTACAAACAAACCAAAAAACAAACAAAAAAAAAACACACAGACAAAGCCCTATAAGAGTGGGATGGAGACTTTGCTACGCTCATCAATAATTCATCGAATATCGATACCGATCAGCAACTCCGTTTCGGTGATTTTACTGATTAGTGATTAACGTACCATGGCCAACTTTTGTTTGATTTTGCGTTTTTGGTGTTTTCTGATGGATCTTGTTTACATCTATGGTGTAGTTTGGACATTTTGAATTTTTTTGGTTTCAATATTTTTTTACTCACTTGAAATTGATGCTTTGTGATGGACAGTAGCATTACAGTAGGGTAGGTTTTGGTTAGGTTAGTGTCCAAACCTCGCTTATACCGCCGGCAGGCGGAACGGAGCTTATATACTTTGAAAAAATTGAAAACAAAAGTGAATAAATGAATAGACGTGGTACGTTAATCAGTAAATTTACCCCTGTTTCTAACACAAATGTACCGGTAGCTTTTTCATCAATACTCGTTTCTCTAGTCTCAAAACCAGGACTTTGTCTTCCCTGGTATTTTAACTAAACAATCGAGTTTTTCTCGAACGTCTGCCCGCTCTCGAAGGGTGAAAGCAATGGTCGCGGTGGAAGCGAAACGTGAATCACAGGTCATGTTTTCGTTTCAGACGAGAACAGACGCCTGAAGAAGCTGGTCCGTCAAGTGATGCGCGAGAAATCCGGACCCGAAAGGAATAACACGAACGATCACAGTAAGTAGATCAGCACTGCGATTCTCTATCTTCGTTGAAATTCTGTCGATAGCGATCCCGATCGAGACTACGAACGATCGGCAATTGGGTTGATTTTTTTTTTTTATTTTTACTTTTCCTACCGAGACGTGTGGCCTAGTGGTAACACACTGAACCCGGGGTTCTATTCCCGCCATGGTCGACCATCCTGACCAGGGGTTTTTCGTGGTTTCCCTCTGTCGTTCAGGTCAATACTGAGATGGTTCCTTAACAACAGACCACGACCGACTCCTTCCCACCATCCAAAACAACTAATAAAATAACCTTTCATTTCATCATCCCATCATCTCATTCATCATCCACCGACGCGAATAGATCGTAGGGCTCCATCAGTATAGTGCGTCGTTAAAACCCAATAAAGAAGAAAAGATATGCATAGGAAAGTAAAATCTGAGCAATTTACTTTTTTATTGACAAAAATTCATGCATATGCGATCGAGATATGTCGATATGTTTGTGGGAGTAATTTTTATTTCTCTGGTCGAACATCCTACCAATACAATTTCATTACCTTGGACAGGTGGAATGTTCAACCAGAGAAATAAAAATCACTCCCACAAACATCGACGTATCTCGGCCGCATACAAGTGAATTTTTTCCAATAAAAAAGTAAACTGCTTATCTTTTCATTTCCAATGCGCACATCTCCGGTATATAATAATTTTAATTCTTCGACGACGATTTCAATTTATCTCTATAATGTTCATTCAACTTCTATTGTTCCTTCTGGCGCAGGTAATAGATCAATTTTGGCAACGATCCCGTCAGAGCTTCGAACCTCTCACCCCCAACGAAGGGAGTAGTGGGGGTAAATACCGGCACATGCAGACGAGTGGTTAGCGCACTTGCTTCATGTGACCCGGGAGACAGTGGATACATTGGTCTCGGTTCGATCCCCGCCATCGCCCAACTTTACAGGTTTTTTTTGTGGTTTCCCTCTGTAGTATAGGCTAATGCTGGGATGGTTCTCACAATATAGGCCACGACCGCTTCCTTCCCACTATCCCATCCCACCTCTTCACGATAAGGGTCATTTAAACACTTGTGAAACCCATGAGATACAAAAAAAAGAAGGAAAAAAACGTAGCGGGGAAAAAAGTTCTGACGTCAGACTCGACTCTCTGACATGGACTTTGAAGAGGAGTAGACCAATTATCATACATAGAGTGGTCTGTTGATTTATTCCTTGTTTTCTCTTTCCAGATGAGATCCTGCTCCGGGTCATGGATCTCCTTGAGCAGAACGAGGCTAACCGAGCCCGCGGTCATCAACAGGCCGACGGTATGTCACTCATTAACTGACACTATTTTCTCTTACCTCTTGGTAAGAATTTTTTATTTCACATGCATTTTATTTAATATAATAGATTTTGAAAGAGCAAGAAACTGCAAGTGTACATTCTGTTTTAACTATACTTGTTCAGACTATAGGCCTACCAGCTTCTCACTGGCAAATATTCACTGATGATTTTCAATATTTAATTATAAGTTTTATTATATATTTATTGTGTAATGTATCTTCTTGTATTGACTTGCACAAATTTATTACTATGAAATGAATCAATATTCCAAACTATTCCAAACTTTTTCAATCTTCGTACCCCAATATTACTTCGCTGTTGGCGACTCACTTTTCTACCGTAGATGAAAGTCTTTCAGTTATCGGTACCGTCAGTCCGGAACACGTTTTAAGTATAATGAACCGTTTTTGTGATATATTTGGTCAATACCAGCATTGATATTAGGAGAAAAAAATTGGGAATCAAATCATTCGTCAAATTATTTATAATTTCTGAAATTGAAATTTATAACGATTTCTAGTTTTCTCTCTGATTATGGAAATGAATAACGTTATTAATCGTTGAAATCTGATTTAAGGGTTCTCATGTTCTTTAACCAAATCAAAACATCTCCGTTATATAACTGGTCAAATTGAATTTTCGAAACTACTACAGTAGAACCTCTTTAGTACGTTTTTCAGGGGGGAGTGAGGAAAAAACGTACTAGCGCGTAAAACGTACTAATGAATATCACCTTGGGAAAAAAAAAAATTAATAGTATTCAACATATTATGTCTTTTTATTGTCAGAGAAAATAAAATTCAGATAAACTAAAACAATGCCCAAAGAGCAGTAGTCAAAACATTAAATAGTTGTACATAAAATCTAATATAGCTATGACTATCAATAACGTAACGGGATAAGCAACATGGCGTAAGTCCTATCCTTTTAACATTAGGCCGTTTTCACCATGATGGAATCAGCACGCTTTCGTGTACATTTGTGAGATTCGCAATTTCAAATTGCAGCACTTTCTTCAACAATTTTTCGCTTGTAGACGATTGTATTTAATGTCGATACAGCTAAACCTAATTTACCCGCCAACGCTACTCTAGTCATTCCTACATTTCTGTCAACTTCATCTAAAATGCGTAGTTTATCACTTAGCGTTAGCGCCTTCTTTTTGCCAGACATCGTAGTGCACTCGAGAACGACACGAGGTGGAATGATGCGTTCGTAACACGTGTGTGTACCGTTGCTATGGTATGCGACCGTTGCTAAGCAACCGGCGTGGGTTGGTTGCTAGGGAGCTCAGGGGAACAGGTAGAGAAAACTTCGAGAAAGCCACCTGCGCAATGCCAACAGGTGCATGGGTACAGATTTCGGAGAATTTTACGTACATTTGCAACATTTTTCAATGCAACAAAACTGGGAAAAGAACTGTTCACAAACTTGTTATGGAATAAATAATGCTGTAGGGATCATATTTGCAAGCGTAATAACGAGATGAACGTGTTGAAATAGGGAAACGTACTAACGAATTTATTTAACATTAAATGCCATAAGATCAGTCTGGGACCTGTGGAAAAAAACGTGTTATCGCCAAAAACGTCCTAAAGAGAAACGTATTAAGGAGTTTCTACTGTATTATGTTTATTACTTACCGTATTATATAATTCATTTGTATGTTCATTCTTGTAACGTTTCAGTGGATGATTTGACATTCAAGCTCCAAAAGCTGTTGGAAAGAGTCAATGTGGAAAACAGGAAACCTCAAGGTACCGTACGCACGCTTTCACCTATATCAAAACTCGAGTCACAGTTTAAGAGAAGAGTTGACAATTTCGTATTTTTCATCTCAATTTTTTATGGTTGAAAATTTCGTATCTTGTGAATTGAGGTTTCGGAGTGTAAGATCGCACCTGTTGTACCTCGTCCGAACGATCCCACATGTCGTCCTCGGTAGCTCGGTCAGCTGAGGCACCGCTTCCAGATACTGAAGTCACCGTTGGGCGTGGGTTCGAGTCCCGCATAAGGCATGAGTTTTTGAAAACGTCCTTCCACTTATCATTAATTCATAGTCTCATAATCACATGCTCATTCGTACCCCCGTATAATCTAGCTGTTGTTGGGGTCGTTGAGTAAACAATCGTCAACGATCCAACAGTGTCGTCCTGAATCAGGGTTTCCAGGGTTTCATTTTTCATCTTGTCGACTGCCCTGATGTCGATGTGATTTTTGACGTGCCTGTTTTCACGTCGTTGTAATATTTCCGTACCGGCACATGTAGCTGAGTGGTTAACGCACTTGCTTCATGTGACACGAGAGGTAGTGGGCATGTCGGAACTGGTTCGATCCCTGCTACCGTCCATCTTTACATGGGTTTTTCGTGGTTTCCCTCTGTAGTCTAGGCTAATACCGGGATGGTTCCCACAATATAGGCCACGACCGTTTCCTTCCCACTATCCTTCCCATTACCCATAAAAGCTTCATCTCATCATCCCATCATCTCACTAATCATTCATCCGACGCCAATAGATCTTGGTCATCATTACAGTGCGTCGTCGAAACCCACTATAAGAAAACAACTAGATACAGGGTTTGGGTCAGACAGTAATGGCTAGTTCACACGAGGCATTGCGATGCCACCGTTGGAATGTGAGCCTTCCAATGTTGCCGTGTGAATCAACAAAACATTGACATTAGCGGGCTGAAAACGTTCAGAGCTTGGTTCTAAAACCTGGCATTGGAAACTTGGCCTTCCGACGGTGACATTGCAATGCCTCGTGTGAACTGACCATAAGCCATCTCAAACAGGGTGGTCGGCAAAGTATCATCTCAATTTCAAATATTTCTATAATTCAATTGAGTTTAAATTAAATTTTGAATTTGAGAGAGTTCACTGTAATGTATCTGAGTCCATGTTTGATTTATATATGATATGTACTAGGAATAACATCGATTAATCGAGAATCGATTGAGAATCGATTCTGATGTAAAACGATTCTCAAATCAAAAAATCGATTTAAAAAAAAAAAGGATTTTTTTTTTTCTTTCGGTTCAGTGCTGTACTTCTTTACGTTGTAATAAGTGCTCATTTCGTTGTCTATATTATTCTGTATTGTTGAGATATTACTATCTGGACAAAAGCTATCCCTTCGGTTAAGTCTGACAGCCGAACGTTGACGGAAATACCCAAATGGTACAGTACAGTTCAAAGAAGTCTCTAGCAGCTATTTTTCACGTGAACGCCTTGGTAAGGTTGAAAAAAAGTTTCAAATTACACTACTTTTTTGAGAATAAACTTTTTTTTTTAAATTTTTTTTAAAATTTTTTTTTAAATTTTTTTTTCAAAGTCGATTTTTAATCGATTCTGCAGCATAGAGAATCTTGAGAATCGATGTCATCCCTAATATGTACGTTCGCACAGTTGCAATAAAGTGCTCTTTTTGCTTTTGTTTTACAGATCGCAACCAATCGATTGACGAGCAGATGATTTTTGACGCGATAGCGAAGTTGGGGTTAGTATCTCATTCACCTTTCAAGAACACATTCTCATGGACGCAGCAATATATTGGCTTGTCATGTCAAGAAACTAGAGGTATCTCGGACTTGGGGGGCGTGAGTCCCAAAGCCGCTCTCCGTTGCTCAGTCAGCTACGGCACCGCTTTAGATTCTGAAGACACCGATGAGGCGTGGGTTCGAGTCCCCATTGGGCATGAGTTTTTTTTTTTGTAAAAGTCCTCAACTTATCATTATTTCATAGTTTCATCATCATCTGCTCATTCGTAACTGCGTATAACGTAGCAGTTGGTGGTGTCGTTGAGCAAATGATAATCTTCAAGTACTTATCGAGTCCCGTATAAACCACAAGTTTTTATAAACACACCCGTTCATTCATACCCCCAAATAACCCAAGTAGTTGGTAGGGTCAACCAAATGATCGAATAACAATCGATGCAAATGCAATCTCTTTATGTTTACACATGGTGACAAGTGGTTTGGATCCGTCAGGTTCCAGCCATGGGCTGATCCGTCATTCAGGAGACCGGGGTTCGATTCTCGCCGTGGTCGACCATCCTGACACTGGTTTTTCGTAGCTTTCCTCTCCGTCATGGGTGACTACTGGGTTAGTTTGGGTGGGTTGGGTGACTGTTACTTTTCCACTATCCGAAACTACAAATAGAATAACCTTTCATCTTTCCGTCCACTCATTCAACATTCCATCGCCTCATTCATCATTCCATCGCCCTCATTCATCATTCCGTCGCCACATTCATCATTCACCGACGCCAGATCATTGTTACAGTGCGTCCTTGAATTCGTTACAAATGAACAAATTGAACAAGTTGTTTTTGTTTGCTGACAGAGCTCGAACGAATAATCAACAGTCCGTTTATAATCAGCCACCCGGACCCACGCGCGTGCAAGGAGGTGGTGGATCTTATCAAGATCACGGTGCCACCAGGAAACAACAGTTCAAGGTAAGCTTGTTGGTGGAGATTTAGTTGTACCGTAGGTTTTGTAGTTCAGAAATTTGATCAGCGATTATTAATATCTTTTATTCGGTTTAGGCTATTCAAGTTTTTTTTATTTATATTGCGTTTAACGACGCTCTGTTGTAACACAGCGACATATGTTCTGCATACTGACTTCATTCTGCATACGTGCATACTGCTTAGTTTGGCACTTTAATACTGCTTATAGTGCTTATTTTAGCATTTAATACTGCTTATTTGCAGGTTTGATACTGCATTACTATCCTGTCTCTAACCATTATGCATAACCAATTCAACCTGTCATGCAACCTTCTTATCCAGACTGAAAAACTATGTAATCCAAAACTCCTTCTACACACCAGAAGAGTTCCTTTCGTCCTAACTAATACTTTAGTCGTGTTGAGTCTTTTATTACGTGTTTTTGTTCAGATCTCTCGTTTAAATGACGTCTTATTACTTGTAAATAAACTCTTTTCCATCTATTATCTATATACTTAATTTTGGTGTTCAATAGACCATTTTCGAAAAGAATGAGCAATCTAGTGGCGATCGTTTGAACTAGAACAGGTTGTTATTACCCGAGCTCGAAAGTCCTATGCTGCCAATGCTATTTAACACGTTTGATTTATATTGTGCGTTATAGTGAACATATTAAGTTATAATATGATGGTAGTTTCAACATTTATATGCTTACAATATACTGAGAGATTTACACTCTGTCAGAGTGAGTAAGATGAGAGATAATGCAAGTTTTATATCTTGGTGTTCTGCCTTCAACCCTGTGGATAAGCGGGCTGACTTTTTGAACAGTACCAAAACTCCCAAAATGCAATACCAGCGATCTCAGCTGTTAGGAGGCGTGACACGCCTGCGCATTGAATTATGAAAATGGTCTATTCTTATAATGGAACGACTTCTATTAGTGTACTCTGTATATGTCCAATGAATGAAAATAAATACAATACAATACACTGATAGCAGCGACTGTTACGGAAGCTCAATCGTAACGTTCGTACGGTTCCTTGTTTTATTTCAGGGTACAGGCACTCATCCCAAACGTTTCCAGGACAAGGAATACGTGAAACCAAAAAACGAGGGGAAACACAGGGGTCAAGTGCCGGGTCCATTTGACAACCTGGGTCCCAGCGAATTCCAGAACAAAGGTCAAGGCGGATTCCAGAACAAAGGTCCCAGCGAATTCCAGAACAAGGGACGTGGAGACTTTCACAACAAAAGTCGCGGAGGGTTCCAGGAGAAAGGAAAGAATGAAAGACAATCGGAGAATAAAGGACAATTCGAGAATAAAGGGCGCGGCCAATTCTATGATAAAACTGGTGGTGATTTCCCGGACAAAGGTCGCGGTAACTTCAACAGGGGTCGCGGCAATTTCCAAGGTCGTGGACAAAGCCAAGATCGCAGTACCTATTCAAATACGGGACAGGTAGCCAACCCGAATCCCGGACCGCCGCCACTGTTCCCTAATCAAGGGCAGGGATTATTTTCGAAACCGCCGAATTTTTCTCATCAAGGGCCAGGATACGTCTCGAATCCGGATAATAATTACGGGATGAGCCCCGGTTGCGCTCGCCCGCCGTACCAGTACCAGCAACAGGGACGAGGTTCGTATCCTAATGCGGGACAGCAACATAACCAGAATCCGGGCTACGAGAACTCCCCGGCTGATGGGAACTATCACGGAAATTATTACGGGAATTCTGGACCAGGACAGCCTCAGGTAAATAATGAATATACCCTCCATATCCATTACTAATTCACTTTGAATTAGTACTAATTACTCAATTAGCATACTAATTCACTTTTTTTTTTTCAAGAACTCACGGGAGCCGATTTTGCGAAATATTGTTTTTTTTCCGATGATTGATACCAGTGTTACCATTGATTAATTGAAATTCGATTCAGAACCGATTTTAACGTAAAACGATTCTCAAATCCAAAAATCGATTAAATCCCCAAAGAGAAAACGTTGCTCACACCATCCCCTCAAAGAGAAAAGGTGGCATACACCCCCCCCCCCCCTAAAATGATGTTTTTTTACTATTCTATTTTTATATTTTTCTTACTAGTTTTAAAACCGATACCATTCCAGTTATTAGTCTTCCTCCTATATAGTATCTTGATTATTTATCGACACAGTTATTTTGAAATACAGCGTTTTACCGGTACTTGCGTAATTTGCGTGTATTTACATGTTATACTTCATAGACAAGTTTACCGGTGTCGCGGTAGGCCTACTTTTGAGCGAAAACATGCACATTTCGTGGTAATTCACCGGTGAGGCGGTGACTCATCGTTATGTTATATACAAAATATTGGTTTCTCCTGCTCCATTTTACGTCTTAACCTATTCTGACAATTGATTTAATTCATAAAATACTTGAATACATATAGTAAAATAGTGTATGACTACCTACAGACTCCCTGAACTTGGGAAACAGGATAAAAAAACATGATTTCACATTTTCCCTGCGGAGCTTTGTGGGGGACACTTTCCCCCTCCCCTCCCCTCCCCTCTTATTTATCCTTTTAGCGCTTCCTTTTGTGACTCGAGATACCATCTCCCAATGAGAAATTTCCCAATTTAACCACTGGTCCAATCAACAGGACTGTTAGAACTGTAGTCAAATTCAAATATCCAATCGGGGTATCTTTAAATGACCATAAATAGAGACATGTAAAAATAGCAATTGCTATAGAAGCGATGAAATGCAAAAGTTCTTTTTTACGTGGTTTTATGATATTTCTTCATGTTCCGATACATTTGGTCATGTTCCATCATGTTTTTGAAAACGCGACAAAGCGCCACAAACGTCTGAATCCTCTACGTTTCACTGTATTGGCGATATAGACGCTATATTTGGAATGGGAGCATTGTAGATGCTATTTTTCTCACAATTTTTTCATTTCAGGTGTAAACCGTTCAAGTTAATTGGGGAATTTGGATAAAAGTACAGTTGCAGATGCAGGCGGCAGATGAGGCGAAGGTTTAACCCGGTTGTAGAGACTATTTTCTAAACTTGTAATCGATTGGGGTATTTCTCTTGTATGCCTATTGTACGTTATCTAGTGGTTTTACCGGTACCGTACTGTTGTTATGCTACAGAACGTTGTTGCGCTACAAAACTCGATGCTTCAAAATAATAGATGCACCAAAGTGCTACTTTTCAAATTCTAAATGCTATGAAATGAAAAAATAGAAGCTATATTTACATGTCTCTAACCATAAATGATATGATCCAACTGGCTGACTGGTGAAGCCACGCCTGTTTCTAGTCGTCAATTGAAGCTATCCGAGTTCGAAGCGAGGAGGGTTTATGATATTTAGTGATGGGAATCTTGTACACACGCTTACTTTATCGGGCTCGTGTTCTTCACATGCCTTTTGTATACAACCCTTCAACACCCTTTGACCTTAAACCCTTCAAAACAACACAGTATATTTGAATTTTCCTCCTCCTGAAATAAAGTAGTACGTATAGTAGGGATGACATCGATTCTCAAAATCGCGAATCAATTCTCTACGCTCCAGGTTCGATAAAAAATCGATTTTGCCAAAAAAAAATTTGAAAAAAAAAATTGAAAAAAAGTTTATCCTCAAAAAAGTAGTGTAATTTGAAGCTTTTTTTTTCAACCTTCCCAAGGCGTTCACGTGAAAAATAGCTGCTAGAGACTTCTTTGAACTGTACTATACCATTTGGGTATTTCCGTCAACGTTCGGCTGTCAGACGTAACCGAAGGGATAGCTTTTGTCCAGATAGTAATATCTCAACAATACAGCATAATATAGACGACGAAATGAGCACTTATTACGACGTAAAGAAGTACAGCACTGGACCAAAAAAAAAAAAAATTTTTTTTGAAAAATCGATTTTTTTTATTTGAGAATTGTTTTACATCAGAATCGATTCTTAATCGATTCTCGATTAATCGATGTTATCTCTAACGTATAGTTATATAAATTATCATCAAAAGAAATCATCAAAATGATAATTGGGCCCATTAATTTACCATTATTATTATTATTATTATAATTATTATCATTTAAACTCTTGCAATTGCACATAAATGCGCGGTGGCAAGTTCTTTAACTACCCCTATCCCACCATCTCCCTATCCCTCTGACGGAATAACTTCAACCATAGTTCACCCCCTCCAAAAATACTCCTACTGAGCCCATTCCAATCCCTACCTGTTCTATTCAAGAAAGAGAATTTACCGACATCTAATCTAGCCCTCTTTATAACTACCGCTCTATCATGACCCCATACCCTGACTCATTCCTTTCAATCAACTTATGCAGTTCCCCCATCCCCCCTCTCCCTCCGTATTTCCAATTTCTGCCATCCCAGGTCTCGCATCATCTCAGTTGGACTCTCCAACATTCTCACCGTCTCCCCCCTTTCATTCTCACCCCATTTCCACCTCCCAACCCTACCTGTAATCCTTCTTAAACCCTTTTCCAAAATTTACCGCAAATTTTAATTCATCATATTGTAGGGAAAATAACAAGTCTTCTAACAAATTAAGGAATCATCATGTAAAATAGATCTGAAAGACAAAATAAACAATATTAACCCCTTGCTTACCGAATTCACTGAACCTACTTTTACCATTCTGATAGTAATTAAAAATCATGAACAAGCCTGACATTTGACACAGGATCTAGGCCTACTTGAATTGCTTGAAAGACTGTTATCATTATCATATTCTAACTGTGAACTAGAATCATCATTTTCATCATCACAAACGCTGTCAAATACTGCATTTAGAACAGTTTCACTGTTGTTTGCTGGTTTCTGATGGCCATTGTTGCTAATGACAGCTGCAAGGTCAGTTTGATGCGTCAGTAAACATCATTTACTCAAAGAGTTACTACCTTTATCGACATAGTCTGTGATTAGTTCAAGAGTTCACTACAAGAGCTATCTTTGTAGCCATACTATGGCACATTCTGACGGTAACTTTGGGAGATATGGATTTAAACATGACGCGCGGTAATTAGCGGGCCTCACACGTCGTTGGTCGTGAATGCTAAGTCGCGTCTCGCGGGCGACACTCGTCAAAGATATTCAAGGGGTTAATATTATCACCTTCATTGTTCCCAGAGAGTGAACCAGGATGGTCCTGAAGGGAGCTACGAGTCCCGCGGAAGATCCGAGTGGGCTCCCGACAGGTCCTACGAGAGGTTCCACTGGCACAACACCAGGGGCGCCCGGAGTGCGTCGGAAAGTCGGGACCTGAACAAGGATGCTCAGAAGCCGGGACCAAAAGGGCCGTATAATGGGCATGGGGCGTATCCAAAGAATGGGCCCAACGGTGCTCAGACCAAAGGACCTAAAAATGCTCAAGCCAAGGGACCTAATAATGCTCAGGCCAAGGGACCTAATAATGCTCAGGCCAAGGGGTTCAATAGTGCTACGAGCAAGGGCCCCAACACAGCACAGGGCAAGCCGCCCAAGAAAACCAACGCAGTACAACAATCGTAAGTGATATTTAATTTATTATTAGAGATGGGATAGTTATGCAATTACATGTTCTGATGTATGCTTCGAATTCCATGCAAAAACGTGGATATATCCATTTCATTACTCCCTGATCCCAAAAATACCACTTTTATTTTGCATGTTCTGCATATTTGGGCACTTTTCTTGGAAGTTGCATATTCGTTTTTTTTTGTAGTGCATGTTTTGGACTTTCTGCCAAATTTTCTGAATATTCTCTTGTATTTTCAAATTATATGTCAGCCCTACAAAGTACAAATAAATGATATTAACCACCTTGTGAAAATTTAACAGGAAAAAAATCGATAACTTTTTCAAAAATTTCAAACCGTCAAAATTGAACCATTTATTTGGACATTTCACTTATTTCTCTCCATGACATGCTGTGACATTTTTTTTTCTGTTTTCAAACAAAAACATTGAGCGTACTGCTACAGTGAAACCTCTATGCATCGTTCCTGGATCCATCATGTTCCTGGATCCATCGTGTTCCTGGATCCATCGTGTTCCTGGTGGCATCATTCATTTCTTCTCACACCACTCCTATATAATCTATGTTGAATTTTCCCGGATGTACGGTTTTCCTGCATGAATGGTTCAGTTTTCTTGATCCCTCGAAAAGCGCGATGGATAGAGGTTTCACTGCTAATAACATTTGCCAGATCCGCACGAAAATGTCTGCACAGCCGCTCCGCCGTGCTCCGTCGATCGGATTGCTGTCGTTTCAATTTTGGCCATTTTTGTATCATTATCACCTTTTCACCGGCACAGTAGCTGAGTGGTTAGCTCACTTGCTTCGTGTGATCCGGGAGGTGAAGGGACATATCGGACCCGGTTCGATCCCCGCCACCGTCCATCTTGACAGGGGGGTTTTCGTGGTTTCCCTCTGTAGTCTTGGCTAATGCCGGGATGGTTCCCACTATATAGGCCACGACCGCTTCCTTCTCACTATCCTTCCCACTACCCATAAAAACCTTCATCTCATCATCCCATCATCTCGTTAATCATTCATTCGAGGCCAATAGATCTTAGTAATCATTACAGTGCGTCGTTAAAACCCAATATAAAAAAAAAAAAAACAATTATCACCTTTTCATTTCACTTTGTTAGGTCTGCTATGATGTCAGGATCAGGTGAGGTTAGTGAATGTGTGTAACTGTCAACTCTATAACGCAAAGCCATGTCCACCAAAAGAACATATTTTGTCCAATGTGCCACCGATATCTCTCTCTCTCTCAATCACGTATTACTACTGCGTCATCAAAACGAACGTTCCGCAGCGTTCGAGAATGTTGACGCGTGAATCGTCTTCACACCCCGCCAGCCTGACGCCCCTTCCTTTCTTCCACTCATTTCACCCCTCCCCTCCCCCCCCTTCCTTCCACTCCTTGTTTCCTCTTTCCTCTCCCCCGTTCCACTCCCTCTGAGCCGCGCAACTCAGCCGACCCAAGCACGTTCGAGAAACAGCGTGACTCGCACCACGCACAGATCAGCGTAACTCTTATAGTAGAATCATACCTGCTACCTGTTGATGTCTATATTTATTCATGTATTCTTATTCTTTTGTATTATATTTTTCTATCAAGAGTCCATGGGAGTCGATGGAAATATCAGTTTTTTGGTGATAACTTTTGAACAGTATAAGATAACGAGATTCTGAAAAAGATGAAACACGGATAATTACAATTGACGACTTGAAATGGGCGTGGCTTCACCAGTCCGCCAGTTGGATCATATCATTTGTGGTCATTTGAAGATACCTCGATTGGATATTTGAATTTCACTTCAGTTCCAACAGCCCTGTTGATTGAACGGTATGATTTGTGACGTCACGGGGGCGGAGACTGCGAGTCGTCAATTATTATAATAAGATTATTATAAGATGGTATAAGTTATTAGTTACTATCTTACTCATATTGCATAATCGTCAAGCGTATACGGCTGGTATTATTGGTCGTTGTTATTAGCGGACAATTATTATGCGATATGAGCTATACAGACATATTTTATATCATCTTGAAGGTATCAACAATATCTGTGATTCATCTTTACCAGAATTTTAATATACTGTTCTAAACTTATCACAAAAAAAAATATATATTAAAAAAGATATATACATATACCACCTGATAATATGCGCTGCCACTAACGACAATCTCCATCCCACAAACAATATCATCCACAGTCACAGTACCACAACAAGAAATAATTTCCATATACCAAATCTCAATCTGAAGCTATGCAAAAACAACCCAGCCTACTACAGTCGTATAATTTTCAACAATCTACCCTCCATAATAAAGAACACCCTCTCCATCAACAAGAAGAAGTTCAAGTCAGAAGTCAAAATTTACCTCATTCGAACTTGCCCATACACAATAGAAGAATACTTATCTAATCTTAATTCTGTTTAATTTTGAACATGTATCGCTAATTTAATGTAATGTCCTCCATCATCTATCACCCCTTATTCATTTTTATCATTTTATAATTATCTGATATTTTTATATGTGACACATTCTACACAATGTATATTGTTCCCTGAATAAAGATTATTATTATTATTATTGATGAGCGAAGTCTCCATCCCACTCTTATAGGGCTTTGTCTGTGTTTTTTTTTTGTAAGCACTCCACAGGTCGCAAGGGTTGACTGATCAACATGAAACTATTTTTGTACACGCAAACTCATCCAACTTAGAACTGTATAGTTTTTGGGATGAATCGGTCGGACCGATTTTGAGAATCATCATCTCAAAGTTTCTAAAAACCCCATAAGATTTGGCTGGGCGGAAAATGTTGAAAAATAAAATCTCTCCAAATGAGATGAAATTTTCTCTAAATGTGTAAACATGGATTTTACACATTATTACGATTGTTTAAGCAATTCTGATCAGTCGTTTTGAAGAAAAAAAATAAAATGACTGATAATATTCATAAAATATATCATAAAAATTGTGACAGAATTAAGTTGTCGAGATTCACTGCTTTCTAGATTCAAGAGTTGACCAACAATGAAGTATTTTTTTATATGCGTCAAGGTGTGTGGAATACCAGAGTCAATGAAGTGGCAAGAGTAGAACTACTTTAACGACTTTAATAGCTTATTCAGATATCAAGGTGTGTAGAATACCAGAGTCGATAAAGTAGCAAGGGTAGAACTCCTTCAAGGACTTTTATACCTTATTCAGATATCTCGCTCATCTTACAACGCATATTTCGTGTTTGACTAGTTATTAAATCAACTCCCATGGACTCTTGATGTCAAGAGTGTGCACCATGTAAATTATAACCTAACAATACCCATACTTGTATTGTGTACCATTCAACAGGATGGTAATAAATGCAATACAATACAATATAATACGAAAGTTGAGATAGCATTTATTTTGTTTCAGCGGCAAGGAAGGTGTTTTAGTTCCCGAGACGAACGCTTCGTCGAAAAAACTCGCTTCAGACAAGTAAGTAAAATCCGTAATAGTCTTCTAACTGAAGACCTATTGTCACGGTTCAACCTCACTTCAACTCGATTGAATTCAATAGAATTATATCTATATTTTTTATTCTTTTCAATGATGCACAAGATTTGATTGACTATTTGTGACCATGCCATTGTTTATCAAACTCCTTCCAAATGTAGGCCTATACATTCTCTCACTTACCTAAATATCTTGCTATTGTTGCAATCATACAAAGACAATTTCAACCGGAAAAAGTAGGTGAGTTGTAATATAATAGTGTAATAACAATAATAAAATCGTTTGTCTGTGTGCATATTATATCTAATTATGTATGTATGTGACCGACCCCCAAAATCTTGAGAATGTGTGGACAGATCGCCATGGAACAAACGCCAAAATGCTCAACGCGAGGTAAGGCTCCTCATGCTAACGTATTGAGGCCCACGTTAGGGGGTCGGTCGGTGATTGTATAGAGCTATAGAGGAAACTGTCCCATCACCCGATACTAGTGGTATTCAGGAGACCGGGGTTCGACTCCCGCCATGGTCGACCATCATGACAAGATTTTTTTTGTGGTTTTCCTCTATCGTTGAGGTTAATACCAGGATGGTTCCTTGACAACAGGTAACGACCGACTCCTTCCCATTACCGGTATCCAAAAACATCTGTTTTTAATAGAACTTCAATCTGATCTCCCCTTCATCCCACATGTCATTCACCGACGCTAATAGATCGTAGTCACAAAACTCGATAGTATGGCTCACAGTGCATCATTAAACCCAATTTATGATAAAAAAAACATCAACTCCAAATTGTCAACTGTCAAATTGTTTCTGGAATATATCTTATCATAGCTGAAAGAAAACTTGTTTTTGTTTTTACTCAGGTCTTAGGAATCTTCATTATTTTATATCTCTTGTACCGGTACGTAATTGGTAAGAACCCTCTGACTGAGACATGTGGCCGAGTGGTTAATACACTGAACTGTCATTCAGGAGACCGGGGTTCGAATCCCACTACGGTTGACCATCCTGGCAGGGTTTTGTTGGTGGTTTCCCTCTGTCCAGGTCAATACTGAGATGATTCCTTGACAACAGGCCACAACCGACTCTTTCCCACCATCCAAAAACACCTAATAAAATAACCTTTATCATTCACCGACAGGGCCAATAGATTGTATTCAACACTAACGGTGCACCATCAAAACTAGGGGTAAGATCGATTAATCGAGAATCGATTCTAATTGGAATAAGATTCTAATGTAAAACAATTGAGCGATGTAGATCGTCCGCCCTCGTAATGTCACAAAATATAAAAACCAATCAAGTGGACAGTGAAGCAGGGGAAATAGCATTAACCACAATTACCCACTTGGTGACGTCAAATATCAGAGCCACATTGAATTTTAAGATTCTTCAATGTGAATTTTAATGACATATTGTAATCAAGAAGACTGTTTTCGGACATTTTCTTGTCCGAATGTGTCTAAAAATAGAATTGTGGTTAATGCTTATAGGGAAATAACCAATCAAGGTATCTGAAATTTGCCCTGCTTCGTATAAGTCACGCCCATCTCAATTTACAAATAAAAAAATCGATTTTTCAAAATGAAAAATCTGAATCAGTGCTGTAGGGCCTACTTGATCACGTCGCAATACGTGCTCATTTCGTTGTCCATATTATTCTGTATCGTTGAGATTTTACTATCTGGACACAAAAGCTATCCCTTCGGTTACGTTCGACAGCCGAACGCTGACAGAAATACCCGAATTGTATAGTACAGTTCAAAGAAGTCTCTAGCAGCTATTTTTCACGTGAACGCCTTGGGAAGGTTGATTAAAAAAGTTGAAAATTACCTAACTTATTTGAGGATAAACTTTTTTTTTAAATTTGAAAAAAAAAAAAATTTCAAAATTGATTTCGAATCGATTCTGGAGCTTAGAGAATCGATTCCTGATTTTGAGAATCGATGTCATCAGTAATTGAAGGGATTAGAAGCAAAGTGGACCAACCCAATTTTTTTCTCAAAATGATCTACTCGAACCACTTAATTCGTATTGTGTTATTTTCGTGTAATTTTTCATTTTTTTTTTTTCAACACTAGTTTCAGAGGTTTAAACATGTGGACCAAGCTTTCTGGCCCCCATTATATTTTGGAGGAAAACGGACCAACCCACATTGGAAGTGTTTTGTTTTGACTTTTGGGTTGGTCCACTTTGCTTCTGATCCCTTCAATTAAAACCCAATATAAATTTTGAAAAAAACTTTACTTCGCCGTCAGAGGGGTCATAAAGGGAACAATAACCATCGTTGGGCTTATGATGTTTCAGCGAGGTTGACAGCGATGCGTCGTGCAGTTCTGCGGTTGCTCCGGGCGTTGTCGTGAAAGTGCGCAAGCGCAACAACAACAATAAGAAGAATAAACAGGCGATGAAGAAGGCTAGCAGTTTGACAGACATCACACAGACGTTGGTGAGTAATTATTTTATGAACAACAGTCGCTCGAACTGAGGGAGAAAATGTTTACGTTGAGGAATTTTGATTGATTGAGCCCACTAAGCCTTCATTAACTTTTAAAAAGTTCAGTTCATGTCAAATATATCGATCTTTCAAAAAGTTCAAAGTTCGTTTTCGTGGCTTTGCTGTAAAAGTTCAAGTTCAAATTCGAAAAAACATGAGTTTGTTCAGAAATTTACCTTGAAAATTATATGAAAAAAAGGGTTCAAAAATAATATATGGCTTGCCTGGTGACAAGGTGATGACATGATGAAATCCCGAACAGGGAATATTATATATATAGGCCTATATTCGGGATAGACCATAAAATAGTCGATCTCATTCGGAATTTGGACGGGGAAGTACGAATATTGTGATCGTTTCGAATAGGATTATGAGCGATCCAAAATTATCAGCGTTCAAATGAATGTTTTATTAGTTGAAGATCACCGAAAAATAGAACGTGAACAAAGTTCAAGATCGTCGATTGTAAATGTAACGCGTTCGTTAACAAGTTCAAAAAAATACAAACGCGTTGGCGGGAACACGTTCATTTTAAAAGTTGATTACCCAACACTACACTTGGAATAACCTTCTAGATCTTCTAGCCAGCGCCCAGCTTCAATGGTCTAGGAATTTGATTGTCAAATATCAACTAGAAAAGATATACTGTGACAGCACAAGATACTTTTCATGATCGAGTCTTGATCGAAAATTCTGAGAGACTAATCCGAGTCATTGTGTTCCCTTAATCATCCAAGAGAATACTGGAATAGTTCCCCACTATAGTAAACCCTCGTTAATCCAAACTCGGTTAATCCGAAATTTGACATTTCGAACTTGAAGTCAGTCCCCGGCTGAAGGTATAGGCATTTCAATGTTAATGAATATGGTTAATCCGAATTCCAGCTAATCCGTAATTTGAACTAATATTTCGACCCCTCAATTGCTTTAGCACTGTTTTCGGATTGGATAATCCGAAATAGATCGAGTGAATTCCTTGAATTGATCATTATTGTCGTAAATTCCATCCTTTTTATTTGACGCGTAACAATAGGCCGAAGCCAGCTCAGCTGTTCGCTGCCACTGAATACGTCATTCGACTCCGAATGCGCTCGGGCCGCTCCAAAGACCAAGTAGTATCTGACTTCGTTAGATTAGATACTAAGGTCTTTGGTCGCTCTGTCTATCCTTGACGAGCGGTAAGCTCGGAACACTCAATCACTCAATCACTCGGAACGGCCGAGCGCCAATGGAAGCTGGTCATCTAACGTTCGTTTGCTGTCGAATATAGCCGAATGCACACGATCAGTGATTCGGTTCCTCGCACATGTGGCATCTAGGTTTCTCTCGCGCTCAATACGAAATTGCTTCAATTCTAACCGGGAAGTGTGATGATTTTCGTGGAAAAGGAGTTTTTTGGTTAATCCGAATTTTTATAAATTGAAATCACTTTTTTTGGGTCACTTGAATTTCGGATTAACGAGGGTTTACTGTATCTCACAAATATCGATTCCTTCTTTCTTCTGTACAACAAGATCGTAAAGAAATTCTGCAGTTTAAATTCTTGCCAAGCTGCCATAGAAATAATAAAAATATAAAATGATGTATTCTCAACATATTGAACGAGGATTATACCTGGAACCAAACATACTTTTGTTTCAATTATCGCATTACACAATATTCTTTCCCATTATTTTTCAATATATAATCCGCAGTCAAGCTCTTCAGGGCTTTGTGGACATCACGTGACTGGTCATTCATTTATATGTATATTCTTTCGTTCAATAAAAAAAATATAAATATAGGCCTATATATTCAATAATAAATAAATATAATAATAATAATAATTAATTATAAATAATAATTAAATAATTATAATTATTAATAATTATATTAATAATAAATATAGGCCTATATATTCAATAATTCAAGTCATTCCTGATTGTTACGGTTTGTATTACCTTATTCTTGAAAAAATCTTGAATCAAAAAATATTTTCATCCGTCAGAATGTGGCGATTCCTTTGGAATCGTACGACGCACTATCAACTATAACGATCCAGCCAGATAGTTCCGTCCTTGTCGCAAGCTACTTCGCATCTCCCGAGTCGCAATCCATCGGCGACCCGATTGTCATTCCGGACGCCAGCGCCAGTGTGGTTGACGCCGGTACTAGGCCAGTGCCGCAACCTCGTAAGCGAACGATCGTGCCAGTCGCTAAGGACGTGATTGACGACGTTGAGAGCGCGCCGGTTGGAACAGATGATCATGACGGCGACGGTAATATGCTTCCTTAACCTTTCAACTAATGATGACATCAATTCTCAAAATCGGGAATCGATTCTCCAAGCTACAGAATCGATTAAAAAAAAAAAAAACATTGTCGAAAAAAATGTGTAATTTGAAACTTTTTTTTAAACCTTCCGCGGCATTTCACGTGAAAAATAGCTACTAGAGACTTCTTTGAACTGTACTGTACCATTCGGGTATTTCCGTCAACGTTTAGCTGTCAGACGTAACCGAAGGGATAGCTTGTGTCGTTCTCCTCTCGTTCTCCCATCGCACACGCATCACATTCCACACCTCCTCCCACAACCGCATAAATATATCGACACATCGAGACGATAACTCCCGAGCGTTAGTGGGGTTGAATAGTAAATACGAAATAGAGACGATTGTTCGAGACACCTATAGCTGTCGGTATACTGCTCTCGTGAAATGCAATGCGGCTTGCAAGTTGCAGGTGGATGAGCACGTTTACATTGTACCTTCAATCATGCTGATTGTCAACAGATAGTAAAATCTCAACGAAGACAAAATAATATAGACAGCAAAATGAGCACGTATTGCGACGTGAAGAAGTACAGCACTGACCCCAAAACAAGCAAAAGAATGATCTATAGGGTGTATAATGCCGTTATGTTATTTAAAATTATTTTCATTCGACTTTGAAATTCCTCGTAGAAAATTTCTCCAATCTATCTTCATCTTTTATTATTACATTTATATTAAATTGAAAATAAAAATTAATTCATGTAAGTTGATAGCTTATACAACACGACAAATAACAACAGAATGCGCTTCTGAATCTCAATATGGCCGACGAATGGTTACAAAAGTTCAGTCAAAAATGTAATATTCCAATCAATATCATTGTTGAAAATACTCGTGCGCTTAATTTTGTGACTTCTCTCTAGTTCCTCTTTTTAACACTAACCTGGAGTACCTACAATTTTTCCTGGTGGATAGACAACGAAGTACGAAAAATTACCGGTCATATTTGTGAATCTAATTCTTATGTCATCAATTCCACTTGAACCGAGACGCGTGGCCGAGTGGTAACACATTGAACCGTCATTCAGGAGACCGGGGTTCGATTTTCGCCATGGTCGACCATACTGACAGGGGTTTTTCGTGGTTTCCCTCTGTCGTTCAGGTTAATACTAGGATGGTTCCTTAACAACAGGCCACGACCGACTCCTTCCCATCATTCAAAACACCTAATAAAATAACCTTTCATCTCATCATCCCATCATCTCATTCATCATCCACCGACGCCAATAGATCGTAGCCATCAGTAGGCCTATAGTGCGTCGTTGAAACCCAATATAAGAAAAAATGAAAAAAAATTGGAATCTAATTCTTTCGTCATCAATCCCTCTTGAAGATCGTCAATGATTTGTTGAACAGAAGTTGCCGCCGATGACGGTGTGGATGGAACGATCGAGACGGTGGAGCCACCTGGTGGCAGCGCCGCAGTGCCGCTGCAGTTGTTTGTCGGCGCCGGATTCAACGAGACAATGGCCGACAAGATGGACGTGAGTAGAACTGATGGAATATATATTGATATACAGTGAAGCCTCTATACATCGTTCCCGGATCTATTGTTTTCCTGCTTGCATCATTCATCTTTTCTCACCCCACTTCCATATAATCAATGTTAGATTTCTAAATGTTTTTGATTTCAATTCCTGTCCCCTTGAGCTGTCTCATAACAAAATTTAATGATCTAATCCCCTTTTTTGACAACTTTCTAATATGATCCCCCCACCCTACGTTTTTATGCATGTATAATCCGAGATATTTATAACCGTCAACCTGCTCCAGTATGCTTTCTCCCATCCTAAATGATGTCACTTCTTTATTCTTTTTACTTCTGGAGAATTCGACTACCTTACATTTTTCTACATCAAGTCCCATTAGATTTGTATTGACCCAGTCATTAATTTTATCTAAATCACTTTGTAGTTGCATTGCCTCTTCCTGGCTCTCAATTATCCTGTACACAACACAGTCGTCTGCAAATAGTTGGATTTTAGAATTGATACCAGTTTCTATGTCGTTAATGAATATATTGAAAAGTAAGGGTCCGATGACACTTCCTTGTAGCACTCCTGATGTGATTTCAAGAAATTCCAAAAATTCCTCCCCCACTTTTACTTTTTGTGTTCTGCCTTGTAGGAATGCCTTTACCCAATTTGATATTTTACTATTTTCTGTAATTTGTTGCAATTTGTTGATTAACAGGTCATGTGTGTGGCACTTTGTCAAAGGCATTCTCAAAATCCAAAAAAGATTGCATAGATTTTCCCCCCTTATCTAAAGTGTCAGTCAGTTCTTGTGTAAATCCCTGAAGTTGTGTTTCGCATGAATGTCCTTTCCGAAAACCGTGTTGTCCCTTAAAAATCCCCCCGTTTCTATCAATGATTGTTTTAATTTCCAAGTCTACCAAGCGCTCCATAATTTTACCTACCGCAGAAGTGAGACTCGCTAGTCTGTAGTTCCCCAATTTTGCCCTTTCCCCTCTCTTATGTATTGGAATTACTATTGCCCATTTCCAATCCTCTGGCACAGTTCCAGAGTCTATCGAATTTTGAAATATTATTTTAAGGTATTTAACAATACCTTAGTTACGGGTACATTACACATTTTGGCCAAGGAATAAGAAAAATGTCAAATTACTGGCAAATTAGAATTTCAAATATTGATAAGCAAAGTTACCTAAAGATGTACGTTTGTAATTTATTTCTTCTATTATTTAATAACCGTGAATTAAGCAATGAAAACCATCAAATTGGGCACATGATTCTATTATTGCTCCATAATAAAGTTATTCTTCAATTTTCGATTGAGCATATCTAATTGTATCTAAAAATCCTATGAAGTAAAACTATGGAAATAGATAGGGGTGTGCGAAACCATGTTTTTCGAATCGAATCCGAATCCACTTTCAGATTCAGATTCAGTTCAACATAAAAGATTCGAAAATTTCGAATCTTGGCGCCAAAAACGTGGCAACATTGCATTGTCAACTTACTAGATCGCGCGAGCAAGTGCGATGCTCACTAGCCTACGTGTGGGTGGAGTCGTCATAAATGGCCGGCTTCGATTGGCGCTCGGCCGTCTCGATTCAGACAAACGAAAGTCTCGTCAAAGACCTTAGTATCTAACTTCGTTAACGAAGTTAGATACTAAGGTCTTTGGTCTCGTCCTTGTCAAGGTTAGACCACACACGTCACGACCACGCAGTAGTAGGATGACAGATGCCATGCAGCAAACAGCTACAATGTTTATAACTGCGCGTTAAATAAAAATGATGGAAATTGAGAAAATGATGCTTCTTCATGATGAAACATTTATTAAACGTGTTTTCAGTGGAATACCTCGCAGTTTCTAGTCATTATGAGAATGCTGAGATCGGATTTTCACTTCCTGGATCAAGTGTAACTTGATCAGCAGTGTCGTTTGTCCCATTATCACGCTTCACAATTCATGTTAAAAAGATTCGGGTTCGGATTCGGTATTTTTTACGAAGATTCGGTTTGGATTCGGTTCGAAATGAAAAACATTGATTCGTACACCCCTAGAAATATGAGTCATTTACTCATTACATATGAATATCCAGATGTGAATGTGGGGCCTCAAAATCATATATAATCTGTACCAGATATGAAATGATTGATTATCTAACTAAAAATTGCAATTTAGATTTTTCCTGGAGGTTCACACGATAACAGTGTGTATGACGAACAATATCCACTAAAATTCAACAAGATAGATACATTTTCGAAATATAAACCTTGTGATTTGTGGCTGCATGTATTTTATTTTTGAAAAAACAGTATTACACCCCTACTCAAATCATATTGAAATTATTATTTTCATTTTTTTCCAATTTTATTTTTGGATTGTATGCCTATGTGAGCAATAGAATGATGGATATAGTATGCAAGTTTCAATGATTTATGGTGGTTGATTGAGCGTAGGGATAACATCGATTAATCGAGAATCGATTAAGAATCGATTCTGATGTAAAACAATTCTCAAATCAAAAAATCGATTTTTCAAAAAAAAAAATCTTTTTTTTTTTTTTTGGTGCAGTGCTGTACTTCTTCACGTCGTAATAAGTGCTCATTTCGTTGACTTTATTATTCTGTATTGTTGAGATATTACCATCTGGACAAAAGCTATCCCTTCGATTACGTCTGACAGCCGAACGTTGACGGATATACCCAAATGGTACAGTACAGTTCAAAAAAGTCTCTAGCAGCTATTTTTCACGTGAACGCCTTGGGAAGGTTGAAAAAAAAGTTTCAAATTACACTACTTTTTTGAGAATAAACTTTTTTTTTCAATTTTTTTTTTTCAATTTTTTTTTCAATTTTTTTTCAAATTTTTTTTTTCTAAAATCGATTTTTAATCGATTCTGGAGCATAGAGAATCGATTCCCGATTTTGAGAATCGATGTCATCCCTAATTGAGCGGGAAATAATTCCTACATTTAGTCTTAACAATCCTATTCCATGCTGTGGCTTCCCCTTAATTAATTTGATCATTTCCTTGCCCAGCCGTCAGAGAAGATTCAGGACGTGATGCTGATCGCCAAAGTGGCGGGAACCATCGTCACTTGCACGCCGACAACGCTCGGTGAGTTGCGCGCGTTCAAGTTGGAACATCCGTTCGCAGAGGTCATCGTCGTCAGGTCGAGCAACGAGTAGAAGTCGCGCGCCGTTGAACCGTTGATCACTTCAAGTCGTTGAGCTCATACGGTTACTACTGATTTTAAAAAATGCCTGATTTTGCCTTTGACAATATTGAATTTTAAATGAAACTAGTGTTAAGATTGAATAAGCAATCTAACATTAATCATTTTAAATTACAACTCTGAAATGATGATCATTATTATATATATGTATTAGGGATAACATCGATTAATCGAGAATCGATTAAGAATCGATTCTGATGTAAAACGATTCTCAAATCAAAAAATCGATTTAAAAAAAAAAAAAAAAAATTTTTGGTTCAGTGCTGTACTGCTTTACGTCGTAATAAGTGCTCATTTCGTTGTCTATATTATTCTGTATTGTTGAGATAATACCATCTGGACAAAAGCTATCCCTTCGGTTACGTCTGACAGCTGAACGTTGACGGAAATACCCAAATGGTACAGTACAGTTCAAAGAAGTACCTAGCTGTTGGTGGGGTCGTCAAGCAAACAGTAGAAGTCTCTAGCAGCTATTTTTCACGTGAACGCCTTGGGAAGGTTGAAAAAAAAAGTTTTAAATTACCGGTACACTACTTTTTTGAGAATAAACTTTTTTTTAAATTTAAAAAAAAAATTTTTTTAAATTTTTAAATTTTTTTTTTTCAAAATCGATTTTTAATCGATTCTGGAGCATAGAGAATCGATTCCCGATTTTGAGAATCGATGTGATCCCTAATATGTATAGGCCTATATTTAATTAAAAAACATTTATAATCCATATGGAGAATGCTGGTAGTAGATCTCAGCTGAATAATTGATGAAATTTTCAATTTGGTAATTTGGTTTTTTTCAGGACTGTCAAACCAATTCCATATTACTTTTAATTTGATCGATTGTGAATTTTTTCAATTGTCTACAGCGAAGCAATTTTCCCGTAGGCTTCATAATTCTATCGCAACTTTTCATTTGATTGAATAGAGTTTGTAATTGGCCTCTTATTTGAATAGCTATAATGCATTGATGCAGTACTTGGGCGGTTGGGCCTAATGTGTACTGATATCTCAAAAAGTGATTCAAAATATTTTAAAATTGTTTTAACGTAAACTAGATTCTGCCTCGTTTCTCCGCTTTGGTTAGTCCGAGTCTGGTAGCCGTTGCCTCAGTTGGTGCTTGTATTGTGAACAAAAGTAATTTTTTTTAGCGTACATTAATAATTTTCATAACGGCATTAAAAAAAATATGTCATAAAAATGTAAGCTGATGTTGGTTTTAGTATGGCTTTTTATGGATCACAATCATAATTGAGTGCACCGGTGTTAATTGTGGAAGCACCGCATATCACGTACTTGATCAAGGTCTTGAAAAACAAGTTTCATTGTGACGGTGTTTTTTTTGCCTCGAACAATCTTCAAAGTGACTCGATTATCTAGCGTGAAATGAACAATACCCTTCTGCCATCAATTAAATCAACGCCTTTGAGAATTTGTTTGAGTGATCCGATATAGGCCTATTTAATCAATCACTTCACTTTTATATTTTTATTATTTTCAGTTATATTGTGTGCCATTGTAATCTATTCAAGCCATGACTAGTAAGTATAAAACTGTATGTTGATGATGAAACTGCTAGCATTTTTAATACGTTGAAAGCAAAGGCAATCAATATTAAAAGAAAGACTGAACGTGTCCAAAAGTATTGTAGAATGAACAAAGCTACTTATGACTGACTGATATAGGCCTACGCGCCAATAAATCAGCATTGTATAATAGCATTTATGTTTGAAATTCAAAATGAGTAAAGACTTTGAGAACAAATCAAACCTTGTTGAAACTAGTCGATAAAGATAGCAGCAACGGTGATGATTTTATGAGAGCAAAAATAGTCGTCGTAAAAGTTGTCGTTTCACAAACCAATGAAAGTCGAACTTCACGTTCTTGCACTGCGGTCCATTGTGAATACTTCAAACTTTTAAATGAGCTTTGTGATGAAACAATTACGCTCGTTCTCATCGCCCTGTTAGTCGACGCGACTAAATGTAACGCAGTGACGTCAGTGTAACGGATAAGTAACAAGAACTACAGACAAAGAGTAGTGTAAACACTTCGTCTTTCATGAGCTGTTTTTTCGTTACCAATCAGCGCGAGTTTTCAAACTGTTCACTGATTAGGTGTATCGAAGCTATTAACCACTTGACAGCTGGGTTACAAAATTCCAGACCGGGTTTTTTCCCCGTTATATCGCAAAGATACTTGTGATTTATAACACCCTTCATAACATTTATAACAGAAATGAATGGTTTAATTGTACTGATATGAGAAACTAGAAATACGCCGATATCACTTCTATTTAGCGTTCTCAGGCTTGTCAATTTGACGTATAGCCTAGAACGATGTTTAGAAATAACAACTGACTGTATTTTATCATTTTCCAATACATTAGCGTATTCTATCGGCAGAAAGAAAAAAATTAAACTTATTTCTCAATCTGTCTACCAGATGTCAGTACAAATCCCATGTCAATATGACGTCATTTTGTTAAGATATAAAATGAAGCATACTGGAAAGTGCGAGGACGCGTATATGCGCCAGCGGGTATCAAGTCGTTAGAGAAGGTAAAATAATGTATTATTCCTGATTGTAAGGGATGAATAGGGAATGGTAGACCTATAGTGAGAAGTCATTAAAAAAGGTAGAATAATCCATCATTCCTGAATGTAATGGATGATTAGGGAATGGTTTAGTGTGAAGTCATTAAAGAAGGTGAAATAATATATCATTCCTGAATGTAAGGGATGAATAGGGAATGGTAGACCTATAGTGAGAAGTCATTAAAAAAGGTAGAATAATCCATCATTCCTGAATGTAATGGATGATTAGGGAATGGTTTAGTGAGAAGTCATTAAAGAAGGTGAAATAATATATAATTCCTGAATGTAAGGGATGAATAGGGAATGGTAGACCTATAGTGAGAAGTCATTAAAAAAGGTAAAATAATCCATCATTCCTGAATGTAATGGATGATTAGGGAATGACTTGGTGTGAAGTCATTAAAGAAGGTGAAATAATATATAATTCCTGAATGTAAGGGATGATTAGGGAATGGTTTAGTGAGAAGTCATTAAAGAAGGTGAAATAATATATAATTCCTGAATGTAAGGGATGAATAGGGAATGGTAGACCTATAGTGAGAAGTCATTAAAAAAGGTAAAATAATATATCATTCCTGAATGTAAGGGATGAATAGGGAATGACTTGGTGTGAAGTCATTAAAGAAGGTGAAATAATATATAATTCCTGAATGTAAGGGATGATTAGGGAATGGTTTAGAAGTCATTAAAAAAGATAAAATAATGTATCATTCCTGAATGTAAGGGATGAATAGGGAATGATATTGAGAAGATAACTATCTTTTCAAAGGCTTTTCGTTGTGATTGTCATTTCGTATCATTACATTCCTTGGAGAATTAATTGAATATGTTGACAAAACGGTCACAGCGTAGGTATAGTTAATGACGATTGATTGTATTCGAACGCAAACATGTCGAGATACTCCATTTTGTTTTGCGGAGGTCAATTATTTGTCGGACTATTCACTCGAATCTTTCTCACGGCAACGTACGTAAAGTGAGAATTAAATCGTTGGATCGAGACCAATACTTGATCTATAGTGAAAGATTTCTAGGTTATGTAACACGTGAACGTTTGTGCTGTATGTGCTTGTCATTCCGTTTTCGAAATATTGTAATTTTGTAAGCCGATTTGTCTGAAAGAACGAAAACGAAACTTTTTGCTTTCTATCAAATCTGATGATATGGAACGAGATCATCTCATTTTGTTTATTCATTTATGAAGCGTTTTTAAGGCAGTTCGGTGACTTTCAGACTACTCGCATTAATACTTTTATAGCCTACGTACGTACATTTCTGGGTCATGTTGATAGTAGTTTGAGAGTGCGTCGGGAGTTGATTTTTGAGAAATCTCATATTTTTGCGATACCTTTTGAACGGTATGGAATATCAAAATTTGAATACAGAGGAAATTAATATAATTACAATACAATCAAGACAGTATAAGTTGTAACTGTTATAATTTTTTTTTTCTTTATTCACACATAAACAAAATGAAACTCATTTTTACAAATATAGCATACAAAAAGTTCAATAAAATCATATAACATTTCATATATACAAGAAGATTTTGAAATAGCACCAAATAGAGAAAAAATAGCAGAATACCTTGGAATAATACCTTATAATAATAATAATAATCTTTATTTAAGAACGATGTAGCCTACATTGTTATAGAATGTGTCACATACGGTATAAAATATCAAATGAATATAGGGCCTATACTAAAAAGATGAATAAAGATTAAACAGAATTAGGATTTTTGAAGTATTCTTCTACTGTATATTGACAAGTTAGAATAAGGTAAGTTTTGACTTTTGATTTGAACTTCTTCTTGTTGATAGAAGGGGTATTCTTTATCATGTTCAACTACCGTAATACAGCATATTGTCAAGCATAAGGTCAGGCCTACAGCAAAAATCACATCTTTTAGCCGTATACGCTTGACAATTATGCGATGGGGGATAAATAGTATTTACTAGGGTTGCCGTTCGATTTCGATCGATTTTCGACTATAGGTTTTCGATTCGATTTCGATATGTACTTTTCGATTTGATCGATATCGAAAAGTTTTCGAAGATCGAAAGCGTACAACAGTACAAGAGTAGCGCGAGATGTCACGAGTAACGCGCTCGCTTCCATTGGTAACATTATACTTATGTATATAGCGCGTTTGGGGTATATAAACAAGGTATTTTGCTACCTAACACGTTTTTTTTTTCGATTCGATTTCGATTCGTCAATTCGATCGATTTTCGATATTGTGAACTTCGATTTCGATCACGATTTTTTGATCGAACGGCAACCCTAGTATTTACTAATAGCATTTTGAAAGTAATGAATTTTAAAATGACCTGCATTTCCTCTGGATTCAAATTTTGTTATTTCACACCGTTGAAAAAGTTGACACCAAAAAAAACGGTGATATTTTTTCTAAACCGACTACCATGCGCTCTCGATGTTCACTTGAAAGAAATGTATGTGCGATTTGTATTTGTGATGAGTTATGTAAGGTATTTGTTAGGATTTATTTGGGTCTTCAATGTGCACCCTGTGTTTTAAGTACGTGATTTTATCAAACCATGAAATACGTTTGTGAGATTGAACATGTTTAATTGATCATTTTCAGATTTTATTGTTGAAATGAAAACGGAAATCCGTTATTTCACGTGTTTTTGTTCGGAACATTGTAGTTTGTCGAGGATAAGAAGATTTATACCGTTTCAACTTTTGAGTTCAACTGTTGGCTTCTTAAAACTGCTATCGGTGTGTGCTGCTTTTTGTTATAGAGTTGAATTCGGTAAATTTTTACTTGTAAGTATATTTTTTTAGACAGAAACCTGCTATACACAAATATAGGCCTGTAATATTGTATTTTCATTAATATTAATATGATGACTTCAAGGTTATTGTTGGAGAATAATAATAACATATTTTTAATCACCAGATCCATTATTATCAGAGGTGTGCGAGAACTTGAATTTTCAAGATCGAGTTTAAATTTTCAGCTGAACTCAGAATTTCGAGTTTGATTTACGGTATTTTTTCTTTCAATTTCTTTGTACAGTGGAACCTCTATGCATCGTTCCCAGATACATCATTTTCCTGCTTGCATCATTTATTAAACGGATGTTGATCTTTCCTGGATGGATGATTTTCCTGCATGGATGGTTTCATTCTCCTGGTACCTTGAAAAACGATTGATAGAGGTTTCACTGTACTTGTATTCTCCCGAATATAAACGTGATTTTTTTTTAAAATTAGGGTTCAGAGGTTGCTACTGACATGCGAATCTCGGCCTAACCCTTTTTTTTGTTGAATCCAAGCTCGAACTTACATTCTCAAACTCGTACACCCCTAACTATTGTTGTATTATTTCCATAAGTTTGACCCAAGTTTCAGTGCGTGAAAAATCATCTACCATACCTGAACTAATATTGATACACCTTTAATATTATATTTTCTCAATTATTAATATGACCAGTGTTATTGCTGAAGAATAATTGTATATTTTTAACCACCAGATCCATTATTGTATTATTTTCAAGCATCAACTCAAGTTTCAGACGTGAACAATGAAGTTTTTGGCCATCTTGATGTTTATAGATGTAACATTCTACTGTTACTAGTGTTAACTATTGTTCTTCCTCTCAAATAGTTAGGTGTCAGGATGAGAAGTGAGGGACGGTCACACAACAGATCAGCTTCACATGTAATAGATTGTAATTTAATATAATTATGATAACCTCAACCACACATCATTACAGCGAGTACCCCTCACAACTGACGCGCTTTCGCCTCAGGCAGTATTTATGTACGACAATAAAAACTACGCTAGTCAAGTTCATAAGTTGGCGTCTGATGCTCCGAACCTTTTTAATTGAAAAACACTACGTCAGTCATGTCAACTTCCTGCTCCGAACTTTACAATTATCCAAACAGAAAACATTAATCCTTAATCATCAGCTGTTATCAAACTAACCTTGATGAGTATAGTATTTTGACATGACCAGATTACTGAATTATAATTAAATAATATATTGATGATCACAAAAGACTATCCTAAATAAAATAGCTAACACTCGACCATCCTGTAATTAAATTGGCCTCAATTTCTACTGACTTATCGTCCAATACATAGTTGACAATGCCTATCAAGACTAACATTAGTCAACCCTCATTAAGTTCCAAAATATATGAATATCATTCACTGACAAGACAAGTTTACAGAATATTGATTGACTTTAATTATAATATGCTTTACTTTGGTAAGTATCAACTAGTAATGCCTTACAGTCCTAAATTCTGTTAATTAAACACATTAATATAACACTTGGAAATATGGGTATAACCATAATTATTCATTGATTATTAATATCTTCGTCTAGTATTCTAGGCCTAGTTAAACAAAGTCATTCAGGTATGCAGGTTTACGTCGCACGCGCTGAAGTTTTCCACCCTCAGGAACTTGAATTTGTTCATCTTTATCTTCATCTGAGTTGTCGCGCTCAACCGGCTCCGAGTCAGCACTAACGTCGTCTTCCTCGTCTTCAAGGTCATGACATTTCCACGATTTCAGCTGAGATACGTGCGCTGTGGTTGTGTAGTATCTTCCTTTTTCCTTCGCTTCTAGTTGCGCGACCTTGTAAGTGTCACTTGGTAGAACCTTGGATATGACAAGTGGCCCTCTAAATTTCATCTGAGTTTTCGTAGGATAACCAGTGTGATCAGCGGCTTTTCTCATCACGACTATTTCACCTACAACGTAGTTTGGTCCCACAGAATGCCTTTTATCATAGTACGCCTTGAATTTCCCTTGTTTCTCTTGAATCATTCTTCTTGCATTCTCTTGAAGTTCATGTGGATCGTGATAAACATCATTTTTGGAAAACTCGACAATGTCTCTCGTCGATCCATCGTTAAAGTTAGGTACATATCCATGTAACAATTCGAAAGGTGATTTTCCTGTCGTCTTGTTCATTGCACTGTTTAAATCACGTTCAATCGATTTCAAGTTAGCATCCCAATCCTTGTGTTCCGGGTTTTGTATTGCAATAGACATGATTGGAATCAAAGTTCGGTTAACCCTTTCAACCTGACCATTGGCTTGCGGGTGTTTAGTAGAATTAAGCGTATGTAATATTCCATTTGAAGTACAGTACTCTTCAAAATTCTTCGAAGTGAAACACGAACCACGGTCACTGATGATTCGTTTTGGTAAACCCTTTTCGAGTACAAAGTCCATCACTGATTTTAGTACATTCTTCGTCGACGTATCACGCATCGGGTACAGTCGCACGAACTTGGTTAAATTATCGGTAATGACGAGAAGTTCTTGATTTTGCCGCGAACTTCGTACAAAGGGACCTAGATGGTCCATGTGTATAATCTCAAAGGGGCGTCGCCCCGGAGGAATCGGGTGCAACAACCCTGATCTTTTCCCAGCGGTCACCTTATTCATAAGACAGTCGAAACACATGTGTATATGTTGTCGCACATAACGACGTAATCCGGGAAACCAGTAATTCTCCATAATTTTTGCCACTGTTCGATCTACGGAGAAATGGCCACTCAATTCATGGAATTTAATCGCTATTCCTTTTCTCATTGACGTTGGGATAACATACAAATGTTTGATCTTATTGTTGCATTGCACCGCCTTGAACAATCTGTTATTCTCCAACACGTAATCTTGACAACGATTCAATTCTTCCTTTGTTCGTTCGTCACGTCCTTTCTTCAGGATTTCAATCAATCCAAGTAATTTCGCGTCACTGTGTTGCATCATCAAAACTTGATCTTCCACACTAAGAGTGAGGTAGACGTCAAGCCTATCACCAATTATGTCTTCCATTGTATCGCTCTCTGCGTCAACTGGAGCTCGACTTAACGCGTCGACATGACTCATTTTATCACCAGGTCGATGACGTATTTCAAAATCATATTCTTGAATTAATCCATACCAACGAGCAATTTGTGGATTCAATGTTTTATTCGCATTAAGGTAAACAAGAGCTTGGCAATCAGTCACAATTACGAACTTTATACCAAGTAGGAACTGGCGCAGTCTGTCTATACTCCACACTATTGCCATAAGTTCGAGTTTACTTGAATGGTAGTTTCTTTCAGTTTCGGTAGTTTTCTTACTCACACAGTACACAAGGTGCATTTTGCCGTCAGTACCTTGTTGCATCAGCATTCCCGCCAATCCCAGGGAACTTGCATCTGTATGCAATTCAGTGAATGCGGTCGGATCATAGAGCTGAAGTGTAGGCTTCTCAGTCAAGGACGTTTTCAAGTCGTTGAAAGCCGTCATCTGTTCTTCGCCCCAATCAAAGACTACATTATTCTTCGTAAGTCGACTCAATGGTTCGGCACGTACAGCATAACCTTCAATGAATCTTCGGAAAAATCCCGTAAGTCCCAGAAATCTTCTTATCTCGAATACGTTTCTTGGCGTCGCGAATCCTTCAATTGCCTTCGTTTTTCGGTGTCCCGGTTTTATGATACCGTCCGACACGATGAATCCGAGGTATTCTATTTCCTTACGCCCGAATTCACACTTGCTAATTTTTAACGTTAGCTTTGCCTTCCTTAGCGCGTCTAGCACTAGTCGTAACTTGATCAAACTGTCAGACCAATCACGTGACGGAATGAGTATGTCATCGAAGTAGCACATAGCCACTGTATTCCTCAATGGGCCTAACACTATGTTCATCAATTGAGTAAACTTACTAGGTCCGTTCGTCAATCCAAATACCATTCTTTCAAACTGACCGGTGTCATCGGGTGTTACGAACGCACTTTTCACTTTCGCGTCTTCCGTTAGAGGAATTTGTAAATAACCATGAGCCAAATCCAGCACTGTAAACAAATGACTCCCCGCGATTTGTTCTAGTTGATCGTCAATGTTTGGCAATGGGAAATGGGTCTTGACCGTTTGTTTATTTAGTCTTCGGTAATCTACCACAAGTCTTTGCTCGCCTGTCTTTTTGCGAACCAACAGGACAGGACTAGCGTAGGGAGACTTCGTGTCAGTTACAATTCCTGCCTTCTTCCACTCCTCAACTATCTCGCGAATTTCTTCTCTTTCCTTAGCATTAGTACGATAAGGTTTGCAACTCACAGGTTTACTACCTTCGACTTCATGAATATCCATTTTCACTAGATCAGTACACCCAAGTTCATTTATAGACATCGCAAAACAGTCCCGATATTCGTTAAGCAGATGTAACAGTTCACTCACGTTTTCGCTGGAAATGTTTTGGTCAATATGTAGGTCTTCCTTCACAATATTCCGTTTCTCACTTACACTTTCAGTTACAATGGCCTGGAAACAATCGGTCGTCATTTCGTTTTCCACATTGTCCGTCAACATGTCAACGAGTTCTCCCCGTCCCATCCTTTGACCTCGTTTGAAGGTTATACATTCCCTTCGCACATTCATCATTGGAATACATGTCTCACCATTATTCACTCGGAATAATTTGCCAACATTTTCATCTTGCCCTTGAACTATTATTGTGCCGTTCTTTTGCCCTTCAACTAATACTTCAATCCACTGCATTGTATCCCGTTTTATTACGGTCTCTTCCTTCAGCGTCATTCGCAACTTTGTAGACTTACGAAAGTTACTGTCATCCATGTTAAGAAATGGATCTTCGTTGACGTATCCAATATGTAAATCGTCACCCCTTTTAACATACGCCACATACGGCAATTCAGTCCATGTACGACCTATGAGAAGTTCCGTTGGTTGAACAACATCAGGAACTATGTACACTACAACATCCCTACCCACAACGCCATCAACTTCTATATCCACGATAGTCTTGCCTATCGACTTGACTGAGGCATTCTCGGTGTCACCGAAGGCAAAGAATACATTAGACTTTGTGGTGTCAATTTGTACATTATTCTTGATTGCTGCTGTCGCTTGCATGGTGCACGCCGAACTTCCTGGGTCTATCATTGATCGTACAGATATATTATTGATTGTTGCAATCTTCATATATTTCTCAGCAACACTGACCGTTTCCTTTTCCGTAGTTGAAACAATCATTACTTCCTTCTTAGTTTCACTAACCCTTGTAGTTCCGGCCTGGCAAAATCGTTTGACATGGCCTTCCTTCCCACATCCATAACAGGTTATGACCTTCTTAGGCTCAGGACAATCACGCGAGACATGGCCCTTGGCCTTGCAATTATAGCACATAACTTCATTCACTTTTGCAGTACCGTTATCACTTGTTCTTGTTTGTCTTGATGCGCTTGATGATTGCTGGGTCGCATTTGAATTCGACGTCATAATCTTCTTTTCTTGCGGTTCGGCTGTGCGTGGTTGACTTGCCGAACTACTTGTAGAACTAAATCTCTTGTCATTTCCACCGAATAATTCATTTCTCTCCTTTTCGATAGTTTCAAATTCTCGGATATCCCTCAAGATCTCGTTTTCATTACAGTGTGTTTTGGACGTAAGTAATGAACACAACTTACTAGACCATAGTCCGATGACTAATTGTTGTTTCGTTTCTTCAAAATCAAGGTTCAACTGACAGCATAGTCTGACCTTTTCATGAAAATAACTGTATGTGTTTTCACCTTTTCGTTGACGTCGTGAAGTCATCACTTTCCACTTATCAGTTAAACTGACTTTTCCTACAAACGTGTCTCGAAAATGCTGCTGGAATTCATTCCAAGTTGTTAGAAATTCTCGTCGGGCTCGATACCAATGCTGAGCCGCGCCTTTCAGATGTGATCTCGCAGTTTCCATTTGAAACGCTGGTGGCCATCGATGTAAGGTCGCCATGCTCTGGATCGCGTGTAACCATTCAACTGCTAGCGATGAGTCACCTTCTCCGTTGAAATCACCAATTCCCCTCGACAGATCGGGCATGATGTGAAACGATTGGGCCTGTTCATTCATGGCACCTGTCGTCGTATTCTTCTCCAATAATTTCAATAACATTTCATCACGTTTGCGATTTTCTTCAAGCATGATTTGCATAATCTTCGCGAAACTTGGTTCCGGTTCGTCAACTGTCTGTACACTTGTTACCGTGTCAGCTCGACTGGTAGGCCTATCACTAATTGACGACGCATGCTGCAACACGATACTTCCATTTCTCTGTTCATTCACTTCGTCAGCCATATTAGCGTTGGTAATTCGGCGCCTACGCTGACCATCGACACTCAAATCCAAGTAATTGAATCGCTCCATCTCTCACAGTTCACTATTCTTTCGTTGATAACTTTTATTCCTTCGTTGATCTTAGAACTCCGTCGTTCCGTCGCAACCCCTCGGAAATAAAACACTGACAACTTATTCGTTCACATCCATACAACTTTTATTCCTTCGTCGATCTTAGAACTCCGTCGTTCCGTCGCAACCCCTCGGAAATAAAACACTGACAACTTATTCGTTCATATCCCACTTCTGATGTGTTAACTATTGTTCTTCCTCTCAAATAGTTAGGTGTCAGGATGAGAAGTGAGGGACGGTCACACAACAGATCAGCTTCACATGTAATAGATTGTAATTTAATATAATTATGATAACCTCAACCACACATCATTACAGCGAGTACCCCTCACAACTGACGCGCTTTCGCCTCAGGCAGTATTTATGTACGACAATAAAAACTACGCTAGTCAAGTTCATAAGTTGGCGTCTGATGCTCCGAACCTTTTTAATTGAAAAACACTACGTCAGTCATGTCAACTTCCTGCTCCGAACTTTACAATTATCCAAACAGAAAACATTAATCCTTAATCATCAGCTGTTATCAAACTAACCTTGATGAGTATAGTATTTTGACATGACCAGATTACTGAATTATAATTAAATAATATATTGATGATCACAAAAGACTATCCTAAATAAAATAGCTAACACTAGTGAGACCCGTCATGGAAAACATGACCTTTAAAGACCTGGAAAAGAGTATCGTAGACACTGACATGAGGAACAGAATGAAGAAGCACTTCACTAGACGTTGCCGACTGATATATGCAGACTGAGAAGTGTGGCCGAGTGGTTAATACACTGAACCGTCATTCAGGAGATCAAGGTTCGATTCCCGCCATGGTCGACCATCCTGACAGGGTTTTTCATGGTTTCCCTCTGTCGTTCATGTCAATACTGTGATGGCTCCTCAACAACAGGCCACGACCGACTCCTTCCCACTATCCAAAAACACCTAATGAAATAACCTATCACATCTCATCATCTCTTATATCATTCACCGACGCCAATGGATCGTAGTCATCAGTACAATAATATATATTTTCCGTCAAAGGATTAGGGAGGCGGTGGGATAGGGATAGTTGGGTAACTTGCCACCGTGCATTTATGTGCAATTGTAAGAGTTTATAATATTAATAATTCTGTGCGTCGTTGAACCCAATATAAATGAAAACAGATATGTGCAGCTGTCTGCTGTGTGATGGTGAACAATGAATAAACACAT
Source organism: Brachyptera risi (assembly GCA_964007535.1). Classification (NCBI taxonomy): domain Eukaryota; kingdom Metazoa; phylum Arthropoda; class Insecta; order Plecoptera; family Taeniopterygidae; genus Brachyptera; species Brachyptera risi. The sequence continues at coordinate 24,178,930 of OZ023335.1, read as the reverse complement.
GATTCTGACCTCTAATAATAGAGCCTCTGGTATGTCAACTGCCAGCTACGCGGTGCGAGGAGTGGCGGTGGGTGAGGTGGGGGGAGAGGAGTGGAATGCAATGGAGATTGGGAATGTAGCCGAGGCCTTTCGCCAACCTGCGGCTGCGTGCGTGCGCGCGCAAGCGTTACCGAGGGACAGATGGATGCACAGATCCAGAAGACTGTATACAGTATAACCTTGTTTATACGTTTCTCGTTTATACAATCACTATATTCATAAGTTTTATTTTTTGATCCCACTCATATGCTCACTATGAATTCTTTTCAACAATTTGATATCTAGACGAGATGTCAATAACGATTTGCTTGACGGGTTAAAGCTCAAACCAAAGTGTGAAGTGGGCACTTTGCACGCAGATTATTTCTCTTCCATCTCTTCATTTTTGTACGAACATTAATTTTAGATCATTTTGCAATGTCCATGTTAATTGTTCTCAGTGTTGTTCTCAGTAATTGTTTCTCAGTGTTAATTTTACTCAAGTTATATTCTGGATAAACATAGCTATGATACTAGGGACAAACACAAACAAATTTAAACAAAAAACGGTAGTTGAGTTAAATAAAATAAAATAAATTAAATCAAAATAAGTTATAATCCGAAATTATGAATTATATTAGTGACCACACAAATCACCAGAAGGTTTTATAATTGTGATTACTTAATATTTATTACTATATAGGCATAATTATACTAAATTATAATGGAAACTTTTTTTGGAGAGCTCCCCAGAACAAAAACCATAGTAAATTGTAATGGAAATAACTGAAATTACGTTTAGGTGTTGCTATCAAATGAATAAAAAAGAAATATGATTTTGACTTCAGGTCTAGTGATGACATAGGCAAACTGCATTTTAATCTGAACTCTGATGGGTCTTGGTTCGTAGCCTGAATGACCTAAAAAGAGTGCAGCTACGTGCAGTGCAAATAGGCTCTGCAGGCTGCAGAAGCAGAACAACAAATTCACAGAGTGCGCTAGTGTACCTCGTCGAAAATGAGCATGCAAAATGGCCGTGCCGACTGCATTTTCTGTAGCTGAATCTTTTTAATTTATCAATACTTGTACAAGTGTGTGTTCCTTTTCAGTTCTCTCAAAAAGGTAACTACTTTACTTCGAGATTACTATCTTCGATTATGTGCTAATGAAAAGAGTTGGCAATCGAGTATTTGCTCAAAATGGAACGGGAAACTCCTCATTAGGCAGGTGGACATCCACTCCCAGCACCCTGTCTGCATCATGCTATCAGGCCTACCATTGTGGTTATAAAAAATGTTGACCGAGATTGTTATTCAGTAGAGGCCTTTTCAGCATACAGTATGAATGTAGTTTAGAAATTTGTTCAAGACGATGAGGCTGGCTGCACATTATTGATTACAAACTGTCTAGGTCTATGTAAACTAGGTTTAGATCTCTGGTTTTAAGGGCCAGGCAGAATAGGCCCACAGACCATGTCTCAATTTTTTCCAACACTATGCCTGGGCCTTATACTTCAAAGTTACTATTTGGGAATCTCCTTGCCTCATTATTTCGTAGGTCTAGGCATTGTTTGCCCATAATTGAGGATTCGTAGAGCCTAGGCCTACGAACTGAGTAGCCTGGGCTAGGCCTACACGATAGGCTACTTTACTACACTTGCGTGATTCTTAGGTGTAGGCTCGAGGTCTGCCAAAGCCCACAATCTTTCTGCTAGGCCCTACACAGTATCAAATTGGATGAACTTAAAGATGCATTTCCAAGATGAAGACCCTAGTCCAAGGCCTTGTCTTGAATTTTTTACCATGCTTATGCCAGGTTTCAGTCTCAGCAGCTAGGCCCAGTTGTATACCTGAGAACTTTATTGTTCCCATTGCTGATTCCTAGCCCATGTCTGTTGATGTAGGCTTTGTCGATGCAAAGCTACAATTATAACAGCCCAATATATTCAACAATACCATAGGCCTATGGTATTGTGAATATATTGGGCTTGCATCCTAGGTTGAATCCTGGGAAGCGAACAAATTTATAGCCTAGGGTTTGGTACCGGTATTACAAAATAAAGCACTTGTGGATTTTTGCCAGATGATGAATATAGTTGCGAGACCACAAGGTTAACGGTCAAACTATAAAGGCGCTACAGTACAAATTTTTCTATAGCCATAGGCAAAAGTTAAAGAGATCAAAAGGCAAGAGCATAAAGCATAGGCAAGAGTAAAAGTTGGAGATGAGCCTATAGGTATAGATCGGTTATTAGATTGAGCGTAAGTATGGTAGCGACGATTTCCATTTCATATTGCCCCAAAAATCGTTTTTTTTTTGAATTGGTAATTTTGTAGGCTACAGGTAAGGAGAACTCAACCAACCGTCTTGAAACTTTTTTTTTTTTTTTCGAACATTGGTGTCATACGAGAATGTGTGGGGATTGTTTTTGAGCAAAATCAATGTGACGGTTATTTTGGAAAACATGAACATTCAGAATATCCCCATAAGAATGATTTGAAATGAAAATAACCAGGCTACTAAGTACTAAACTGGTACTGGTACTAAAACTGAGTAACTGCTACTTAAGATTGAATTAATTTTTTTTTGTTATCTGAGAAATGAAATGTCCACAGAATGTTCATATTGGTCCAATAGGCCTACATGTTCCTACCAAATTTTAAGAACTTTGGCCCAGTTGTTGAGAAAATGAATTTAATTATATATTCCAAAAACGAAAAATATTCAGTTCCAAGTGTGCAAACCTGTTGATCAACAGGTTGGGTAACCAACAGGTTGGGTAACCAACAGAAGGTTGGATTAAGAAGGCTGTGAGTTATAAGGTACGCTTGATACAATATGTAGTGATACCAACCTATTTTATCATAATATAAAAGAGGTGACCCAACTCGGGTCTTGAAAGTGAAATATTTCCAGGGTCAGAATCTGAGTCTATAGTCCCGATTGCCTGTAGCTCAACTATCGCTTTTATATCAAACTATTTGGAATAACAATGCTCAACAATGCTATACACGCCCCAGTAGATTACGAGAATTATAGATTTTGTTAGTTCAACAATGCCACCAGTACCCTAGTCAGTCTTATTTACCGGTACATCTAGTTGGGATCCTGTAAAATCGCGTCAGGCATTTGGGACGATTGACTCTGAAATGACCGCAAGAAACCACAAATGCCTTTCATGTTACCGGTATCAGTATGTGAGTTAAAGCACCTTCTTTATATTATGATGAAATGGGTTGGTTTCACTACATCGTGCTTAATTGTTCAAAATCAAGGTCTGTGTATAGCGTTTGAGTATATTTAGTAAAATTATCTTGCTTCATTATCTATTAATGCACATGCTGCATTTTTGTAGTTATATCTCAGATAGGCGTGCTGAAAGTAATCTTAAATGCTATAGGCCTAGTGACCACATGGTGAAAATAGTCATGTTAATTTATAATACTGAATCGTGATAACACTGGAGTCTCAGGCTTACTGGTAGGATGTAATTTTGTCTTTCTTACAGAAAAACAAATGACTGATGGGCTCTAAAATATCTTGGCCCATCTTCCGAATCTACTCTTGTTGGTAGGCCTAGTCAGTATTGACATGAAAACATAGTATTTTACATTTATAATTTTGTGGCTAAATAATTTGTTTGTATCTAGAATGAACTTGGATACCGAGACGCGTGGCCGATTGGTAACACACTGAACCGTCATTCTGGAGACCGGGGTTCGATTCCCGCCATGGTCGACCATCCAGACGGGGGTTTTTCGTGGTTTCCCTCTGTTGTTCAGGTTGATACTGGGATGGTTCCTTAACAACAGGCCACGACCGACTCCTTCCCACCATCCAAAACACCTAATAAAATAACCTTCATCTCATCATCCCATCATCTCATTCATCATCCACCGACGCCAATAGATCGTAGTCATCAGTATAGTGCGTCGTTAAAACCCAATATATAAACCTAGATGGGGCCTATTTGTATAATATCAAAATGACCGGCACTGGTAGCTAATGGTATGTAATTTTTTCCTTGAATATACCAGTTGATACTTTTTTGCTTTTTCTCAATTTTCAAGAATTTTTCACCGGCACATGTTGCCGAGTGGTTAATGCACTTGCTTCATGTGATCCTGGAGGTGAAGGAGCAAATCGGAGCTGTTTCCATCCCCGCCAACGTCCATCTCCACAGGGATTTCTCGTGGTTTCCCTCTGTAGTCTAGGCTGATGCCGGAATGGTTCCTACAATATAGGCCACGACCGCTTCCTTCCCAATACCTGAGAAACTTTCATCTCATCATTTCATCATCTCATCAATCATTCATTCGACACCAGTAGATCTTAGTTATCATTATAGTGCGTCGTTAAAACCCAATATAAAATGATGAAAAAAAGAATCTCCGTTTTTTTACCTGTCGTTCATTGTCGTGACCATGCTGGTGAAGCCACTGATTTGTTTCAGACGTCGCGACGACCAAGTTCATGGTCCAGTGGGAGGACCACCCCTCCCACCTGGCTTAGTTAATTCCCTTAATTCCCTAGCTCACACTTTTGATATATTTCACATTTTGTATTTTTTTCGGTATTCAAAAATATGTGTCTAGGTTTTCGCCAACACGATTTTTTTTTTTATTTTCCATTTGAAGAATTTGAAAAATTACCAATTTTTTGTTCAAAATTCTGTAAACGCCGTTAATCCCGTTTTCGTTAATTCCATTTTTTAATTATCAACAGAATGCAAAACCAATCATATTTATATCTCGAAAATTACGACCGCGAGAGTTTGCGGCGTGAAATACGAGCGCCTGTGGCCTCTTTTAAGTTCAAATCACTTTGTTTATTTCATATTTTATTTATATTGGAATATTGTGTGTTATTGTGATTGGTTTCCATACGTCGCGACGACCAAGTTCATGGTCCAGTGGGAGGACCACCCCTTCCACCTGGCTTAATTAATTCCCTTAATTCCCTAGCTCACACTTTTGATATATTTCACATTTTTTTCTTCTTTTTTTTCTCGGTAGGCCTATTCAAAAATATGTATCTAGGTTTTTACCAACACGAGTTTTTTTTTTAAATTTTCCATTGGAAGAATTTGAAAAATTACCAATTTTTTGTTGAAAATTCTGTAAACGCAATAACCTCAGTGTTTTAATTAAGGCCTATCAACAGAGTGCAAAAACAATCATATTTATATCTCGAAAATTACGACCGCGAGAGTTTGCGGCGTGAAATACGAGCGCCTGCGGCCTCTTTAAGTTCAAATCATTTTGTTCATTTCATATTTTATTTATATTGTGTATTATTGTGATTGGTTTTTAGACGTCGCAATGACCAAGTTCATGGTCCAGTGGGAGGACCACCCGTCCCACCTGGCCACCCGCCTCGGTCACCTCCTGGAGCACCAGACGCTGGTCGACGTCACGCTCATGTGCAACACGCACACGCTGCGCGTCCACCGCGCCGTCCTGGCCGCCGGCAGTCCCTACTTCGAGGTGAGCAATACATACACTCGTACGAATATAGAATATAGACCGGACTATCTGTCCGACTGGCTCACGGCCGGCTCGGGCTGGGCTTCGTCTCGCTCCGCTCGCTGAAGCTTGGGGTTCGGGCCTCACCTACAAATAGGGAACGTGAGCTGGGTTTAGACCGTCGTGAGACAGGTTAGTTTTGTCCTGACTCTCATAGTGCTCGTAGGTTTAGGTAAGTAATACATACACTCGTACGGATATGGCATTTACATTATTTACACGCTTTTTTAATTTAAAAAAATCACTCCACTGTATCGAAGAATTCTTTCTGAGATGCAATCATAAATGTTATTGAGGATTTATTTTACTTTATTTATTCATTAGATTTATTTATTTAGATTCATTATATATTATCTATTATTTATTCATTGAATTTATTCATTACACTTGTACGAATATAGAATATTAAGAATATTGTAGAGACCATCTGAGATGATGCACAACTTAGGTTGGCAGGAATTGGAATAACTTAGAAAATTGGATCGGATGTGTAAAACTTTGACTGTATGTTGGTGTCATACCAGAATAGGTGGGAATTATTTTCCCAAAAAATCGGTAGGACGTTTTTTCTGGAAAAAAAATTGGAAAGTTTGGGAAGTCCCCATGCGAATATCGGTTACCCGGAGCGAAAATACTTGGAAAACCCAAAAACCTCAGAATGAATTTAGGCCTACAATACATTTTTTGGCATGAATCAAAGCTATTAAGCAACCTATTGAGAAAAAGCAACAAGTGTCACCAATTAATCGAACGTATGAAGTAATCCAAGGTCTGAAGATATGTAGAGTGAGCTGACATAATATTTTTCTTTCTAAATTTCTATAGGCCCACTTCTAAGCTCATCTCACGACGCATATATAGGCCTCCTGCGTTTTCGTAGTTATAAGAACATCCAAACGATATCGTTTCGAGTACCCCGTTGACCCGACGTGCGGTTGTTTTGCAGACGATACTGATGCGCCAGCTCGGCCAGCACCCGCTCATCGTGCTCAAGGACATGCAGTTCTCCGTGCTCAAGTCGCTCATCGAGTTCATGTACTGCGGCGAGACGAGCGTCTCCGAGGAGAACCTGCCGGCGCTCCTGCAGGCCGCCAAGTTCTTTCAGGTGAGACGGTAACAACTGGACTGAAAACCATCTGTCCTGATATTAAACAGACCTAGAAATCAACTGCCGTTAATGTTGATGTTAAAACTGTTAATGTTACCATTGCATCGCTAACTGGCCTTCATCTGAGTCCACACCAGCACAGTAGCTGAGTGGTTAGCGCACTTGCTTCGTGTGATCCGGGAGGTGAAGGGACATATCGGACCCGGTTCGATCCCCGCCACCGTCCATCTTTACAGGTTTTTTTTGTGGTTTCCCTCTGTAGTCTAGGCTAATGCCGGGATGGTTCCCACAATATAGGCCACGACCGCTTCCTTCCCACTATCCTTCCCACTACCCATAAAAACCTTCATCTCACCATCCCATCATCTCATTAATCATTCATCCGACGCCAATAGATCTTAGTAATCATTAGAGTGCGTCGTTGAAACCCAATATAAAGAAGAAAAAAAAAAGATATAGAAATTCTAATAAGCGAAAAACACAGATAATTATAATTGCTTCAAGATGATATAAGTTATAACTATTCAAGTCATGTTGCAAAACTATCAAGCATATACAGCTGAAAGAACACATTTTTTAGCTATATCCGCTTGACAGTTATGCGACATGACTTATATCATAAGTTATGACTTATATCATCTTGAAGCTATGATAATTATCTGTGTTTCTCGCGTATTAGAATTTTGATATCTCATACCGTTCAAAAGTTATCAGTAACCAAAAAACGTATATTTCTCTAAATTGACTACCATGGACTCTTCAACTGTGTGATGTTTCTTGTGTTGGCGGTGAAGTTGATGTAGTGTGTTGTTTGCGTGTTGGCAGGTCCGGGGATTGTCATCAATGACCAAGGAGGCGCTAGGCTTGACGTCTGAAGGCACCACCGCCAGCTTGAGCGTAACCGTCAACGGTAAGCGAACTCTTCCATTTGTCAGCGATTTGTAAAATATAGTTTGTTATAGTTTGTATATAGTTTGTTATATATGTGCCTATTCGAGGAAATGATCATAACCTAAACCAAAACCCTTAGCAAAAGCTCTTTTGTGCTCTGATCAATTCCCCGAAAAAGTAGCTTGTCTACGGCATTCCTACACTTCAAGCCCTCCTTCACTCTTAGTAGTATCTTTATTCCAGTATTCGCTCTTCAGGCGCCCCCACCAATATTTGTTAATAGTTGCATAATATATTTGTTCAATTCAATTTTTCTTTATTTGCCGCTCATTAAATAATCATACAAGTCATCTGAAAAGACGAGACAAAAAGCCGGTATTCACTGCTCGTGAATTACTGTGATTATTTGGGTCTTTGGGATGGTAAGATCGCCCTTGTGGTGCCCCATTCAAACGATCCTATTTTTCATCCCTTGCCTTAAGAGGCCGCAGGCGCTCTACATGGGCTCGTTGTTCGCTCACTTCAGACACGAGTTTAACGTGCATCTTGTGGTAGGTGCAAGCCGTAGACTAGGCCGCCGAACTCAGATTCACATAAATACCGTTAATTCCTTAGCTCAAACTTTTGAGATATTTAACATTTTATATTTTTTTTTGGTAGGCCTATTAAAAAATATGTAGGGCCTATCTAGGTTCTCGCATTCACAAAATGTTTTCATTTTGAATTTGAAAAATTACAAATTTTTGGTTCAAAATTCTGTGAATGTGGTTACCTCCGTTTTTCAATTATCAACAGAATGCAAAAACAATTATATTGATATATCAAAAATTACGGCCGTGAGAGTTTGCGGCGTCAAATACGAGCGATTTTGTAGAATGATTTTGTATCAAAGTTTCGATGCTATTAAAAAGAAATCATTTGGTTCCGATTGGCTTGTGACATTTTACCTTGAAATGTCCGCAGGCGAGCCGAGCGACCCGCCGAGCACGCCGATGCGCAAGGCGTTTGTGCGCCCGCCCAAGCGCGTCAACATCCAGTCCGTCAAGAAGTCGCCGCTGCCGGCGATCAAGGCCAAGCCCGTCGACAAGCCGCGCGTCACGTTTCACACGGTCGCCAAGACGATACCGACCACGCAGACCATCAGCCACGACTCGCAGGTAATACGCAGTCGAGACGCGTCGATTTTCCGTGCGGCTGAATTTGAATTGGTGGCGCAAGAATTTTTCTGCCACAGTGAAATCTCTACGCATCGTTATCGGAGCCGTCGTTTTCCTGCTTTCTTGCTTGTATTATTTATTTTTTCCTACCCCACTCTCATAAACGTATTAGATGTTGAGTTTTTCTGGATCGATCATTCTTTTGTGTGGATTTTTTTTTATTTTCCCGGTCCGTTGAGAAACGATGGATGGAGGTTTCACTGTTTTAACCACGTGTCATGAACGGGTATTTGCGTTCACGCGCTGTGGTCCTCAGGCCGTGTTTTTCATTTCGCAGTTTCAAGTTGATTTCGGTGTTGTAAGCAAATTCAGGCATTTTTGTGTCTTGGAAATTATATCAATTATTGGCATGTAAATATAGCCTCTATTTTTCCTTTCCATAACATTTACAATTTTAAAAGTAGCACTTTGTTGTATCTATTATTTTGTAACATCGTGTTTTGTATCGCAACAACGTCCTGTAGCATAACAACAGTACGGTACCGGTTGAACCACTGGATAACGTACGATAGGCACACAAGAGAAACACCCCAATTGATTACGTATTCAGGAAAACAGTCTCCACAAGCGGGTTAAACCTACGCCTCGTCTTTAACCTGCATCTGCAACGCACTTTTTTACAAATTTCCCAACTAACTTCACGTGCTTACACCTCAATTGAAATAATGTGGTGAAAATAGCATCCATAATGCTTCTATTCCGAATATAGCGTCTATATCGCCGATACAATGAAATGTAGCAGATTCAGACGTTTGTGGCGCTTTGTTGTGTTTTCAAAAACATGATGGAACAACATCAAACTTATTGAAACATAGAGAAATATCAAGAAAACATGTGAAAAGGCACTTCTAGATTTCATCGCTTTTACAACAATTGCTATTTTTACATGTCTCGAATATTAATCAATTGAGAATTTATCGAAACGCGGTTATATATGTGCTCGTAAAAAGAAACGATTCTAGATTTTAAAAGTCGTTTGGCATTGGAATCAATTCCGAGTCGATTCTCGATCAATCGATGTTATCCCCAATTTCTACCCGGCCGCAAGCGTTGATCTGGGGGCTTTTTCACGTGAAAATCGAGCAATTTCACGTGAAAACGAGAATATCCTACGCTCGACTTGAACTCACGTGAAAATCTGAACGTAGAAATGTACTTTCATCTCACCACCCTGGTCGTTTCTTCCAGGCGGACAACGCCCAGCTCCTGCTCTCCCTCTCCGGGTTGGACTCCCCGAAGACGGCGGCCGCCCCCCTACCTGCCGGCGCTCATCTCGTGCACCACGGCCCGGGTAGCAGGAAGCAGCCGCCCGCCGCCAGTCGGAGCTACCGGCTGTGCCACGACGTGTCGGGCGTGCTGCCCGCGCGCGCCCAGCCCAATGCCGCCGCCGCCATGCATGGCTTCCAGAGGTAACCACCAGCCAATGTTGGGAAAGTTCACTTATAAAAGGAACTTTTAAATAGTTCAGTTCATGTCAAATAAATTGATCTTATAGAAAGTTCAAAGTTCGTTTTCGTTGATTTTCTGTAAAAGTTCTAGTTCAAATTAGGAAAAAAAAACACGAGTTCTTTCAAAAATTCACCTTGAAAATTATATGAAAAAAAAGAGTTAAAAAATAATAGATGGCTCGCCTGGCGGCAAGTGATCACATGGTGAAATTCCGAACAGGGAATATTATACATTCGGGATAGACCAAAAAATAATCGATCTCATTCGTATTTTGGACGGGGAAGTACGGATAGTGCGACCGTGTTGAATAGGATTATTATTTATGAGTAGGGATGGGCATCGATTAAAAAATTGAAATCGATTATAGATTTTTTTACATGGTCAAATCGATTAAAAAATCAATTAAAACCATCAAGTTTCGACAAAGTTGGTTTTTCGTATTTCTGTAGATTGCCGCTCATTTCACAATTTTAAATTTGAATTCTTTTTTCTCGTTGGTTGTTGAACGTTCTCGTTATGCATCGCGTAATATGTTGTTTGAGGTTAGATGTATCAGAACAGTATGTTATCTCTCGTTCACAGTGGCGGCATTACACAAAATCTTTATTCAAGATTTGAGGTGGAGTTGAATCTTGATTCTTGGCAAAAAACTCAACATTCAACCACACATCACTTCTTAAATTTGGAGGCGTAAACAGCGTTTTCTTCTCACTCCTAGATGTAGACGTCATCTTTAGCAACTAGTTGAATCGCTTTGGTGATGGCCTCAAACTTCCGTTCTTCAGGCCAGTATCAATATCTCGTTAACCAGCAGGCCTACTAAACTGCGCGCGCTCGCGTGAGGCAATTTGAAAAGCGGCATTTTCAAAATATGGTACAGATCGGAGATAATGATTATTTAATAGCAATATCGATTCATCGAATATTTGCGTAATCGATAAATCGAATCAATTGAATCGATTTTGTGCCCACCCCTATTTATGAGTGATCTGAAATGATGAAATCACAAATTAACGTTTTATTCCGTTGAAGATCACCGAAAAATCGAACGTGAGAAAGTTGATGATTGTCAACTGTAGATGTCACGCGTTCATTGAAAAGTTGAGAAAATACGAACGCGTTCATTTTAAAAGTTCATTACCCAACGCTGCCACCAGCTTACCTCGTGCGCCTATCGCCACGCTTGAACCACGATGGTTGATGAAAAAATCCAACAATATAATAAATGGTCTTATTAGATGAGCATATGCAAAGATTCCATTCCACTCTTATACAGCTTTGTCTGTATTTTTTTTTTTTTTTTTGGCACTCTACGGGTCGCAGGGTTTGACTGATCGACATTAAACTTTTTTTGTACACTCATCCAACTTGAAACTGTATAGTTTTTGGAATGAATCGTTTTGGCCGATTTTGGGAAATATTATTTCAAAGTTTCTAAAATCTCCATAAGATTTGGTTGGGGAAAATGGGCGGAAAATGTTGAAAAATAAAATCTCTTCAAATGAGATAAAATTTTCTCTATATGTGTATATAGGCCTACATGGATTTTACACATCACCATTTTGTATCTGCAATTCTAACCAGCCGTTTTGAAGAAAAAAATTGAAATAACTGGTTTTATTCATCAAATATATCATAAAAATAATGACAGAATTAGGTTGCCTTTTCGAAAACATGATGAAACAACATCAAACGCATTGGAACATGATAATTTATCAGGAACACATTTAAAAGCACTTCAAAATTTCATTGCTTTCAAAATTTCATTGCTTTTATAGCAATTGCTATTTTTACATGTCTACCAATTGTGTTTCAGGATCCCCAACTCGTCGAAGAGAAAGGGGCGGCCGCAGAAGCCGAGCGTTCCAAACAACAAGAAGCTTACGACGGCACTCGAGATGGCGCTGGCGCGAGAGAAGGAGTCGCGCGAAGAACTGGCGCAAGCGCAGCTGCAGCAGCAGCAGACGCAGGTGAGAGATCGGGCAAACTTGTCGTGGTGTACTTCTTGGTAGTGATAAAATGGATTGATTGAGAATCTATTCTAATGTAAAACAATTCTCAAATCGAAAAATCAATTCCCCCCCCCCCCCCAAAAAAAAATTCATTTTTTCATTTTTTGGGGGGGTCAGTGCTGTACTGTACTTCTTCACCTCACCTCACAATACATGCTCATTTCGTTGTCCATATTATTTTGTATTGTTGAGATTCTACTGGACACAAGCCATCCCTTTGGTTACGTCTGACAGCCGAACGTTAACAGAAATACCCGAATGGTACAGTAGGGCCTACAGTTCAAAGAAGTCTCTAGCAGCTATTTTCAACTTGAAATGCCGCGGGAAGGTTGAAAAAAACAAAGTTTAAAATTACACAACTTTTTTTGAGGATGAACTTTTTTCTTCTTTTTTTCCAAAATCGATTTTTAATCGATTCTGGCGCTTGGAGAATCGATTCTCGATTTTTAGAATCGATGTCGTCACTACTTCTTTGTATACCAAAAGTCCGAATTATAAATTGGGAGAAAGAGAAAGAAAGAACAGCAGCTTACCAAGATTTATGAGTGGAATGAATGAATGAATATTAGAGTTTTAAGGCGCATCGACAGCGAGGTCATTTAGCGCCTGTAGAAAAGCCTGCTCATAGGAGAGCCCGTTGATAGAACAGAGATGAAAAGTACACACGAGATTCTGACATTTCGGCTATTGACTTGGGCACAGTAGAGTAGAGAGTTAGTCTCAGGCTATTTTCCTATACAGTGAAACCTCTATCCATCGTTTTTCAAGGGACCAGGAAAATAAAACCATCCATAAAGGAAAACGATCCATCCAGGAAAATTCAACAGTGATTATGTGAATGTGGGATTGGACAAAATGAATGATACAAGCAGGAAAACGATGGATCCGGGAATGATGCTTAGAGGTTTCACTGTACGCATTTAGTCTGAATTACACACCTCAACTTATTCTTGAATAATGTATTTTTTTTAAATTTTTTTATTATATATAATCATTAATCTTTATTCATGGAATAATTTTACATTATCATAGAATATTGCATCTAGAACTAGATGAGTAATTTCATTAAAAGTTCGAAATTGGAGGGAAAAAAAACATTCACAGTTCTTCAATGCTATACAAACTTGTCAAGTAAGTACAGTTTCACATAGTCAGAAATGCGACGGATACCCGAAAATTTCCGATGATTTTGATTTATACAAATTCGGATTAACCTAAAAACTACTTTTCCACAAAAATCACACTTTCCAATTAGAGTTGGATCAATTTCCCACACGTGCGAAGAACCGCTTCACTGATCGCGTGTATTCGGCTATTTTCGACAACGCACGATCGTCGTATGGCCCGCTTCCATTGACGCTCGAATGTTCCAAGACTTATTGATAAACGAGCTTACCGCTCGTCAAGGACAGATCTGCGAGCATTCGGCTGCGAGCGCACTCGGCAGTCGGATGACGCACTCAAGGCAGCGAACAGCTGAGCTGGCTTCGGCCAATGTTACGCGTCAAATAAAAAAGATGGAATTTTGGAAAATAATCATCAATTCAAGGAATTCACTCGAACTATTTTGGATTATCCAATCCGAAAACAGTGTTAAAGCAATTGAGGAGTCGAAATATTAGTTTGAATTACAGATTAACTGGAATTCAGATGAATATATTGATTGACATTGAAATGCTTATTCCTTCAGCTAGGGACCAACAAGTTTGACATACAGTGAAACCTCTATGCATCGTTCCTGGATCCATCGTTTTCCTGCTTGTATCATTCATTTTTTCTCATCCCACTCCCGTATAATCATTGTTAAATTTTCCTGCATGGATGGTTTTATTTTCCTTGTCCCTTGGAAAACGATGGATAGAGGTTTCACTGTGAGTCCATCGTTTTTCACGGGACCAGGAAAATAAAACCATCCATGCAGGAAAACGATCCATCCAGGGAAATTTAACATTGATTATATGGGAGTGGAGTGAGAAAAAATGTATGATACAAGCAGGAAAACGATGGATCCAGGAACGATGCATACAGGTTTCACTGTATGTCAAATTTCGGATCAACTGAGTTCTGTCTAACGAGTGTTTACTCTAACTCAACTCATGAGTTCATGAAATTGAACTGTCTAAATGGAAGAATTGAAGAAATCGGTTTCCTCAATTAGATGTAACATAACTTTAGCTCAACTTTTATCGAGTTGTACTTATATTGAGTCAAGATCTGAACTAACGTGGACGGTTGTCGTTTGCAGGCCCAACAGAACATAGTGTACCAGGACACGGAAACGAACACGTTCTACCAGGTGGAGGGGGGTGCGGCAGGTGTCGGGGGGGAGGAGGAGGAGAACGTCATCTATCAGCTGCCCGACGGCACGATCACCGACAAGCTGGGTAACCCGATACTCGACAAGGACGGCAACTCGCAGAACATCATGAACTACCAGCTGGCGGGCGCGGACGCGGCCGCAGAGGGCGACAACATGGTAACCTAACCTAACCTGACCCAACCCAACCTAACCCAACCCAACCTAACCTAACCTAACCTAACCTACCCCAACCTAACCCAACCTAACCTAACCTAACCTAACCTAACCTATCCCAACCTAACCTAACCTAACCTAACCTAACCTACCCCAACCTAACCCAACCTAACCTAACCTAACCTAACCTAACCTACCCCAACCTAACCTAACCTAACCCAACCTAACCTAACCTAATGTAACCTAACCCAACCTAACCTAACCCAACCTAACCTAACCCAACCTAACCCAACCTAACCCAACCTAACCTAACCTAACCTAACCTAACCTACCCCAACCTAACCTAACCTAACCCAACCTAACCTAACCTAATGTAACCTAACCCAACCTAACCTAACTTAACCTAACCTAACTTGACCTAATGTAACCTAACCTAGAACCCAACCTAACCTAACCTAACCTAGCCCAACCTAACCTAACCTAACTTAACCCAACCTAACCTAACCTAACCTTTTTTTATGGATGGAGAACGCTTTTATGCGCACCGAGATGTCTCAGTAGTGTGGGACTCAACGGATGCCGTAATACCCACTAAACTCCATCTTCCTTGACCTGCCTTCGGAACCGCCGTAAGGCATTACTTCAAAGGCGGAGAACCTAACCTAACCTAACCTAACCTAAAAAGAGAATCGGCGAGCCGACGTTCAGGGCACGATGTAGTGATACCAACCCATTTTATCATGATACAGTTGAACCTCTGAAGTACGTTTTTTAGGGGACCAGACTAAAAAAACTTCCAAAGTGAAAAACTTACTAAAGAAACTATTCCTCATGAAGGAACATATAGATGGGATTAGAAAATAAAACTTACTTCTAGGTGAAAAATGTATTAAAGAGAAACCTACTAAAGAGGTTCTACTGTATAAAGAAGGTGCTCCAACGACTGTATTCGTGGTTTCTTGCTGTCAGTTCAGAGTCAAAGGTCGCAATTCAGCAGATTCCCTTGTGAATTAGATGTAGACAAGAGTGGTCACGGTACCGGTGGCATTGTTGAACTCACAAAATCTATAATTTTCGTAAAAAAACAAATGCAACTACAAACTAACATTGGAATTCTACTGAGCTATATATAGAATTATTGAGTTTGTTATTTTATATAGTTCGATATCAAAGTAAAAGTAGCGCTACAGGCAATCGAGACCCTGGACTGAGGAACTGACCCTGGAAATATTTCATTTTCGAGACCCGAGTTGGGTCACCTTCTTTATATTATGATAAAATAGGTTGGTATCACTATATCGAGTTCAATATTTGCCCAACAATGAAGTATATTCTATATGCGTCAAGGTTTGTAGAATACCAGAGCCGATGCAGTAGCAACTAGAGATGTGAGTTGGTAATATTACCCTCGTTTTGGTAACATTGAAAAATTCGGTAATTTTCTAAAAAAAATCTCTGTCTGAACTGGCTGAAAAAATGCATGTGTTCAAGTACAAGGCCATTTTCAAAGCATAACTGAAAGAAAATCATGAAGGAAAATCATCCTTGTTGAGTCGTTGACATATATATATCTACTAATTATATCAAATTTAAACAATAATATCTCAAAAGTAATTCTACCTTCACCTTCCTAAGTCATTGACAT
Source organism: Brachyptera risi (assembly GCA_964007535.1). Classification (NCBI taxonomy): domain Eukaryota; kingdom Metazoa; phylum Arthropoda; class Insecta; order Plecoptera; family Taeniopterygidae; genus Brachyptera; species Brachyptera risi. The sequence continues at coordinate 24,162,592 of OZ023335.1, read as the reverse complement.
ATTATTGTTGATAATTATATACATTCTTGTAGCATGAGTGCATGATTAATATCTATTTTCCCTGCTTTCTGTCGTGTTTTGGTGAAAAAATAAATCGTAAATTACCGCCTTCGGTAATATTACCGATAATATTACCAATTTCAATGTGACCGGTAATTTTGCATCCCTAGTAGCAACGGTAGAACTACTTTAATGACTGATTATTCAGATATCTCGCTCATTTACGCATATGCTGCGTTGGGCTAGTGATGCTGGTATCGCTACATGCACTGCATGTTGGTATACCGTACTGACCTCGTCGTGCAGGTGTTCCAGATGGAGGGGGCGGGCGAGGGGACGGACGTGGTGTTCGAGATGGACGGCCTGCCCGCCGACATGCCGATACTGCTGGACAACGGCGACGGCAACTACGTGGCGGTGGGCGACGACACGCTCGGAACCATGGAGCCGGTCGCCGTGGAGACACCGGCGGAGAAGGAGGCCGAGACGATCACCGGGGACATGTACGAGGGCGGCGAGGAGCACAGGTCGGTCTCGCTCGGGTTCAACTTTACGACTAGCAAGAAGATTATCACAGTGGAACCTCTTTTATATGTTTTTCAGGGGACCAGACTAAAAAATGTATTAACGTGAAAAACTTATTGATGAAACTATATGAATTGGGTGAAAGGGAAAGAAGGAACAGCAGCTTACTGAGATTTATGAGTAGAGAAAGGCCTACTCATAGTGGAGAGCCCGTTGATTGAACATATAGAGATGAAAGGTACACTGATACACGAGATTCCGACGTTTCAGCTATTGCCTTGGTCACAGTAGAGAGTCTACAGTCATTTAATCGTAAAAATCTCTCCATAGTTTGAAGAAAATTCATTGTTCATTCTCACATGTGTCGAATTGGATTTTGAGGTTATAATATACCGCCTTGTACTGTTATACGTTCGATCGAAGCGGACAGTGAACGATGAGGTGTAGCAGTCTAGATGGCGGTACACGCGTGCGACGCGTCAAAACTTAAACCAAGTTGATGTCTTTACGCGGCAAACGCGCGAAACACGAGACCTGATTGGTCGGCGCGCCTGTCGCTTGTAATGCGTCGCTCTCAACGTGAGTCAGTTAAAGCGGGATGATTGTAGATTTTGGGAATTCACCCATCGCTACGACTAGGACATGGGACAAAGCGTTCCCGCCAGAGTTATGTCGCAGATATGAATGATCATGTAACTAGAACCGTGGTGAAGATACGAAATTATCAAATAAATCATGAGATGTAGACAATAAATGTTTGGTCGAAAATGCTAATTACTTGAATTTTATTTTTACAAAGATAGAAAGATCAATTGTAGGCTATGTAACAGTAACACGATATATTTTTGCTGTCGATTCTCATCTCACAGCGAACCGTTACATGAAAATATTTTGTAACATATTGTGAATTTTTTTTATCAATGAACATTATTTTAGAAGATACTTCACTCAATAGTGTGAAGCGGCACTAAAATATGTTCGAACGGAAAGCCACTACAATCATTTATATGTTACGTTGACACTGAAAGTATTACGCTGTGGGTATGTTTCCCCTTCCTCTTCCGTTTATTTTCAACAAATTGCGTGGAAAAGTGTGTAGGCCTTATTTCATTGACGCTTGGAGTTTGAAATTGAAAATTCTAGTAGACCACTTTTGTAGCCTTCGTAGTTACTTTGTTACGTTCAAAATAGAATGTCGAAACATAGTGTTGGTTATTGACTTATTTTCAATCTTTCAGTACTACCTACGTTGACGAAAACGGCCACCCCGTTACCGTGGAGCATTACGACGGATCCGAAGACCCGCAAGCCGTATATGCTGACGGAACCGATGACCCACAGGCAACATACGTGGACGGAAGCGAGGATCCACAGACAGCATACGTCGACGGAAGCGAGGATCCACAGGCAGGATATGTGGACGGAAGTGAGGACCCCCAAACAACATATGTGGATGGAACTGAGGACCCTCAGGCAACATTTGTAGACGGAACCGAGGACCCTAATGCAACATTCGTGGATGGAACCGAGGACCCCCAAGCGACATACGTAGACGAAACCACCTCTGCGTTCACCGATGACGCTGCCGCCGCGACGCAAGAGGAATTCACCGAGCCCGACGCGGCGATCTCTGACGAAACCTACGCCCAAGCGGCCGGAGAGAGTGAGGTTATGTTCGAAACCGAGCCGGAAGACGCCTTTGCAGAAGCCGCGCCCGAGAGCGAGACCATGTTCCAAAACGATCCGGTCGCTGCCGCAGACAACTACGACGAAACTGAACCGGCCATCGTCGAGGATCCTTATAACGGCGAACCGGTTGCCATTCAGTACGGCGGTGAACCTGTTGCAACAGACACGTTCCACGCGAGCGAAATAGCCGAAGACCGTTTCGGCAGCGAGATAACCGGCGACCAGTTTGGAAGCGAGTCCACCGCCGATCAGTTCGGCAGCGAAACGGCAAACACGGTCATCTCGGAAGGTTACGAAACCGCCAGCACGGATTACATCGCGTACGAGGCCGACAAGCCTGAGATGTCCGTCGAGCAGGCTCTCGAAGAGATGATGGGCGAAGAAAGCGGGGACGGAAACGTCGAACTGCGCCGCGTTCTCGACGAGGTCCTCACCGACGACGTCCCCAACGGAACCTCCTCGCTGTTGAAGAACGCCCTCCAGCAGTCGGGAATAGTTTCCGAGGAGCACGGCTCGCTGAAGGGGGCGCTGACGTACCAGATATCGCACGTCGACGGCAAACAACAGGTGCGGATAACCGGGGTGTCGGACGACGTCAAGTCGCCGTCGAAGGACATACCGTTTGCCGTCGGCCTCCTGCCGCTGCAGGACGCGTTGCAGAAGTTGCAGGCGATGCCCGATCACCAGCCGCGGAAGACCCGATCGTACGACGATGCCGCCAACCGGAACAAGAGGAAGAACTCCGGGGGTTCGGACGGCGGCCCGGAGAAGCGGATTCTCCTCACGGAAGACTGGAAGATCATGGAGGACAAGGAGGAGGAGGAAAGTGCCACGAAAAATGCCGAGGAAATGTCGAACGACTAGGCTGACGATCGATAGGAATAGAATTATAAATTTAATGATATATATGAGAATGCTAGAATTTAATATATGATACAGTTTTTTTTTGTTTGTTTTTAATTTTAAGATGGACTTTTTACACTCACTGAAATTTTGGATCTTGTATGATGGATGACACACAAAGTTTGTAGGCTAGTTTCAAATTTAATTTAATAATAATATATTATACGGTACCTTTGCTAATATATTTTGTTTGTTCTTAATCTGTAAGTAAATTGTCATTTTGTAATGTATTGATTCTTTCTGTGTTTATACACTCTTAATTCCGTACGGTTCAGTCGTTATCGTCATTGAGTAATCGCTAGCGTTCAAGAGGTACGGTAATTACACGCAACTACGTGGGAACCTTTAGTAGTGACACGCTACTTTTTTTCAAATGTTTATTTATTGATCAGTGTAGTGGTGTACTCAAACCAGATGCCGCGCGTACAATGTGCTTTGTTGGGTGAGTAGTCCAACGATAGGTACTTCAAATTTTTCAATATGTATTCATAATAATAGACACATAGAGTAGGTATAGTCTAGGGATAACATCGATTAATCGAGAATCGATTCTGATGTAAAACGATTTTCAAATCAAAAAATCGATTTTTCAAAACAAAGAAATTTTTTTTTTTCGGCTCAGTGCTGTACTTCTTTACGTCGTAATAAGTGCTCATTTCGTTGTCTATATTATTCTGTATTGTTGAGATATTACTATCTGGACAAAAGCTATCCCTTCGGTTACGTCTGACAGCCGAACGTTGACGGAAATACCCAAATGGTACAGTGCAGTTCAAAGAAGTCTCTAGCAGCTATTTTTCACGTGAACGTCTTGGGAAGGTTGAAAAAAAAGTTTCAAATTACACTACTTTTTTCGAATAAACTTTTTTTCAAATTTTTTTTTTCAATTTTTTTTTTCAAAATCGATTTTTAATCGATTCTGGAGCATAGAGAATCGATTCCCGATTTTGAGAATCGATGTCATCCCTAGTATAGTCGGACGCATTTAATTTAATATTGTGTCAACAGTTCGGGTTCGTAAATCAACTTGAGATCCGAATTGTTCTGTACTTCTTTCAACCTGCAGTGTGTGCGTGTAAATACAGTACTTAGTTCCTTCTTTTGAAGCTCCCCACGGAAAGCTGGTTTTCTCTTTCGAACGTTTCACGGTTGTACTTTGTTCGACGCTCTGCGCAGAGTCTGATGAAATCACGTTACACTATTTCATAGAGAAAACTCGGTTTTCGTGTGAACAACCAAACGAAGGCAACAATTTATTATATAGAAACTACTTATTTTCAGAGAGCATTACATTTATGTTTTGTACTTTTGTCTCGATTTCTTTTTCTACTGTAATTGTAGGAAGTTGTAAATATTACTCTTTATAATCTAGTAATAAATAAATGACAAGTTTTGAAATGTCAATTTGTATTTAGTTGGCTCTGTTTTTGTTGATTTCAATAATTACTGTATCAGTGAATGAATTTAATTGCCAAGGTAGCAGTCTGAAACTTTTATAAGATGATCGACGAGTGCTATAAATCAGGGTTGCCGTTTATTTCGATATTTACTATCGTTATTCGATCTCATCATTTTGATATGATATTGAAATTAATCGTTTCGATTAGGATATTGTGGAATCAAAAATGAATTCGATATTGAATAAACTAGGAAAACGCTATATACGCGTTGTGAGACTAGCGTAAAGTAATAGTATGTCGACTTCTTTGCCAAACTTTTGCCTAAATTTGCCAATTGGGTAATATTTTAGTTATAAATGGGTAAAAACGGCTTCGAGTGGTACCAATTTGGCAAATTTCATGTTTTTTCTTCAAAATAGCACACCCGATCAAGCTGAGAATTTCCATAAATGTGTATCAATATGTAATTCAACTCCACACAAAATTTCAATTTTTTGGAAAATACAAATTTTTCAATTTTTTTTTCGCCGTGTTATTCTAATGGGTATTTTTGACATTTCTAAAATCCATAAAAATGAAAGTTATCACCCGATGATATCACAAAACTATACAGATCTAAGCTAGATGAGGAAGCGTAATAAAAAAAAGTTTGAAGTTGATAGCTGTAGCCGTTTGACCTGTGGAGAACCGACAAAAAACATATTAAAAAAAAAAAACATAAAAACGAACACCAATTTTTTTCAGTATGCCAAATTGAATCCTCGCTAAAGCTCGTCTAATAAATGGGTGTCTGTCGAAATACCGATTGATAGAGTAGATTCACTATGGGAATCATAGTGACCTATGCGTATTCTAGTCCAGCTTTGGGCTGTCGATCATTTGTTGACACTCGAATATGTATTTTGAGACGAAAACAAATCTTCACTACGCGTCGGACAATAATTACGGAAGATTGAAACAACACAAATTAGACCTAAAGAAGTCGATAATTTCGATCGATATTCAACATCTAACAGAACTTCAAATTTTTCGTTATTTTCGATCAATTTTCGTGTGGTGTATTTGGTATTATTGAAAAATTCTTGAACAAACGGCAACCCTTTTGATGATCACTGTCAAGGTACAAGCCCGCGTAAGATACAGATTAGTAAATAAACCTTCCAAATCATTGGTATCACCTGATGAATATCACGCTTGTAGTCCGACAGTGCATAGATATATATTACCTTACCGAGATACGTTACTCCTGCGGCCTATAGCGACGTATGCTCGTCCCAATCTCGGCAGCCATATTGGACATTTACAAATAGAATCTAAGCAAGGCGTTCTATATTATCACTAATATATGTCGAAATGTCGGAAACTTCCCGGTTTGCAGAGCGGAGTGAAGCTACTGCCGAGACACAAATATGTACGCCTACTTAATGTTGAGTAATGTATCTCGGTAATATAGATGTATGGACAGTGGAACCTGTATCGATTGTTTTAGGAACGACTTTGAGAAACCATTCATGCAGAAAATGGTACAAGAATATGGGGTTTTGAATTGAAAAATGTATGCATCTCTTGTCGTTGGTGGATGATGCATGAGACGATGGGATGATGAGATGAAAGTTCATTTTATTATGTTTTTTTGGATAGTTGGAAGGAGTCGGTACTGAGACGTATGGCCAAGTGGTTAATACACTGAACCGTCATTCAGGAGACCGGGGTTCGATTCCCGCCATGATCGACTATCCTGACAGGGTTTTTTCGTGGCTTCCCTCTGTCGTTCAAGTCAATACTGGGATGGTTCCTTAACAACAGGCCACGACTGACTTCTTCCCACTATCCGAAAACACCTAATAAAATAACTAGTCTCATCATCCGATCATCGAATATATCATTGACCGACGCTAATAAATCGTAGTCATCAGTAGAGTGCGTCGTTAGACCCAATGTAAATAAATGAATAGAAGTCGGCCGTGGCCTGTTGTTCAGGAACCATCCCAGTATTGACTTGGAGGACAGAGGGAAACTATAGGAACATGATCCATTTGTGAGGAGATACAATTTGTCATCATCACATTAGGCTTTCAATAACAGTTACAATCTCAGTCAGGTAGCAAATATAATTCAATAAAATAAGTGAGATCCAACTTCTATAGTTTTGAACGGCTAAACTTGGACCAAATTGAATAGTTGGAAAGATTTTTACAATATTTTTTTCTGTTCTGTATTACGTAATGAAAACAAGATGCTCACTTCAATATACAAAAAAATCATGTGCAACTAACTATTCATTCAAAATTTGGAAATATAAATAATACTTTCTGGCTTGATAAAGTTCTCAAGATGATTGACGTGTCTAGTGAAAGGGTAGATGGACAAAGTGGGATGTATCTTGGAATCGGCGCGGGTACAGCAGCCTTACACCGAGGAGCGACGTGAACCTTCTTCAACGACGGTCCAAGATCGACTGAGGCTGCATCACCTGTTCCAGGTCTCAAGCGTGCCCTCACCCTCTTGAAAGTCTTTACTAAACATACCTGGTAATGGATTATATTGTATAAGAATACACATTTTTCGAATAAAAGAAGAAAATGTTTCATTCATAAGTCTTTCGTATGATGGATATAAGCATAAACTCAATTTTACCATACATCAATCAATCAAACTATTTAGAACAACAGTGTTAGAAATGAGTTAGACTCCATTTTGTTATTATTGAGATTGAAATTAGGAATAGAGAATGATGAAAAAATGTGAAATGTGCCACCAAGTTTGTAAAAAATTCAATGCATAGATAAAAGTTTCATTCATACTTGGAAAACCAATTTTTCTTCTGTTTCTTCAATTTTTCTTCAATTTGTGATGCCATTTGGCATTTAATCATAGATATAATATATCAGGTGATGGATATCTATGCACATTTGATAATATTATTTGAAACTATAATTTCTTACTGTACACTCCTGAAAAACTAATTAAGAAAGACAAAAAAAAACCTGAAAAAGTAATTTTCTTCAAAATGAAATTGATTGTCTCAAAATTCAAACTTAGGAATGATATGCATTATTCGGAAGTTCTATGTTGTGCTCATCTATACAAGAGTAGCTGTCGAAAGTTTTAGTATCGCCACAAGTGCATATAGTACTAAATTGATAAAGTTGGTAAACCAGTGTAAGTGGAGCTCGTAGGCCTATACCCTCCTCAACTTCTCTGATTCCCTGGTAGCAAACCTAGCCTAATACATACTAAACTGATGGATGAAAACTCTAATTAGGGCAGGCAAACATCATGAGTTAGGAGGCTAGCTGTAAGCTCTCGCAAACAACTGCATACTTTTGATATTGAACAAAACTCTAGCCTCGCCGCAGGGTCTTGTAATTTGAACAAACTTGTTAACATTTCTAACTGAAGTACGCGGGAAACATAATCCAAGAGGAAGGTAGCTATGAACCCCTGCAGGGTCTTTTAATTCGAAGAAAATTGATATAATATCTAACTGAAGTACGCGGGAAACATGATGGAAGAGGAAGGTAGCTATGAACCCCTGCATGGTCTTTTAATTCGACGAAAATTGATATAATATCTAACTGAAGTACGCGGCAAACATGATGCAAGAGGAAGGTAGCTATGAACCCCTGCAGGGTCTTTTAATTCGAAGAAAATTGATATAATATCTAACTGAAGTACGCGGGAAACATGATGGAAGAGGAAGGTAGCTATGAACCCCTGCAGGGTCTTTCAATTCGAACAAAATTGATATAATATCTAACTGAAGTACGCGGCAAACATGATGCAAGAGGAAGGTAGCTTTGAACCCCTGCAGGTTCTTTTAATTCGACGAAAATTGATATAATATCTAACTGAAGTACGCGGGAAACATGATGGAAGAGGAAGGTAGCTATGAACCCCTGCAGGGTCTTTTAATTCAAGCAAAATTGATATAATATCTAACTGAAGTACGCGGAAAACATGATGCAAGAGGAAGGTAGCTATGAACCCCTGCAGGGTCTTTTAATTCAAGCAAAATTGATATAATATCTAACTGAAGTACGCGGCAAACATGATGCAAGAGGAAGGTAGCTATGAACCCCTGCAGGGTCTTTCAATTCGAACAAAATTGATATAATATCTAACTGAAGTACGCGGGAAACATGATGCAAGAGGAAGGTAGCTATGAACCCCTGCAGGGTCTTTCAATTCGAAGAAAATTGATATAATGTCTAACTGAAGTACGCGGCAAACATGATGCATGAGGAAGGTAGCTATGAACCCCTGCAGGGTCTTTCAATTCGAACAAAATTGATATAATATCTAACTGAAGTACGCGGCAAACATGTTACAAGAGGAAGGTAGCTATGAACCCCTGCAGGGTCTTTCAATTCGAACAAAATTGATATAATATCTAACTGAAGTACGCGGCAAACATGATGCATGAGGAAGGTAGCTATGAACCCCTGCAGGGTCTTTCAAATTGAACAAAATTGATATAATATCTAACTGAAGTACGCGGCAAACATGATGCAAGAGGAAGGTAGCTATGAACCCCTGCATGGTCTTTTAATTCGACGAAAATTGATATAATATCTAACTGAAGTACGCGGCAAACATGATGCATGAGGAAGGTAGCTATATGAACCCCTGCAGGGTCTTTCAATTCGAACAAAATTGATATAATATCTAACTGACGTACGCGGCAAACATGTTACAAGAGGAAGGTAGCTATGAACCCCTGCAGGGTCTTTCAATTCGAAGAAAATTGATATAATGTCTAACTGAAGTACGCGGCAAACATGATGCATGAGGAAGGTAGCTATATGAACCCCTGCAGGGTCTTTTAATTCGAAAAAAATTGATGCAATATCTAACTGAAGTACGCGGCAAACATCATGTTGTAGGAAGTTAGCTGTAAGCCCCGGTAGACAACTTCATACTTGTGATAAATTGATCAATAATCTAGCTGGGGTACACGGGAAGCATCAGGGTAGGAAGTTATAATAATAATACAATATAATAATAATGTCTTTATTCAGTAACACAGCTATATATCAAATACATGAGATAAGATTAAATTAGATCGGATATAAGATTACGGTTGAATCAAAGGTGATTTAGATGGTAAATTTAGATGATCAACAATACAATTAGACAGCTGAGTTTTTTTTCCATCTGCCAAGTCTTTATGTGCATTGAATCCAGTATCTACATGTGATACTGCATATACTGACTACTCTCTCTTTCAAATTACAGAATATTGCTCACGATTAAACACTTTTTTCAGATTTTCATACATTCTTGTCCCATATTGTGTAATATTGCATCTCTGCTCTACCTTTTATTTTAAATTCATAAAGGTTTTGTGGCAATTTGTGGTTCTACATTCATAAACTCCATTTCTTAATACTCCCCTCAAATATTCACGCAAGATGCTTTTTTTTTTACCTTGAACACAAATATTGACATATTATATAATATTCTTTGTCTGAAATTCCAAAGTGCTATAACATCAGGTCAAGTTTGAGAAAAATATGGCTGGGGTACATGGCAAAACTAATTTGAGAAAAATCCAACTGAGGTAAAACATCCTTGGGTAATATGGTGAGATGATACAAAAAAATTTGATGAGCTTGGGTATAAGACTTCCATTTCACAAGACGCAAAAAATCGGTTTCGTTTTTATGTTTCATCATTTTTTTTTTACACTTGGCATATCAGCACGTACACTGGAAATAATTTCCGCCAGTCAAAGTAATCAAGCAACTTGAAACTTTTTCTAGACATGGCATGGTACATTATACCAGAATAGGTTGGGATTTTTGAGCAAAATCCATCTTTCAATCACTATATTTAGCCAAACAGTCTTCTATAATGTACTTATAAGTAACGCACTCCACAGATTATCTGTAGAATAATTGACGGTCAAAATGTACGGATTTTATTTCAATTTTAGAAAAGAAATGATACTGCAAGTGATGCTTGTACTTTTTAGGTTCCACACCCGAGAAGTGAGAGTGAATTATATAAAAACCTCCGCTAGATTATGCTAATTACATAAAATTGCAGACTTGAAATTCACATACTAATCTACTATCATTAAACTAAAATATTTAGGCCCGGTATTACCAAGTCCGGTTAGCCTTTATCTGACAGTTCAAACTTGTTATCACCATGGTTACCTATGCTATTTGTTTTCACCAACTCTCAGATAAATACCAACTGGCCGTGGTAATACCAGGCCTTAGACTAAAATCATTAGACTAAAATCTACATACATTTACGCTCAGAAAAACTACCGTATCCAAGTTTCACCCTAATTTCATTTCAGCCAATTACAAAACTGAAAAGATTTTCCTCCACATCCACCCCAAACCACTACAGCTGGCCAGGCTGTATAGTGACACTTAATAAGAAATAATAAAAGTCACAGGTGTTCGGAAGTAGCTCATTGTCGACTGTGGAAGAAGGTCGTGTGGAGGTCATGTCGGTTGAAATATATTTCGACTCGTGCCGTAGTGGTACTGAACCGATCGACCGTCTCTATCAATGAGTATCAATAATCATCATTTTTTTTACCCTTCTAGCTCGGTACCGTGCAACCATAGATATGTATTATCTTACCAAGATACGTTACTCCCGCAGCTGATGGCGAGATATGCTCGTTCCAATCTTGGTGGCCATATTGGACGTTTACAAATATAATCTTAGCAAGGCATTCTATATTATCACCAATATATGTTGAATATGGCGGCAACTTCCCGGTTTGTACAACGGTGTGAAGCTGCTCCTGATACAAAAATATGTACGCCTTCCTAAAGTTGAGTAACGTATCTTGGTAATATATACCAGGGGTTATATTAGTGCGCAGTTGACCCTAATATGCGCAGTTCTAAACTTCAAAAATGCAGCTCTCAATTTCAATTTGCGCAGCTGTAAAATCAAGTCTCTGTATTTAATAATTCACTATAATTATACTAAATAACATCAATAATAAATATAAGTAATAATGCATTATGAAGCAACAGCCTTAAGCCTACATATTCCCAAGTAGTAACAAGATACTTGAAAAAACAAAGTTTTTCAAAAAATTCCCTGCGGGGCTGTGGTTCCCCCCCTCCCCCCCAGTATCTGCGCGGGACCTACCTCTTTATATAATTGATTTTTTCATATGCGCAGTTCTAAATTTTCACTAATATAACCACTGATATATACTGTATATCTATGGAGTGACCGTCCCTGCTATTACACACCATTTAAAGATTATAGATTAGGTGAGATAAGGGATGTGGAAAGGGTTCAAAGGATTGCAGTAAGAAGGGTACAGGTAGGGTTAGGAGGTGGAAATGGGGTGAGAATGAAAGGGGGGAGACGGTGAGAATGTTGGAGAGTCCAACTGAGATGATGTGAGACCTGGGATGGAAGAAATTGGAAATACGGAGGACGGAGGATCGTTTATGTGATTTCTTCAGGGTAACGGAGGGAGAGGGGGTTTAGGGAGAGCTGCATGAGTTGATTGAAAGGAATAATTCAGGGTATGGAGGTAGGCGGGGTCATGATAAAGCGGTAGTCATAAAGGGGGCTAGATTAGATGTAGGTAAATGCTCTTTCTTGAATAGGACAAGTAGGGACTGGAATGGGCTTAGTATAAGTGTGTTTGAAGGGGATGAAATTAGGTTGAAGTTATTCCGTCAGAGGGTTAGGGAGGTGTTTGGATAGGGGTAGTTAGGGAATTTGCCACCGCGCATTTATGTGTAATTGCAAGAGTTTAAAATAATAATAAACTAGCGTGCAGGTCGGGTTATTTGTAGAGACACGACCTCTAGATATTGTTCTTTTCATTGAAAACTCATCCAGTTTTCAACATTGAAAAATTCATATTGATACTATCAAAATCTACACAATAATAACAGAATTTGATAAATGTACACATTTAACCCCATCAATTCCCCAACACATCAAAGATGTACCGATACACATATGCTGGTGGGTTCCAGTCTGACAGATTCGCTACCAGTTCAAACAATCGTTTCCTTTATCATTTATTAGCAACAGTTTGGTGTGTCGATCTTCTAACCATAGATATATATTAGGGATGGCATCGATTCTCAAAATCGGGAATCGATTCTCTATGCTCCAGAATCGATTAAAAATCGATTTTGAAAAAAGAAAAATTGAAAAAAAATATATTTAAAAATTTTTTTTTTTTAAAAAGTTTATTCTTAGAAAAGTAGTGTGATTTGGAACTTTTTTTTTCAACTTTCCCAAGGCGTTCACGTGAAAAATAGCTGCTAGAGACTTCTTTGTACTGTACTGTACCATTTGGGTATTTCCGTCAACGTTCGGCTGTTAGACGTAACCGAAGGGATAGAATAATACAGAATAATATAGACAATGAAATGAGCACTTATTACGACGTAAAGAAGTACAGCACTGAACCAAAAAAAATAAAAATTTTTGATTTGAGAATTGTTTTACATCAGAATCGATTCTTAATCGATGTTATCCCTAATATATATATTACCAAGATATGTTACTCAACGTTAAGAAGGCGTACATATTTGTGTCTCGGCATTAGCTTCATACCGCTTTACAAACCGAAAAGTTTTGTGGATCACCAAATATAATGCATTAATGATGAATGTATAATCTTGCAACTAGAATCCTCTATCTCTCTCTATTCCTCTATCTTTATCAGAATTGTGGAAATATATTATGGGCAAGAACAAATCTGTGTGTAATTGTAATTTAAATAATATCAACTCACAATTTTTAATATTCATGCATTCTTACAATGTAACCAAAACTTTCGAAGTTTAAAATGTACCAACATTAACACTAATGGTAACAATGACAATATGTTAGTTCAGTCGAGTCTTACATAGATTAGTATTGAAATAAAGTAAACAAAGAATGCATAAAATTGTAAGTTGTCCAGGTTTTATTCTTAAGTACAGTACACTGGCCTTATTTGATTTGTGAACCTAATAATAAGTACTGGAACAAATGAGAAGGTAATGTATGATTATTTCAAGATGTTTACAAACAGTCCTGTCCTACACGGGATTCGAACCCACGCCCAAACAAAATTTCTGACGCAGTCTTTAATTTTCTGGGTCAGTCTCCAGATAGGTATTCAGCTATTTCTGCTTAAAATTATAATAATACATAATAGGCAAGAACATTTTGTGAATATAGAATAAAAAGTGGTGCAAAGCGTTAATAAAACGAAAAAAACTGTATAATGATGTTGAATAACTTAGTGTGCATAGGAAAAAAATCTGAGGCTTGATATACAGTAGTGGTTAAATTAGTGAAAATTTAGAACTGCGCACGTGAAAAAATCAATTATATGAAGAGGTAGGTTCCGCGCAGATACTGGGGGGGTTGTGGAGGGGAGGGCCCCCCCATCACAGCTCCGCAGGGAATTTTGAGAGTGAATTTTGTGCCGAGAGTAACACCAGGGAGGGAATCAAACTTGGTTACTTAAAAATAGCAACACTACTTCAAGGGCGTAATTGGCTATTGGATTCACTTCCCCCCTTAAGCTCATCATAACCATGGTGTTAGCAACTAATTTAATGCACGGAATTTCAATGACGAATTCTTCTTTGATAACGTTCATTATTTAACAATATTCGTTATTTTACAACTGCGCAAATTGAAATTAAGAGCTGAATTTTTGAAGTTTAGAACTGCGCATATTAGGGTACTACCGCGCACTAATAACTAACAATAACTCTAATATAACCTCTGGCTTGATATATGAATTGGGTTACTACCGCTCTACTCGAGAGCGACCAAGGCAGTATCCAGAACGTCAAGAATCTCGTGTGTTTGTGTACTTATTTGTTTTCTATCAACGGGCTCTCCACAACTCTCCACAATCCCACCAGCTGCTAGGTTTCACGGGGAAAGAAACTAATTATTTGAGTAACTTGACCCCATTTGACAGGACGACTCGGGGATCAGTGCTGAATTTTGTGCTAATAGTAACTCTAATACAGGAAGATGAAGCAGTGATATACAATTGGACGATACGTAATAACTTGTACAGTGAAACCTCTATGTATCGTTCCCGGATCCATCGTTTTCCTGCTTATATTATTCATTTTGTCTAGCCCCACTGCCATATGATCAATGTTGAATTTTCCTGGATGGATGGTTTTCCTGGATAGATGGTTTCATTACCCTGGTCCCTTGAAAAACGATGGATAGAGGTTTCACTGTAACTTGAACTCCGATACTTTGAGCTTAATTCTAGATAACATGGGACAAGATTTTCACGCACCCGGTTCGAATCACAATCGAATTATTCCACTTTTTTTTAAAACAAAATAACAATTTTTGCAACTACAATTTGGTCAATTTTGTAATGCGCACGAGATAAAGCAATGTCACGCTCGATTTGATTTACATCACATAACTATTTCACTATTATGTGACTTTTTCAGAGCATCTAGCCATCTGCATAATAGGCCTATTTCACAAAATACAAACGATTTCAAAGAGATCCGCAGGAAAAAGTTGCAGGTACGCTGTTAGTGCTAAAAAGTGGAACTAGAGAAAAGTCACAGAATAATGCGCGCGCATATTCTCAACAATGATATTGATTGAAATATTGCATTGTTGACTAAACTTTGCAACCATTCGTCGGCCATATTGAGATTTAGAAGCGCATTCTATTGTTACTTTTTGTGTCGAATAGAACAGGAAGGCAGTGACACAATCGATTGGAACTCAAGGTGCATATATCAACACACAACCGGAAAGGTTTCTAAACGTGTGAAGTAATCCAAGGTCTGTAGATGTAGATTGAGCTGACAGAACATTTTCCATTCTAGATTTCCATACTTCTAAGCTAATCTCACAACGCATATACTGCGTTTACCTATAGTGTAAATAATGGACGGTCTGATATTTGGAAAAAAAACTCCTTTGCGAAGTCTAGAGGTCATTGTTCTGGATGAATCGGTTCCCCTCGGAGTGTTTCCCGGAGTAACGGTATCGGCACTTGCTGTAAGCACCTGTAACATAAGAGAGGAGAAATCCAGGTTAAAGTTATTTTGTAAAAGTTTATTAACTCTTTGTTAATCTACGTACAACATCGAATACGAGCCAGTCAAGATACGAATAGGCTTCCATCAAGTGACATCACTCATTGTCGAAAGAGACAGACCACAATGTCAACCAGTTGGAATTAACCAATCAAAATATTTGGTAATCCACCAGTTCGCTGTGTTGCTATGGTAACGATTGTTTGTCATTTGTTACGTGACAGAAGCCTATGTGACCGCGTAAGCCACGCCCCTGAACCAATCACAGACGTGTTATACAAGAATGAGACCAAGCATTCCGAACAATATCTCTCGAATATTCTTATAACCGCCACCAAGTTCGAGTATCAGCATTAGCTCAGCGCTATGGCATCTTATTACTACGCCAAGATCCAGGGTTCGATTCCCACCATGGTCTACTTCTTTTCTTCTTTCTTTTATAGGCCTATAAATGGTTTCAACTCAAGGTTATGGGGTTGGTTGATTTATTTTTTTATCTACCGATATTGTTGAACCAATATTGGAATTATTCTTCATTACGAATCGGTAGAGACATGTAAAAATAGCAATTGCTGTAAAAGTGATGAAATGTAAAAGTGCTTATTTACATGTTTTTCTGATATTTCTTCATCTTTCAATAAGTATTGTCTTGTTCTGTTATGTTTTTGAAAAGGCGACAAAGTGCTACAAACGTCTGAATCTGCTACGTTTCAATGTATTGGCGATATTGATGCTATATTTGGAATAGAAGCATTGTAGATGCTATTTTTTAACAAAATTGTTCCAATTGAGGTGTAAACGGGTGAAATTAGTTGGCGAAATGAGTAGGCATATCTATTTGTGAGGGTATTATCACTTTATTGCATTTTACCGCAAATCCGTAGTGTTTGTAATTCTTGAGATATATGTGGCGGAAGTGCACCCTGTAAATCTGTCTAAGATGCGGGCTCTTAAGTTGAAAGTTCTGGCATCGTAGGGGACGTCCATAAATTACGTCACAGCTGAGGGAGGCAACTGTGTGACGTACAATTTGTCTGTTCTTGAATTTGGCGCTATTCTTATAGCTTCTTATATTTATACCCACCCTAGAAACAGCAGATGCATATCAAATAATTATTAAGGTCGACTACTTAAAAAGCAAACATAAAGAAATGAATATTTTGATTTTATCACTTTATTTTATCTTTGCTGCTTGTTAATTTCAATTTTTTGTAAGAGTGGGAGGGGGGTGTGTGAATTTGTGACGTATTCAAAGGGGGGGGGGGGGTGGGTAATAGGTTTTGTGACCAATTGTGACATGGGAGGGAGGGTTGGTTCAAATTAGCCTAAAAAAGTGTGACATAATTTATGGACGACCCCTTATTTTCATATGACCAACTGGTAAGTTAACGACATTATTGGACAAAAGATTGGACAAAAATGACGTCCTGGGCGGGAGTTGGTCATCTATCTAGGACGACACTCTACGAAGTGACGCTGTGCGTACCTATGTGTTTGCCCGCTTCACGCCGTGAATCTGGCAACGGTGTGTATAAAGCTTCCAACGGATCGACGGTCATCGGAATGTTTGGCGGATCGAAATGCTGGAAAAAAGCAGAACAACATTCAGTATACGTACTCAAGTAACTCTATTTTCTTGTCCCCTTCCTACATTTTCAATAATCCCAGTCGGGTGTTCATCATAAAGTCGTGAAAACCCAAGCTGGGGTAGATCCCATAAAACGTAAACACCACCTGGTGCAAGCGCAAGCACACTCCTTCTTTTTCTTTTCTAGTAACATTCCGATGGCGTCTATCGTCATCTCTAGTTAGCCAATCAGCCGCAACGTCTCAGTTGACCAATCAGATGCGAGCACTTGTCTCTATGTAACAGCTGATTATGTTCACTTTTCTTGTGACCTTCAGGCAAAGTGGTTCTATGTTTGTAGTAAAAGGGTTTTGTGAACATCAACAGTGATACAGTGAAACCTCAATGCATCGTTCCCAGATCCATCGTTTTCCTGCTTGTATCATTCATTTTTTCTCACCTCACTCTCTTATAACCAATGTTAAATTTACCTGGATGGATGGTTTTATTTTCCTGGTCCCTTGAAAAACGATGGATAGAGGTTTCACCGTATATGATCATTTATACGATTATCCGTTTGAACGATTATTTTCCTCAGTGCCCTCAGTCGTATAAACGACGTTCTACTGTAGTACACAACATACTTGACGGGCGAGTCAGTGATGTCTTACCGACGATGTGTTGG
Source organism: Brachyptera risi (assembly GCA_964007535.1). Taxonomy (NCBI): domain Eukaryota; kingdom Metazoa; phylum Arthropoda; class Insecta; order Plecoptera; family Taeniopterygidae; genus Brachyptera; species Brachyptera risi. Next base: position 24,144,784 of record OZ023335.1, on the reverse strand, counting down.
GTCGATGAACCTTCATGAACTTTCCTCTCCGCCCCGCTTCGTCTCGTTCCTTCGGACTGACGGCCGTCGAGTCGAGGAAGCAGAGACTCGGCAGTCGATACAGCACGTACATTCTACGACACAGATCAACCGATATGACACGTACATTTCACGACACAACCAATCAATACAACACGTATGTACATTCTATAAAACAACCAATCGACACAACACGTACGTAATTCTACGGTGCAGATCAACCGATATAACAATTGTACATTCTACAAAACAGATCAACCGATAGTACAACAAGTATATTCTACTATACAGATGAACTGATATAACACGAATTCTACAGCACGGATCAATAGATATGAGACGTACATTCTACGATACATTCTGCGATACCCGGTACTTTACACGGTTATTGGGACCCACCTTAAAAACCCCATTCTAGTTAACCACAATTGGGTTTCTTAATTTGATGCATAATTTCTAACCGTTTGTTACTTTATAGTTATCAGTTGACTGCTAATTTATATCAACAAATTGTTATTATTTTATATATGGTAATATAGATATACAGTGTAATTATGTATGTCATCAACAAGCAACATATGACGATACAAAATGGTGATATACATGACCATGAAACTAGGGTAAAGGGAGATTTTCATACTTCTATGTACAACCAAGGTCCTAGTGCCGTAGACATAAAATTGTTTAACAAGTTACCAGTAAATATAAAGATGTTGAAAGAACGTAAGAATTTTAATAATATTTTAAAGAAATACTTTTTAGACGAATGTTTCTATTCTGTTAATGAATTTATTAATCGTTAAAAATAATTTTCTTTGTTAGGCTTAAAATATGTTATACTCTGAAAACGACATCTGGTTTTTCTTTCTTCTACTTTTTCAAGTAAATGCATTTATGTGCATTTTATACATGTATCTGACTCTGTACTGTGAATATTGTAAATTAATTATAATAATGTACAGTGAATAATTTTTATAATATTATCATTATCTAATTGACATTGACAATATCATTATGTATGATCAATCTGTCCAATAAACATATTATTATTATTATTATTATTGTTTTATATATTATTAATATATATTATATTTATATAATATATATTAATATATATATTTAATATATATTTATTATTATTATTATTATTATTATTATTATTATTATTATATGTACAGCCAGTACAGGTATATAAATTTTTTTAATAACATCGAATCTTGATACAAAATCATTGTTCCCCAATTAAGGCTATGGATTGAAGATAGGATCATTTGGATGAGGCACCACAAGGGCGATCTTAACTACCACATATAAGTCTCATTTAATATGGATATTATTCAATACTAAGTTAGCCTTACTGACATCATGAAACTATTCTAGATACAGTCGGACCCGCATATAACGAATTTCAAGGGGAATGTAAATCTGTTCGTAAAAACAGAATTTCGTTATAGAGATTTATTGCTTTTTTTCATAACAGCACTTGAATTTTAGAGATTTATAAAGATAGGCCTACATTTACGACTTGGGCCCTAGTATAGTACTGTATTAGGTGACATATTATCATCGCATCGTATCATCACTTAGTATGTTTGTAGAAAGTAATAGAAAACAACAATGTCCTTTCATAAAGAACTTGTCATCTGCTATCACATGACACCACCACTCTCCACTTCTCGTGTTTTATTTCCTAGGTTACAGGACACTATCACGAATGGAAATGAAGGAATGTAAACAAAAAATAGATAAACAAAGTCATTGAAGATGTCACCATCACGTTATTATTTAGCGCGCGTTGAGAGAGTGTTTGGTTTTGGGCCGTTCCACTGTGCGTGGGACGTTGAGGGAGGGGGGTGCAGCAAGAGTTATGACCACGTGCTGTACGCGTCACCAGCTGCTACGATGTACAGTCCGTTCAAAATTTATGTAACCTGAAAATAAATTCACGCAAAATGCTCCGATTTTCGAACATTTTGTTGGAAATAGTTGAAAATAATGAGCAAAATATGCTGAAAAGTGACAAAAAATTCGTAATAACCGAATTTTGAAATATAAATCACTTCGTTATAGGTCTTTACTTAACATTGTAAGGATAGGAGATTTGAAGGGGGATGGTAATTAATTCGTAAAAACCGAAATTTCGTTAAAACCGAGTTCGTTATATGTGGGTTCGACTGTATAAGTAATCATTTTTTACCAGGTAGGCCGTATAATCACATAATTTTTTATTAGAAATGAGAGTGTTTCTCTTTTATTCTTTAAGATGATCACATTTACATCAGAACGAGGAAGAAAATATTTTAATTCGAGTTCACTCATATTGCACTCGGTTCAACTGTTTTTCAAGATTGTTCAAACCCGATAATGGGCAGGACTTTCAAAAAAGTCCCCAGGTTTTAGCCAACCCTGGCGCCAGTCCACGCCTGGGCAAAGTCAGCACCGAAACCCAAAGATTCCGTCCGTTTGCCGGTCGCTTATGGTGTTAAGACTGAGTTCTAAATTTCGTTCCATTTTTTTATGTGCTGTCCTTGGGAAAAACAATCGCTGCAATTTCTATTGAGCAATTTGTTATTTTTTTTTTTTATATTGGGTTTTAGTGACGCACTGTAATGATGACTTGAGATCTATTGGCGTCGGATAAATGATTAATGGGATGGTGGGATGATGAGATGAAGGTTTCTTAGGGTGATGGGAACTATAGTGGGAAGGAAGCGGTCGTGGCCTATATTGTGGGAACCATCCCAGCATTAGCCTAGACTACAGAGGGAAACCACGAAAAACCCCTGTAAAGATGGACGGTGGCGGGGATCGAACCGGGTCCGATATGTCCCTCCACCTCCCGGGGCACACGAAGCAAGTGCGCTAACCACTCAGCTACTGTGCCGGTAATTTGGTACCAAGCGCCACGCATTCTGCTACCCTCAAATATTGGCATTTCAGGTGGCCGTTGCTACAGCTGAGCCGACAGATACGTAATTCTGTTCAACAAAGTTGGTTCCTTGTATCAGTATTAGATGACTCACTATCGGTATTTCTACAGATTTGACTGATGAATAGACCTTTTTCATAATTCAATGCGCAGGCACGTCACGCCTCCTAGCGTCCAAGATCGCTGATATTGCATTCTGGGAGTTTTAGTACCATTGAAAAAGTCGGTCTGCTTATCCACAGGGTTAAAGGCAAAACACCAGGATATAAAACTTATATTATCTCTCATTCCACTTTCTCTGACAGTGTATAAATCTCTCAGTAGGCCCTATATAGTAGTAGCAGTAGTAGTGTTTATTCCTTTTTAAAACCCTCTTTCGAGGAAATCGGTAGGCCTACAAAATTTACATATTTCACAATATAACTTATTAATAGCATTACATTTGAGTAAATATATGAATGTTGAAACTACTATCATAGTATAAGTAAATAAGTTCACTGTAATGCACAATAATATAAATTATTCGTGCTAATTAGCATTGGCAGCATAGGACTTTCGACCGCAGGTAATAACATCCTGTTAAAGTTCAAACATCGCCGCTAGATGGCTAATTTTTTTCAAAAAAGGTCTATTGTTACATATTTTCAACATTGGTGGGATAGGGAGTCAAGTCACTGGATGTAAGAGACCGGCAAATCAACGCAACTCTCAATGCATCTTGATCGGGACGAAGATGAATTGAGGGTTGCGTTGGTTTGCCGGTTGGAGATAGTGACTTCACTTCCTATCCCTCCCATGTTTATAATGTGTTCCAATTCACGAACCACATTTCAAGAACTATCGATCGTGCGTAGGGAGTAGTGATAAAAGGAACTAACTTCACGTTCAAGTCGCCTTAGCTAATAACAGCTGTCATCAAGTTTGTCAGCCATTTCTAAAAACAACACTAGATAAAGCAGTGATCTTTGGTTCTCAGAAAAGTACTCAGAAGATGGAACGTGCTTTAATGTCAAGTGTAGTCACCATCTTCTGGCAGCAAACCAACGCAACCCTCAATGCATCTTGTTGACACTTACCTGTAAGCCCGATAGTCTTGCTCGTCCGTGTCACTGTCCGACAGCTGGTCGGGACAGGCCGAGTTGCCGAGCAGGCTGAGGTAACGCAGAGTGGGGAGGCTGTGCGACAATTGGCACAGCAGAAGCTCCAAGTTGCAGATCTACGACCAGGACAGATCTAATGTTCAACGTCACCAGATGTTTTATACATTAGAACAGTCGTAGAGGCGTTGAATCGGATATTGGTATCAGGCTTTAACCACTTGGCGGCTGTGAACGCGTATATGCGTCCACGCGCTGTGGTCCTGACAGGCCGTGAACGACGCTTATAACTAAGCGTTTCTACACTTTTCGATGCGCTGCATTCAATATCTCAACAGCAATACGTCATATTGACATCCGCGACTTGTAGGCCTACTGACATCTGGGAGATGGGTTGAGAAATTGGTGTAATTTTTTTTGGGCCAATAGAATAGGCTAATTGATACAATACAGTCAGCTATTATTCCAGAACATTGTTCTCGGCTAAATGTATCAAACTGACAAGCCTCTGAATGCTAAAAAACAGTGATATTGACAAACTTATTGTTTCACATCAAGTACAATAGGCCTAATAGGCCTATATCAATAAAATAAAACTACCGGTATATATACCGTACGGTATACGGTATTTATACGGTAAATATGTTTTTCCATACACCCTTATTAGGATTTATCCTGAAGGGTATCACTACTGTAAAGTTATTGGAAATAAAAAATTATTATTATTATTATTATTATCTGTTTTTGATATAAACGTTATAAAAGGCCATATATAAACACAAGTAGGCCTATCTGTTTGATATAACTGGAAAATAACCCAGCCTGGGAGGTAGGGTAGTGTTTCCCTAACCTGACTGTCAAGTGGTTAACAATCAGGTTAAAAAACCTTGCCCATGCCCAGTCTGGGTTATTGGTCCACGTCACTCTTTACGCAGACACCTGTCATGGTTATGTCTAGTTACGAGGAGTGGTTAATACTCTGAACCGTCATGCAGGAGACCGGGATTCGATTCCTGCCATGGTTGGCCATCCTGACAGGGGTTTTCCATGGTTTTCCCTCAGTCGTTCAGGTTGATACTAGAATGGTTCCTTAACAACAGGGCATGACTGAATCCTTCCCACTATCCAGAAACACCTAATAAAATAACCCTTCATCTCACCATCCCATCATCTCATATATCATTCACCGACGCCAATAGATTGTAGTCATCAGTACAGTGCGCCGTTAAGCCCAATATAAAACAAAAATAAAATAGTTTTATCTCTGTCATACTCACATTATTCTTATTAAGAGAGAGTGTGTGCAACAACGGTAACGGAGGAATCCTCATGTTGTCCGACAGACAATTGTTATCCAACACCAGCTCCTCCAAGTGGACAAACTGTTCGACGCCAACGAGTGACGTCAGACAGTTGTAGCTAACGTCCAGTCGCCGAGTTCGATCTCCGTACAGGTTATGTAAGACGGAAGGGACGCGGCGGCAGTCTTGGCCGACGTAACTCAGCTGCGGAGGAGAAGCATAACGTTCAACAAGAGTTGAGAGGTTGCAGGCATCTCCTAGGCGTATAAGCTTTCAATCAGATACTAAACAAGAAGGTAGGTTTACACCTATGGAGAATTTTGCTCTTCAACACACTCTCTAATTTATAGACTTCAATTCACAATCGAAGTAGGGTTAAAACTTAATGAGCAGATGATAGACGAAGTATGAAAACAATATGAGAGTAGGCCTATGTCAAGAATGCTTCAGACCCAAGCATTCACTGTTTAAAACTGAACTAGGCCCATGGCAGAGAACAGGATCAAAATGTTACCTCTGCATATGATCCACTACTGCTGTCGGCATGCATTGTATAACAAACATGCGATTTATTAACGCAATCACTTCGTTTCGCAGCGCTTCTATCACGCCATGACCTCCTTCCATTGACATTCTGTTCGCCATTGAGACGATCAACACTAGTTTCAATATCCACTGTAAGACGATATGTAAAGGACACGCTAGGCCTACTCATTGGTGTGAAGGAAAATATCTGAATAATTTTACAATTTGGAAAAACGCCAACATTTTGTGTAAAAAAAACGACTGCTAATTGGCCTATATTCAATACTCAACGCATCAAGGTAGAAAAATTAGGCCCTGAATTGCTTGGCCAAGCCTTTATAAGCTGCTTGCACTTTTATGGGTTATTGGTCAAGACTAATTCAACTCAATTAATCTGAAGATATAATAGCCAAACAAAAGATACTCACCCGAGACTCGTCGAATAGTATTGCTCCTGTGTTGAAATTGTTTTCGTTTGTCTCATCTTTTGTCAATGGATCCATCATTTATGTTTATATAACAATATTTTCAAGACTAAAAAGTTGAGAAACTACGCATAGCCCTACCTGTCATCGTCAGGTGCTTCATTTTTGACAATCTCGAAGCAACAAGTGGATGACCTTGCTATTTGAAGATCGATATATCGTTGTATGAGAATTCCCGCCAAAACTTGAAACTTGTACGACATGTTTTTATTTGTTGAGAATTTGTATGGTTTGCTTGCATAATGTGAGGGATCCAGAATTTTGATGAGAGTAGAAACATCAGAACTAATTGATTTGCAATTGATGTAATATCAATTTTAAAAAACTTGTAATTAAAGATGAATGCAAGTAAAAACAAAATGCTTTCCCTCAGCTTAACCATGGTTATTGAAATATGTAAAGAAATGAGACTATTGAAAATATAGTTCTCCTGAAAAGATGCATTTAGTCAATCATAGCTGTATATTGTTGTTGCTGTTTAAAGTTATAAAAGTCAACAATAGTGATTTAAAAAAAAACGGCAAGTTACCAATTATTTGTTAAACTGAATCTCAAGTTTGGTGTTTTAAAAAAATTGTAAGAGTCATGAATTTTCTAGTGGACATCGGTTAAATCATTGAAAATAGGTTAACGCTCCCCTTAAACAAATCGCAGAATTCCAAAACACATCACTATAGTCTCTATGACACGATTTTGTAAAATGCTCAAGACTGACAAAATGCTCAATATTTTGCCTCTACTCTCTGGTTCCTTCTCAAATAGGCTTACTTAAGTGACTTTCGATTTAAAAATTAACAGTTGATAATTTATTCAGTGACTTTAGTTGATAATTACAAAATAGAATCTCAATATTATTGTGTACACAGGACCCAATTACCGCGACTGCCACTCAAAATAACGTCCGATATGAATGTTATTTGACGAAAATGCTAAGTAAATTTCAAAATTCAAACCATTTATATGGTTTGAACGAATCGAATGCGTAGGCCTTTTATATCATACGCATTTTTCTTTTCTAATAATTTTTTCAAATGTTTTTTCCTCTTTTTTTCAATATTTTATACCTTCTCCTCTTCTTTTTCTTGATAAGTAATCAATTACAATATTGAATTTTCTAGTCTATAGCTCAATATTATAATTAGACGAGCTTTAGCGAGGATTCAATTTGACATACTGAAAAAAATTGGTGTTCGTTTTTATGTTTTTTTTTTTTTGTTTGTTTTTTTTTTTTATGTTTTTTTGTCGGTTCTCCACAGGTCAAACGGCTACAGCTATCAACTTCAAACTTTTTTTCGTCATGGTTCCTCATCTAACTTAGATCTGTATAGTTTTGTGGCATTATCGGGTGGTAACTTTTTTTTTTATGAATTTTAGAAATTTCAAAAATCCCCATTAGAATAACCCGGAGGAAAATACTTGAAAAATCAAAATTTTTCAAGACCTCTCAAATTTTTGCCGAATATGAAGGAAACTATTAAGCACATTTTGAGAGATTTTTCGCATCAATCGGATGAGAAATAACGAAGAAAACGCATTTATAATGCATTTTCCCATCAATTTAGGCTATTACGGGAACCAATTAAATCTATAGCAACAAGTGTCAGCAATTAATTCAAAACGATTGAAATGAATGAAGAGGAAGGCCGTGACATAACTGATTCTCGTAAGGTTTTTGAACGTTTGGAGTGATCCAAGGTCTGTAGATGTATATTGGGTTGACAAATTATTTTTCATTCTAGATTTCTATACCCCTAAGCTCGTCTAAGAACGCGCATCCCGCGTTTTCCTAGTTAATTTAATTGTGTCAAACACTATTGTATTGTCTTTTGCTCTCTTTATTAATCTGTTATTTTCATTTGTATATACATTATTTATGTATGATGGGCAACCTTCTGTGAGGCAGAGTCTTTATTTCTTTCAATTATCAAGAATTTATATATAATTTTATATTAAAAAAGGTATGGAAGATCAATTGTATGTAACAGTAACACTCGATATTTTGTCATCAATTTTCACCTCAACGTTACACACAAATAACATGTAAAGTATTGTGAATGTTCTTTATGGATCGACAGTATTTTATAAGACACTTCTCTGAATGTTGTGAAGCAGTTTCACTACAATATGTTCACCCGGAAAGCCACTACGATCGTTTATATGAATGGTTGACACTGCAATATTATACGCTAAGGGTAGGTCCGCCTTAAGTTTGTATCTTATATATCATCAGTCAACGAAACCAGGATAGAGTTTACTATAGCTTCCATTAAAAGTAAGGACGAGATATTTTAATTAAATTAATCTTTGTTTTTGCTCCTCTTCTTGCTCCTATGCGCGTGCTGACTGGTCGACACAGACAATCGTTAGTGTTACAGGATAGTAGGAGACTACCGATCGGCACCGTCAACAAGTTCTGATGCTTCTCGTGTCACAGCAGTGTCCAGTGTCGGTAAGTATAGTATAGTCGTCAGCATTAACGACTCAATTAGCTTGATTGGCCAATTAAAAGGTCATCACGACGGGGTCGAGTGGGGGAAGGGGGAGGGGGGAGGAGGGGAGGGGAGATATTCAAACTAGGAAAGCTCAGAGGTAAATGTGTTGGTAGATAAAAGATTTGATTCTTAAAAATCAATGAAGATAATAATGAAAATAATAAAGATAAATAATGAAAATAATGATGATATTCTCGCCATATTATTTTCTCAGAGCTGATATACGAGCATATAAAAGGAATGTTACTCAGTTGTGACGGTTAGGGTATTATGTAAGAGGCTTAGTTTAAGGTCGAAGTTATGGGGGCAAGATCCGACGTGGGAAAATTTTCATTTTTGAGAAGAACGGGTAATGAATGAAATGGTTTAAGTGCAGAGATGGTATCAGGGGGAAAAAATTTCAGTGCAAAGGTTCTTAGAAAAAGATTGCTTAACAGCCAAAAAGAACAAAGATAATTAATTATACACTAGTTTCTTCTTACCCTTCATCGTTCATCATTCTATCATTTTATATATAATTGTTCACATTTTTTGATAAGAATACATTTTTTATTTTTTTTTATTTTTCATATTTCTAGATTGTAATATTAGTATAATAGTGTGCAATTGTAATTGAAAATGTTGTATTGTAATTGAAAATGTTGTCCTCGCCACCATCATTGACATTTGTGAGAGTATGAAAAAATGAATAAAATAAATAACAAAAATAATTGAAAGTATCACTCCTTCTCGTGTTAGACAAGAGAATTTATATGATATCCAAAAATTATTTCGCTATTGTAATTTTTTACCATTCAACGACCTATTTGACTACAAATGTAATCTCAAATATTATTTCGATGATTCATTTAAAAATATTGTAGATCATTCAGCAAATACTTTATCCAGAATGTTAAATAACTTCAAAATTCCTCAATTCAACAATAAATACGGTGAAAGAAGTCTCGAGTATTCAGTACCTATAATTTTTAATAAAATTCAATTCAATTTAAGGCATTTGAAAAAGTGTAAAAATATCAAAACCGAAATTAAAATATGGTTACTCTTCAACTCTTTTTCACAGATAACTTCCATCTCATATGTATTATTGTTATGAAAGAAGGTTTGTCCAATCATGAGTATTGGTTTAATTTAGTTCTAATTATTTATATATTCTTGAATTATGTTTTTTGAGTGACGTAATTTCAGAACAAGGTTGAATCTTTTCGTTGTATGCTTTTTCTAGTAACCGTTTTTTTCTCTCTATGTTATCGCATCTTAAATGCGCAAGTTTGAATTTTTGATTTTTGCACAAGCATTTTTCTCAGTAATGCATTGTGTGCTTACTTCTTTCTCCAATTTGATTAACTTTGCACATGTCTCGTTTTCTTTCGTAATTTTAGGTTGCACTTTTTTTCCCCCCTGTAATTTTTGAACTAATTTTGTGTGTGTTTTTTAGACGAGCTTTAGCGAGGATTCAATTTGACATACTGGAAAAAATTGGTGTTCGTTTTTATGTTTTTTTTTTTTTTTTTTTTTTTTTTTGTTTTTATGTTTTTTTGTCGGTTCTCCACAGGTCAAGCGGCTACAGCTATCAATTCCAAACTTTTTTGCAACATGGTTCCTCATCTAACTTAGATCTGTATAGTTTTGTGGCATTATCGGGTGATAACTTTTTTTTTTATGAATTTTAGAAATTTCAAAAATCCTCATTAGAATAACCCGGAGGAAAATACTTGAAAAATCAAAATTTTTCAAGACCTCTCAAATTTTCGCAGAATATAAAGGAAACTATTAAGCACATTTTGAGAGATTTTTCGCATCAATCGGATGAGAAATAACGAAGAAAACGCATTTATAAAACATTTTCCCATCAATTTAGGCTATTACGGGAACCAATTAAATCTATAGCAACAAGTGTCAGCAATTAATTCAAAACGATTGAAATGAATTAAGAGGAAGGCCGTGACATAACTGATTCTCGTAAGGTTTTTGAACGTTCGGAGTGATCCAAGGTCTGTAGATGTAGATTGGGTTGACAAATTATTTTTCATTCTAGATTTCTATACCCCTAAGCTCGTCTAACAACGCGCATCCCGCGTTTTCCTAGTATAGAGTTATTTTATTAGACGAGCTTTAGCGAGGATTCAATTTGACATACTGAAAAAAATTGGTGTTCGTTTTTTTTTTTCTTTTTTTTTTTTATGTTTTTTTGTCGGTTCTCCACAGGTCAAACGGCTACAGCTATCAACTTCAAACTTTTTTTAGTCCTGGTTCCTCATCTAACTTAGATCTGTATAGTTTTGTGGCATTATCGGGTGGTAACTTTTTTTTTTATGAATTTTAGAAATTTCAAAAATCCCCATTAGAATAACCCGGAGGAAAATACTTGAAAAATCAAAATTTTTCAAGACCTCTCAAATTTTCGCCGAATATAAAGGAAACTATTAGGCACATTTTGAGAGATTTTTCGCATCAATCGGATGAGAAATAACGAAGAAAACGCATTTATAAAGCATTTTCCCATCAATTTAGGCTATTACGGGAACCAATTAAATCTATAGCAACAAGTGTCACCAATTAATTCAAAACGATTGAAATGAATGAAGAGGAAGGCCGTGACATAACTGATTCTCGTAAGGTTTTTGAACGTTTGGAGTGATCCAAGGTCTGTAGATGTAGATTGGGTTGACAAATTGTTTTTCATTCTAGATTTCTATACCCCTAAGCTCGTCTAACAACGCGCATCCCGCGTTTTCCTAGTTTATGTTATCACCACAGTCAAGCCCTTAAAAGGCTTTGTGGATTAAGCGATGTGAATTTTGTTAATTGTAATGTTTCTGAACTTTTGTTTTCCCAGTAAAAAAAAAAAGTGGATCTCTCCATCAAGATACAGTTGAAATTTTTCAGTGTTTAAATGTTTTACCAGTTATTTACTTGTTCAAGTATAGATTCATTCGTTAGTATTATTTTTCTGACTATTATAAAACACCAGTTGACACTGCATTTAATACCAGGTTCCAAAAACTTGAATTATTCCGATTACCTCTTTTCAATAACAACAATGGTAGAAGAAGATTAGAATATGCAATACCTTCAATATACAATGACATACCTGTTGAGTTGAGAAAAATGAATAAATATGCTCAAATTAAAAAAGAAATTAAAGCTTTCATTAAAATAAATTCAGTTAATTCCACATAATTCATTTTTTATTTATTTTATTGGGTTTTAACGACGCACTGTAATGATTTCTAAGATCTATTGGCGTCGGATGAATGATTAATGAGATGATGAGATGAAGTTTTTTTTATGGGTAGTGGGAAGGATAGTGGGAAGGAAGCGGTCGTGGCCTATATTGTAGGAACCATCCCGGCATTAGCCTAGACTACAGAGGGAAACCACGAAAAACCCCTGTAAAGATGGACGGTGGCGGGGATCGAACCGGGTCCGATATGTCCCTTCACCTCCCGGATCACACGAAGCAAGTGAGCTAACCACTCAGCTACTGTGCCGGTCATAATTCAGTGTCTACGTTAATTACTCAAGGTACCGCATATTTTTTGTCATTAATCTCAATTTTTGTAAGGGTCAATCACAGAATATGTTGATACAATATGAAAATTCTAGAATTAGTTTCCCATTGGTTGCCTTATTTTCATTTTCATGTTCATTATCATTTAACCTATCGAAGTAAATTATGTTTTAATATGAGTTTATTTATCACAGTGTATTTTAGTGTTTTGTGTTTCATCGTTTAAACCACAGATAAGCCATCAATGGCTTAGTGCACGAGAGTTCAAACTGTATTACTTTATTGTATAATTCAATTTGTGACAATGAAAAAAAAAAAGGTGAAATTTCGCAATTCAAAATTCGATTCAATTCAATTGCTTCCATTTCTGTATGGAACACACACACAACAAAATACAAAATTCAGGTATATATACATATATATATATATATATATATATATATATATATATATATATATATATATATATATATATATATATTGAAATGAAAATTGAATAACAATATTTGCTCTTGATTTCGGTGATGGTACTTTGATGTTGGAGTGAGTCAGGAGAAGGCACAATTAAACATCTGACATTTCCGAATATAATTATAATATATTTACAGTTGATGAATGACTAGATATAAATAATACAGTCGAAATTGACCAAAGACAAAAGATATACTATACCTGTTTCGTCTACTGTACTGACAAAAACACTTCTTATAAACTCTTAAAGTGCCTATAAAAGTCAAGAGTAATTTATTTACTTAGCTAAGTTAGCCAAGTTAAGTCAAGTCAAGTTAAGTTAGCCAAGTTAGCTAAGGCCCGGTTTTACCAATCTTAGATAGGGTACTAATCAACTAACTATTAATTAAAGGTACGAAAATAACATATTATGTAATTAATGGTGATAACAAGTTAATCCGCTAACTATTGCTTAATCCAGTTTCGTAAAACCGGGCCTAAGTGTAGCTAAATGTAACTAGCGTGGAATGACATTATCCAGTATTGACTTCTACCAACTGTCACGTGACATCACATCGTTGTCATAGCAACCGGAACAAAATGGTGGCCACACGATCAAGATGAAGAGTCGGGAACCAAATGGCTAGCGGCTGTCCGTATAAGCTCGCGGCCATGCTTCTTACGCCTTTGCGCAAACTTGTTGCACGTTATATTTTTATTTTAATTGAATGATTGAATTGAGTGTACACAAATTGTGGGTATCAACAAGGTTATTGGATAGATTTTTTTTCTAAACCAAAAGTTAGAATTTATCTGAAACAGTAGTTATTTTACAACCTTCAATCATTTGGTTACCGACCCGCCTCGTATCAAATACGTCATCATCGATTGGAATTCTAATTAATTGGTTTGCACCACAATCAATCAGTGATGACAGTTGTAAGAAGACCATAGCAAGATTTAATTTTTTTTCTCATAATATTGAAAAAAATAGAAACTAATCGTATACTCATATTTTACATCTATTTAAATATTTTTCAATGGACCCTTTTAAAAACATTGAGCCATCTATGTGTAGAGAGATCTTCGTACTATATATTTATAATATATCATTAATATAAATTATTTTATAATTTATATTATATTATAATATATTTCAAAGTCTCATGTTATCCATGATATTTAGTACGAAGGATCAATTTCGTATTATTATGGAAAACTGTCAACTTATATTTTATCAGCAATAATTATATTAAATGGTAACAACGTTATGTGACGTCATTATGTGTTATTTTTATTTTGTTATTTCGTTTTTCAGAGTTGATAAAATGAGAGGCAATGTAAGTTATGGGCCTCTATATAAATATATAAATATATATATATATATATATATATATATATATATATATATATATATATATATGTATATATATATAAATATATATATATATATATATATATATATATATATAAATATATATATATAAATATATATATATATATATATATATATATATATATATATATATATACATATATATATATATATATATATATATATATATATATATATATATATATATATATATATATATATATATATATATATATGTTTGGCAGTCAACCATAAAGATAAGGGGACCTACTCTAACCATAGATATGTATTACCTAATATATAACTGTATATATATATATATCTAATATAGGCCTATATCTATATGCTCTAGCATGGGTATAACAAAATATCCAGAATGCAAACTTGACGGCAAAAAAAGTGTTATAGCAGACAATACGCGCAAGCGCATAGCAATTTGTATAAGTGTCTATATTGCTACAAAAAGTCACTATATATGAATATGTTTTATAGCCAGCTAACTACATCCAAAAATACATATTTTAATTGTAGCCGCAATATTTGCCACAATCAGTCCAAACACTGGTTCAAGTGAAGGTACGTTTACTCTTTTACTCTGTACCATGCGCAACGTGCGTTGAGCTACCTGCAACATGCGTTGAGCTACCGGCAACATGCGTTGAGCTACCGGCAACATGCGCTCAGCGCACGAATCCGTTTACTGTTGAGCTCTCTGACGACGCCAAACTTGAACTACAAAAAATTGGGGTCAAGTTACCACGAAAAATTCTCTGAACTTCAGAAAAAACTTTAGGAAAAGAGCTATAAGATACCTTGCTAAGGCAAGTTTTAATCCAATTGCTGAAATATTTTATAAATTGGCTCATGTCTTTCTCTGTTTGAAAAATTTAGTATTCTACCTTTTCCTTGTATATACATATATATATATATATATATATATATATATTTATATATATATATATATATATATATATATATATATATATATATATATATATATACATATATATATATATATATATATATATATATATATATATATATATATATATATATATATATATATGAAAAATTGAATACTCTATGTAGTCGAATCGGCAGATGAAAAAACAAATATGAGATTTGATTATTCTCATAATTATTATATCAGAAATAAACACGATTTTAAGTATATTGAGCATCACATCAATCTATTCAAGACAAGCCAGTTATTTTCTCAGCGTTCTTTTTTGTATAATCATCTACCAAATTGTATGAAGGATCTAAGAAAAGAGAGTGTATCTGTTTTCAAAAGAGGTCTACACCAATTTTTGTTGGAAGAATGTTTTTACTCTGTAAAAAGTTTCATTTCATTCTGTAATGACTTGTAATGTCTTTTTTTTTACCATGATTATGAGACTGACTCATATAATGTGAATAATATATGGTAAATAAATTGAATGAATAATAAAAAAAAGATACAAACAAACTATACGAGTTTCTTAATATATTATTGGACTAATAATTACCTGAATAACAGGGCCGAAAACCGAGACCGGTTTGTGAATAGAAGTCGACAAATTGAGTCTGACAGTTCAGATAGGTTGACAAAACTTCCCGTTACATTGTGTACAACAGCGCACGTTGCAAGTAGAAGAAATAAACCTAGTCCATCTCTCAGCGCGCCTAGCAAGTGCTCATGCAACCCGGAGAAACTCGCTCGCTGATTGGTCGATGCACGTTGCAAGTAGAAAAGATGAACCTAGTCCATCTCTCAGCGCGCCTAGCAAGTGTTCATGCAACCCGGAGAAACTCGCTCTCTGATTGGTCGATGCACATGCTCAGAGCATGTTGCGCGTAACACAATACAGAAGAGTAAACGTACCTTGAAGAACCTCTACATGTCTTATGATGTGAATTATCATTGCTGGACGCGGGTTTGATTTCTGACAGACCTAACATCACATTGGGCAGTAGGCTAGTCCTGCTAGTCTAACATAACCATGGATTATTTACATTTAAACATTAATTTATACATAAATTTAATATGCAAGTTACTTAATAATGCATGGAGTATAAAGCAATATATATGACAATTGATGATGACTTTTGAAAGGTATAAGATATGAAAATTAAAATATAAGAGAGACACCCATAAATTCAATACCTTCAATTAAAAACTTATCGACTTATATAGTATGATTTCACAGAAGTATACAGATGAAAAAACATAATTTTAAATAAATACCTGTGAGAATGATATAGTCCTAGGTTCATTATTTTATTTCAAATAATTTTGTAGTTATTTGATAGGTCTGTGTTTCTTCCGTATTAAAATGTTGATATCTTATACCGTAATGGTATACTGTTCAAAATGTGTCACCAAAAAACTAATATTTTTCGCTAGATCGACTCCAGTTCGCCCTTGATAAATATTTTTTTCCACGTTGTTAGTATATATATATATATATATATATATATATATATATATATATATATATATATATATATATATATAATATATATATATATATATATATATATATATATATATATATATATATATATATATATATATATGATTTCAATAGCTTCCTGGTTGACCACCAGTAGGTTATTATAATCAATGATTTTTTAAAACTGTTTAAAAATTGCGACCTCCCCCGGGACTTGAACCCGGATCTCCAGATTGCCGGTCTGACGCGCTACCCATTACGCCAGAGAGGAAGATCTTCTTGAACAGTTTTATTTGTTGATATCTTTCGTAGCGCGTCAGACCGGCAATCTGGAGATCCGGGTTCAAGTCCCGGGGGAGGTCGCAATTTTTAAACAGTTTTAAAAAATCATATAAATATATATATATATATATATATATATATATATATATATATATATATATGACACTTAAATCACTGTTTGTTATTTTGTTCAAATATTGAGCTAACTGGGAGATTGATAATAGTGTAGAGGTACATATTACATTTTGTGATTACTGATGGTGGTCATACCAACTTTAAAAAAAAACTCTTACTCACTTGAGTTAGATGATCAGTATACTGATTTGATCAAATAAGTGTATACATCTATGCTTGTATTCACGAGGATTGAATTGTTATTGATCAACATGACAAATAAGATTATCACTGTTATATTTTAAGAGATCTGATATTTGTATGTACAATTCAATGTTACCACCATATATACTAGTATCAACTGAAGAAGTAGGTCGTTTACCAACAAAACAAGTGTAAAAATAATCTGTTATCACTTAATCTCCTGGCACGTTGAAGGATTCAACGCTTTAGGAAGATGCAGTTGGATTTCTTATCGTAAACCTCGTTCTAAAAATTATAATAACTCAAAAATACCACAGTGTACAAAGATTATGATGATATTTATGGTTGTTATGTTGGTATTAAATATTCTTATTTCTTGGATACAAGTACTCAAGCTTAATTACATGCTTGAATTTGCAGCGAGTTTCTGTGATTATACCGAGGGGTAAAAAACTAGTAAATTTGGTGTTTTCAGATTTCAGATGATTTTAGATTTCAGATGATTTCAGATTTCAAGGGATTTCAGAGAGATTTCAAGGGATTTCAAGAAGTTTTTAAGGGATTTCAAGAAGATTTCAAGGGATTCAGAGAGATTTCAAAGAATTTCAAGAAGGTTTCAAGGGATTTCAGAGAGATTTCAATGGATTTCAAGGGATTTCAAGAAAATTTCAAGAAATTTCAGGAAGATTTCATAACAAGTGTACACCAGATTTCAGGAGTTGTTAACCCCTCTTGGTATACATATATTTCACTGATTTAATGACTTACTGAATAAGGTACTGATATCAACAGTTCAGTTCACCGAAGTTGTCAGCAATGTTGACAAGATTCAGTGATACCAACAAACCTGATCATTACATGAAACCAGGTTTACAGTTTACACAATAACTACACCAGTATTCAAGTCGTTGACTCGAAAATTTCAAAGTTGGCAGCGCTTCAAGGACATCACAAGGACATTTCAAGGACAAATAAACTAGATTTCAATGAATGATGATGTTATTCATTTCCCTAATTTTAGAGAAAACTAGAAATCATTATCTAAATTTGAGAAATTTTCATTAATTGAAGGGTTCACGGGAATAACGATGAAAGTCACATTTTGTGAAAAAATGAGTTGGATATGCCATCTATCAGGATTTTTCACAAGCATTCTGAATATGCATCGAGATTTTGGGTAACAATGATACAAGTCCACGAAAAATCGAGTTGAAATATCGACCTCCCATAGAAAATGATATGGTTTCACACTTTGAATTGTATTGATCTCATAACTCACAATGTGTAATTTGTATCGTTATTCACGTTTACCCTTCTATTATTTTTTGTACTCCAGAGACCATGATTTATGACGTAAGCATTGCCGATTCTATATAAAACACAAACAGAATCGAGTTATGTCTACGTCACGACTCGGAAAAATGGTTGGGTCCTGGAGTACGAATAAATGAATCAAATTTTTAGAAATTGAGATGATTATTTCTAGTTTTTTCTAAAATTTGGGAAATAAATAACGTCGTTATTAGTTAAAATATAGTTCCAGGGTTGTGATGTCCTTTAATTTTCCAGATTGGAACTGTTTTCAAAGTACTCACTAGAGCCGCAGGAACGCCACCAGCTATACTGGGCCTTCGTGTGGTAAACATGCTCCTTTAGTCAATCACAAAACCACACATTCATCTCATTTTATCAGTCTAGGAGTTTGTACAACACAAAAAATTCAAACGACAACTTTTAAATTCAAATTGTATTTGAACCAAGAATGTTTCCCTCACACTTTTCTCTTCTCGACTCAAAATGGAAAATGAATTTGAGACCGTGACGCAAAAAACATTGACTTACCTACAATTACTAGGACTAGGGGTAGGGTAGGGGTTCAAAGGTGCGTTGAGAAGCGAGGTCATTTTGTAACCAAGATTACTTATTCATCAAAAATATTATTGAGCCCAAGAGGTTTTCTCTATATATATTTTTAACAATGTATATAAAAAAAAGAGGAACCAAAACATGTTAAGTTCACCATATTCATATTATCTACTAATAAACTGTGCCATTAAATTGCAGCTTTTTTTAAAAATTGAAATAGTTATGTTGAACGAGGAAAATTACCAAATAATAATAAAAATAAACACATATATGGTAGGCCCTACTAGAAATATTTAAAATTGAAAAATAACCTAATATAACTAATATATTTTCTGGTTACGTTCTAAAAACGTCAACAACAATAAATCACAATAGTTCGAGAAGAAAAATCCCATTTATATACAGTCCTCATCTTTCTCCTCTATCTTAACCCCGCCATTCGATCGTAAAAAATCCCCGCTATTCCTCACATTGTTATCCCCGCTATTCCTCGCATTATAACCCCCGCTATTCCTCACATTATAATCCCCGCTATTCCTCAAATAGTCCCCGGTTGGTCGCAAATAATCCCCCGCTGGTCGCAGATAGTCGGTCGATTGGGAGCCGGAGGAGATGCGGATCGAGGCGGCACGGCACGGAGACACGCCTACGGCTTGGTGTTTGTGCCGAAGGCTGATGTAGGTATTGCACGTGTTGATACGGTGGAGGACGGTGCTCTCGGTGGCCTCACCTCCTGCGCAGAAGAGAGTGCGCAATACATCAGATTAATGTATATATATATATATATATATATATATATATATATATATATATATATATATATATATATATATAGGTTGATAATTCTCATGAATAAATCTAGTCGTCTCATAATGAAGAAACAATTCAACACAATACATATAAATTATATATATATATATATATATATATATATATATATATATATATATATGGATATATATATATATATATATATATATATATATATATATATATATATATATATATATATATATGTATATATATATGCATATATATATACATATATATATATATATATATATATATATATATATATATATATATATATATTTTTTTTTTTTCAAATTAATAACATCGAAACTTGATACAAAATCATTGTTCCCCAATTGAGGCTATGGATGGAAGATAGGATCGTTTGGACGGGGTAACACAAGGGCGATCTTATTACCCCATTTTAATTATTTGAAACTAATTATAGCTTCAGCACCAGGACTGCACTGTCTGTGACCACAACTTTCCGCTGCGGATAAAAGTCTTTGAGTTTCCGAGGTTCGGAACACATTATAAGTAAAAACCGTTTCTGTGATATATATCCGGACATTATCAGCATTGGTATTAAGAGTAAACAAAACACACGAATGTTGATATCTTTCACTTTGAACTAAGTCTCTTGGGCAATGATCACTTCTTTTCATTAACAGCAGATGTAAAGTTCATTTTAATACAAAATAATAAAAAGTGTGATAGGCATAGAAAATCAAAATCAGGCCCATCACTCCACTAATTAAAGGCCGTGGCTATGAATGTCTATTTTTGGCATATATTTTGGCAAGGTCTATATGCAGCTATGAACTTTGAGAATGTCGTACCCGTGGCAGGCGTTGTTGTTGTTGTTGTTGTTGCGAATAATTTAAATTCCAGAAAGATTACCTCATCTAATTAACCTAACTAACTTAATCAAGCACGACTTAGACCCCATATTACCAATAATAAAAATGTGTCAGTTAAGCTAATTTATTAATTGAGGTACAAAAATACCGTTGGTAACCAGGGGTAATAACAAGCTGATCAACTAATCATCACTTAATCAACAAATTTATTATTCGTAAGACGGGACCTTAACCAACCTGACCTAAAGCAATTTATCTCAACCTAAAAATAACATAATTCAATCTAAATTAACAGTTATACTGTATAACAGTGACAAACAGAGCTATTTGTGAATAGACATTCCGATATAATTCGAAAATATATAGAATGAAAATAAATTCAGATCAAAAGTCGATAAAGCAGTTTCAACTTCTTGCCACATTCGAGTCCTAAATGTTCACATCAATCTAAAGGCTTTGATTTTAATTAACGATCGAATTACAAGAAGGCAGTGAAAGTAAATTGGCAGTAAAATGCACATGGCGATATAAACCAGCAAATTATTTATATATGGAAATGATTTAGTATTGTTTTTGAAGAAATTTGATGAAGTTTTTGTGATTGAGATTATAAAGTGTTAAATTATTGTAATATTAAAAACAAGTGATTCGTTCAGTTATCAACAGTTTCGCAGTTTCAAGCCACTAATTGAACATTTCGACCTGGATCTGTCACCTAAATTTCATCTCGTACGATGTTGTACGAGTACTTGGCGCGAGGTAGAAAGCCTTTAAGACGAGGTAAGTCGTAAAGTTTATAGAATAATAATCAGTAAAACCTACAGAGTTCTTGAGACACCTTACGTAGTGAAAAAATTGAGAAAAAACGCAGGGAAACACTCAAAAAGCCACTGTTTTCAAAACCAGAAAGTGAGATAAAGATGTACTGTTCTGTACTCAGTTTTGACAGTTATGAATTTCCTGTAATAACAGGTAAGGAACGTTATTCGTTTGTGAATTAAATTCTTTGTAAATCTTCATTCCTCCCTTCGCTAATTGCAGTGGTAATTCCGTTATTTTGACATCTGTAACAATTGTTAGTTTCACCATCACGACAAATCATGAAATAAAATCAAGTTAGGCCTAAGTTTACACTTCAGCGTTAAGCAAATTGCCACACTCGTGGTTTATTTGGAAAATACGATTTTTAGGTTAGATTTATGCTAATATAAAAGCTTCGACCACAGGAAATGGGTCAGTTTTTTCATAGCCACAGAAGAAGAAATAATTTCTATCATATTTTTGTTATCAAAGAACCAATCGAGGATGGTTACTGTATTTTTTTAACGGAATGTATATTTTTCCAAAATAATCACATTTATATATATTATATTATCAAACTAGTAGGCCCTAACTGATAAATAATTGAATGAAAATGAAAATATTGTCTTTTCTGTCAGTTGGTAGATGGTTATCAATTCAACTTTTGCAACAAAGCCATCGAATGGTTCTAATAACAATCTGTCAACAATGCAACTTTTTTTATAACACATCATTGTTGAGATGGTCACGCTGATTTTTGTAATTTCTTTTGGAGGTGCATTGATCAGCTGCTTCAGGATACCTACGGTCCTGTCACTTTTTCCGTCAGATATACTTATAAATTTTCTTATACTGCTAGAACATATCCTATATAAAATTGTAAGCATATGTATTGCACTGTAAAATAAATAGAAACGAATGCAATGAAAATGAAATAAAAATCATAGACAATAATCACAACAAATATTATTGTGACAGAAAATGATGATGATGTAAATGATAACAGCTAGATAGGGCCTATCAAGAATTTTTTTGGAAAATGCATCATAGGCCCTACGGTGAACTTTAAATGAGAATATTATTGAATTAACCCAACATATCAATACGAATGATGTGCAGTAAATGATATGATCGTATACAACGAATTGATTGAAAATATAATAAAAAATGCAATCGATATAAAGATAAGAATGAACGAATGAGATTATTAGTAAAATATTTTAATCGATGTAGAAATAAGGCCATTAAACCAAATTATCAAATAATAAACTTATCTTTAATATCATCCATATATTGTTACCAATATCAGAAGCTCTGTTGACTGTAACCATCAACAATAATTTATTCTATCAATTCATTGTTTAGTTCACTTACGACTATCTCTTTCTATTTCCATAGCAACCAACTTCAACATATAGAGTTGTGCCCGAATTTTACACTATTTATACCATTGGGCATCAACCATGTTCGTCGTTCCTGTCAACAAAATATCTCTCGGAAGGAACGAGATATTTCACAGGAACTACGAGAAAATATGTCGTTCAAAGAATGCCGTCCCTCTACGATGCATCGTTTCGCACGCCCCTGAATACAATTTGGATATTATTGGGGATCACATTACTCTCACCAACTGGGAGTACATTATTGAGGCTTTGAACGCCGATAGGAGTCTGCATATGATCGCCGTGAGAAGCAGGTAGTCTATATCACATATTTACTCCCTCCCCCAGCCGCTGACTCCCCCCAACCGCGTCTAAATGCAACTACTTTGAACTACCACTAGGTATTTTTAGTGGCTAATCTTTCTCATTAACTGGGAGTACATTATTGAGGCTTTAAACGCCGATAGGAGTCTGCATATGATCGCCGTGAACAGCAGGTAGTCTATATCACATATTTACTCCCCCCCCAGCCGCTTACTCCCCCCAACCACGTCCAAATGAAACTACTTCGAACTACTGCTTGGGTTTATTTAGTAGCTGATCTTTCTCATTAACTGGGAGCTCATTATTGAGGCTTTAAACGCCGATAGGAGTCTGCATATGATCGCCGTGAGAAGCAGGTAGTCTATATCACATATTTACTCCCCCCCCAGCCGCTTACTCCCCCCAACCACGTCCAAATGAAACTACTTTGAACTACTGCTTGGGTTTATTTAGTAGCTGATCTTTCTCATTAACTGGGAGCTCATTATTGAGGCTTTAAACGCCGATAGGAGTCTGCATATGATCGCCGTGAGAAGCAGGTAGTCACATATTTACTCCCTCCCCCAGCCGCTTACTCCCCCCAAACGCGTCTAAATGCAACTACTTTGAACTACCACTAAGTATTTTTAGTGGCTAATTTCTCTCATCAACTGGGAGCACATTATTGAGGCTTTACTCGCCGATAGGAGTCTGCATATGATCGCCGTGAACAGCAGGTAGTCTATATCACACATTTACTCCCTCCCCCAGCCGCTTACTCCCCCCAACCGCGTCTAAATGCAACTACTTTGAACTACCGCTAGGTATTTTTAGTGGCTAATTTCTCTCATCAACTGGGAGTACATTATTGAGGCTTTACACGCCGATAGGAGTCTGCATATGATCGCCGTGAGAAGCAGGTAGTCTATATCACATATTTACTCCCCCCCCCAGCCGCTTACTCCCCCCAACCACGTCCAAATGCAACTACTTTGAACTACTGCTTGGGTTTATTTAGTAGCTAATCTTTCTCATTAACTGGGAGCACATTATTGAGGCTCTACACGCCGATAGGAGTCTGCATATGATCGCCGTGAACTGCAGGTAGTCTATATCACATATTTACTCCCCTCCCTCAACCGCGACTAAAGGCCCGTTCACAATTAAACTTGACCCTAAAGTTATTACGCCAACTCAAAATTGAAACTTGATAAAATTTTACCTCATGCACGACTCTTCTAACATTCAATTTCAACCTGTTGAAACAACTCTACGCATCAGCTGTCACCCTGAGCGCAACATAACCTAAAAGTCATGTCTCTAAAGTCTAGTGAGAGATTTTAATAATTTTTGCGAGGTTTATTGAATATTATATACTAAATTATAGAATTAATACAGTTTTGATGATGTCTTGATTGATTTACACAGCAACAAGTATTGTTTTCAGTGTTTTTTTCAGTTGTTAGACGAGCTTTAGCGAGAATTCAATTTGACATACTGAAAAAAATTGGTGTTCGTTATTATGTTTTTTTTTTTTTTTTTTTTTTTCATGTTTTTTTGTCGGTTCTCCACAGGTCAAACGGCTACAGCTATCAACTTCAAACTTTTTTTCGTCATGGTTCCTCATCTAACTTAGATCTGTATAGTTTTGTGGCATTATCGGGTGGTAAATTTTTTTTTTATGAATTTTAGAAATTTCAAAAATCCCCATTAGAATAACCCGGAGGAAAATACTTGAAAAATCAAAATTTTTCAAGACCTCTCAAATTTTCGCCGAATATAAAGGAAACTACTAGAAAAACGCTATATACGCGTTGTTAGACGAGCGTAAAGTAATAGTATGTCGACTTCTCTGCTGAACTTTTGCCTAAATTCGCCAATTGGGTAACATTTTAGTTATAAATGGGTAAAAACTGCTTCGACTGGTACCAATTTAGCACATTTCATGTTTTTTCTTCAAAATAGCACACCCGATCAAGCTTAGAATTTCCATAAATGTGTATCAATATGTAAAACAACTCCACACAAAATTTCCATTTTTTGTAAAATAAAAATGTTTCAATTTTATTTTCACCGTGTTATTCTAATGGGTATTTTTGAAATGTCTAAAATTCATAAAAATAAAAGTTACCACCCGATAATACCACAGAACTATACAGATCTAAGCTAGATGAGTAAGCATAATTAAAAAAAGTTTGGAGTTGATAGCTGTAGCCGTTTGACCTGTGGAGAACCGAAAAAAAAAAAACATAAAAACGAACACCAATTTTTTTAAGTATGTCAAATTGAATCCTCGCTAAAGCTCGTCTAATTAAGCACATTTTGAGAGATTTTTCGCATCAATCGGATGAGAAATAACGAAGAAAACGCATTTATAAAGCATTTTCCAATCAATTTAGGCTATTACGGGAACCAATTAAATCCATAGCAACAAGTGTCACCAATTAATTCAAAACGATTGAAATGAATGAAGAGGAAGGCCGTGACATAACTGATTCTCGTAAGGTTTTTGAACGTTTGGAGTGATCCAAGGTCTGTAGATGTAGATTGGGTTGACAAATTATTTTTCATTCTAGATTTCTATACCCCTAAGCTCGTCTAACAACGCGCATCCCGCGTTTTCCTAGTAAACAAACAATAGGCTAGACAAATTCCGCCAAAATGGCGATCAACCGTTTGTGCGGAATGAGCGCTAATTGGTCGATTCCTACGTTTCCCGTTGACTAAAAAAATTAGATTTGATGTTTGCAAGTTTCTACATCATGGTTAGAAGTACGAAGTTCAATGTCATCGTGGAAATACACGAGAAACGTCATAAGACAAACAGTTTGTAAGCTTCCAAGTTTACGATTAAGTTAAATCGGTAATGGGCCTCTAATGCAATTGCTTTGAACCACCGCTAGGGTTTCGTTAGTAGCTGTTACTCTTATTAACTATGGGTTAATTAATGAAGCTTTGAAATTTGATAGTTGTCTGCATATGATCGCCGTGAGAAGCAGGTAGTCTATATCATATATATATATATATATATATATATATATATATATATATATATATATATATATATATATATATATATATATATATATATATATATATATATATATATGTATATATGTATCTTTATTCAGACTCTGTCTTACATTAAAAGATTGCAAAAACACAGAATAAACATCAATTAATTAAAATATAAAACAAATTATCAATAACAACATTTTAGAGAATAACAAAATAAATATAATTTGACTAGGTTTGATTAAGAAAATGGAGAAAAAAGAAATAATTAAATGATGATAACGAAATCATACAAAAATTAAAAAGGGGAAAAAAATAGTATGCAATGAAAACCCCCAACAGCGTCTAGACGTAACTTCTTGGAACTACCGCTGGGGTGAACTGGGATAATAAGGGTTTGCAGTCTTAGGGGGGAGGGGGGGGGGGGTCCACATATGACTACCGTGAAAAGCAGGTAGTCTTCATTTAGATTAATCTAAATTCAATAAATGTATTTGAAAATCAGTTTGTATCCCTTACAGTTTCCTACTTTGTTTTTATATTTTTTCTATTCAATCAGTTCTCTTTTCGTGTTGTGATGTGCTATTTTCAATCTATTTCTCTATATTATTCTATGTATTTTTCATTTTTTATATTGATTACTATCCCGTTTCAAAATATAATCAGGGACCAATAAACGTCTTTTCTCCTTGATTTTATTATGATTTGTATTAAAAAATGAAGTGGGTTGTTTATTATGAAGGATTTTGGATTTTCCAATCAGGATAAGCATAATAATTGTATAGATGATCGATTATTGGGACACGTCCACCACTTATTGTGAATTTATTGTAATCTTTAAACACTTATACAAAAAAATAAATAATGTTTTTTTTTTTTTTTGTACCTCATGGGTTTTCACAAGTGTCTTGATGGCTCTTATAGTGAAGAGGTGGGATAGGATAGTGGGAAGGAAGCGGTCGTGGCCTATATTGTGGGAACCATCCCGGCATTAGCCTAGACTAGAGGGAAACCACGAAAAACCCCTGTAAAGTTGGGCGGTGGCGGGGATCGAACCTGGTCCGATATGCCCTCACCTCCCAGATCACATGGAGCAAGTGCATTAACCACTCGGCTACATGTTTCATAACAACATGTTGAGTGTATAATCACAATTAAGGTTATGAAAGCTGAAATTTTTTATTTCCTCATTTTTATATTTTTGTATTTCACAACGTTCCTGATTTAGATAAGCCAGATTTTTTTATTCATCATTGTTATTTTTCCATCACCGTTTCTTTACAGAGGAAATATATTGCATACAGGAAGTGAGTGTTGAGCAGATTTCCTGTAACAACATGTGCCTCACTTCCTGCATAATAATATGAATTATAAAAATACGTCAAAATGACCGGATATAAAAATTGTGAAGGCCCGATATGATTCTTCATCTAGCATTTGTGAAGTTTTGAGTATCCAATCGTGTATTGGTCCAACTTATCTACAATAAGTAACAAATTATCAGGGGAAGAATTATAAAAAAGTAAGGGACCGTAAATTCTAGAGCCATTTTTAATAGCATCACCACCTATACCCATAGGCAATAGATATACTACCAAGACAGTTCACGCTACTGGCAGAATGAAATTCAATTTCCACTACACACCTACCATCCCTTCGTCTATATCTGCAATTTGACTTACCACTCGCTAGAAAGCGCTACAAGCGGACTGAATTTTGGTTTGTGATTGGTTGGATATCACTATAGTTTGTCGAGCTTACTAGCGTGCGTAGTCAGATTAGAGGAGTGTACGTGGAATTGAATATATATATATATATATATATATATATATATATATATATATATATATATATATATATATATATATATATATATATATATATATATATATATATATATATATATATATATATATATATATATATATATATATATATATATATATATATATATTTCAATGATGCTTAACGATCCCACCGAGAACAAGGTTATACGGTGGTACGGAGGAGTGGATCAATATGAAATGATGAGGTGATGATAGGTGAAAAAACGTTTACAAAAACCCATTTCTGATGTGAGACTCGAACCCACGCCCAAAATGACCTCAGTTTCTACCACAGCGTGACAGTTGACTGAGCCACGGGGGTGGCTAAATTGAATCTCGTTCTGCCATAAGCGTGAACTGTCTTGGTAGTATACTTATAGCACGATGTAGTGATACCAACCTATTTCATCATAATATAAAGAAGGTGTTCCAACTCCCATACTAATAGCATGGACCGTATTTGTGGTTTATTGCGGTCAGTTTAAAGTCAAAGGTCCCGATTGCCTGTCACGATTTAGCGTATTCCCTTGTGAACTAGATGTAGATAAGAGTGGCTACGGTACCGGTGGCATTGTTGAACTTACAAAATCTATAATTTTCGTAAAAAACAAATGCAACTGAACTTAATAATTCTACTGAGCCAAGTATAGCATTGTTGAGCATTTTGTTTTATATAGTTCGATATAAAAGCGATAGTAGCGCTACAGGTAATCGGGACCCTCGATTCGGTAACTGACTCCAGAAATATTCAAAACTTTCAAAACCCGAGTTGGAGCACCTCCTTTATATTATGATAAAACAGATTGGTATCACTGAATCGTGTTTATAGTCAATGTTATAAAATATCCAAGTCAACTAATCCAACATTTCAGATCTGAATCCAAGATATTCCTCGACATCGTCGACACCAAAGAGAAAGCCCTGAAGACACGCTCACGCCCAGTCCTCTACACCACCTTCGTCCTGACCCGTTTCCTAAACGCTTTGCAGCAATGCATGACCTACTCTACCCGCCTAACGTCTTTGGAACTCGAGGGCATTCCACTGGGCTGTGGCTACATCGACCAATTAGCGGACGCCATTGCTAAATGCAAGACGTTACAGAATCTGTCGCTACATCGAGGATATATCGGCGATCGCGGCGTCGAACTGTTGTGCAAGA
>OZ023335.1:24068056-24108056 GCA_964007535.1 Brachyptera risi | reverse complement strand
TACGCACGAGATACTGCGCCAGTTCGACGAGATGGAGTCGACGGCGCTGCCGAGACTGATAGGCACGGATATCGATAGGCTCAGGTGAGGCTGTGTGATGGGTGATGGACCATTTTTATAATTCAATGCGCAGGCGCGTCACGCCTCCTAGCAGCCGAGATCGCTGGTATTGCATTCTAGGAGTTTTGGTACTGTTCAAAAAGTCAGCCCGCTTATCCACAGGGTAAAGGCAAAACACCAAAATATAAAACTTGCATTGTCTCTCATCTTACTCACTCTGACAGTGTGTAAATCTCTCAGTATATAGTAAACATATAAATGTTGAAACTACTATCATATTATAACTCAATACGTTCACTGTAACGCACAATAATATATATCAAACGTGCCAAATAGCATTGACAGTATAGGACTTTCGAACTCGGGTAATATTATCCCGTTCTAGTTCAAACGTCGCCGCTAGATGGCTAATTCTTTTCGAAAATGGTCTAGTTACCTTTTTCGAAAAGAACGAGCCATCTAGCGGCGACGTTTGAACTAGAACGGGATCGTCCGATGAATAACAACTCGTTTAACGAATACTAAATCACGTTTTACACACAAAAAACGTTCAACTACTATAACAACCCATTTAACGATTATAAAAACCCGTTAAACGAATATTAAAACACGACTCACAACTGCAACAACCCATTTAACGACTATAACAACCCATTTAACGACTATAACAACCCGTTCAACGACCATAAACACCCATTTAACGACTATAACAACCCATTTAACGACTATAACTATCCATTTAACGACTATAACAACACATTTAACGACCATAACAACCCGTTCAACGACTATAACGACACATTTGATGACTAACAACCCGTTGAACGAATACTAAAACACGTCTAACAACTGTAACAACCCATTTAACGACCATAACAACCCGTTCAACGACTCTAACCACCCGTTTAACGGCCGCGTTCCAGGAGCGAGTACCAAGACATGGCCCTCGCGTACAGCTCGGAGCTCGTCGACAAGTGCTCGTTAGACGCCGAGTGTCAACACTTCAAGGACGAGCTGAAGATGGTGCAGACACAGTTCGAGGAGGAGCAAAGGATGACGTCACAGCTGAAGGCGAAGATGGACGAGATGTACGAGCTGATGAGGAGGGCGCAAGAGGCGCGGTGGGGAGCGGAGGAGGCGGAGGAGCGCCAGGAGGAATATAGGTGAGTGTGGGGAGGAGAGATTGGATGAGGGGTATTGGGTTAGGTTTGATTAGAAGAGTCGAGTTAGGTTAGGTTTAGGTTAGGTTATTTATATAGACCAGGACAGTGTGCGGTGGAGGGTGGATGAGGCAGAGGAGTGCCAAGAGGAACATCGGTGAGTGTGGGGAGGAGAGATTGGATGAGGGGTATTGGGTTAGGTTTGATTAGAAGAGTCGAGTTAGGTTAGGTTTAGGTTAGGTTATTTATATAGACCAGGACAGTGCGCGGTGGAGGGTGGATGAGGCAGAGGAGTGCCAAGAGGAACATCGGTGAGTGTAGGGAGGAGTGATTGGATGAGGGGTAATTGGTTAGGTTTGATTGGGTTGTTCGATTGGTCTGGTTTATTTGGTTTATTTTATTTGGTTTATTTTATTTGGTTTGGTCGGGTTATGTTGGGTTACATTTATTATGAAGACTATAGGAGAGTATGATCATAGGATTGGTTAGATCTGGTTATTCCGCGTGAAAATGATCAGTCTTTTCACAGTTAGGTCCTACGATATAAACACAGTCACAGAAATATTCTAGGAAAGAAACTATTTAGTGTTTACTGTCAATATAAATATCATTTTAGTTCTCGCACGTATGCTGATTGAGCTTCCACTGCCCACTCATGCCTTTCTGTTAACAACAGAAACAATTCCACATCTTTGCGACACTTGTGATGAGGTGTTGACCATGAAACACATATTATTACAATGTACCAAATATAACAGTAGGCCTATAAGACAACAACCAGAAGACTCAATTTCCAAAGTTTTGGCCGATAATAGTAATCCTATTAAGAGGCCGCAGGCGCTCTACACGGGCTCGTTGTTTGCTCGCTTCAGACTCGAGTTTAACATGCATCGTGTGCTAGGCACAACCCGTAGACTAGACCGCTGAACTCATATTCACGTACACGCCGTTAATTCCCTTACTCACACTTTTGATATATTTCAAAGTCTACATTTTTTTTTCGGTATTCAAATATATGTATCTAGGTTTTCGTAATCTAGAGATTTTTTCATTTACCATTTGAAGAATTTGAAAAATGATAAATTTTCTGTTCAAAATTCTGTGAATGCGATAACCTCCGTTTTTCAATTATTAACAGAATGCGAAAATAATCATATTGATATCTAAAAAATTACGGCCGTGAGAGTTTGCAGCGTGAAATACGAGCACCTGCGACCTCTTAACAAAATTTTTATTTTCCTAAAGCAAACTGATTTGATAGATGAAATTCAATCGAGCTCACATAGTAAACTATCAACATCCATTCTGAACAATAATATTCGAAACAATCGGTACGAAAACGGGTGATGAAATGACCACGCTGTCGGTGTCACCCAGGAAAGAGAGGAGGGATTTTAATCGGTAAGAATCCGACCACTTCCCGTGATTCAACTTGCGGGGGACTTATGCAAGATTTCCCCTTATTACACAAAAAAAAAAAAAAAAAAAAAAAATATATATATATATATATATATATATATATATATCATTTATACCCCCGTATAACCAGCTGTTGGTAGGGTCGTCAAACAGCTTTAAAAAGAAAAAAAAATGTCAAGATCTTTGAGGCTTTCCGACCCGAACAAGAGTATTTCGTATTGGGTTAATTCGTCACGTCGATCAAGATGCATGAAGTATAGTTCTCAAGAACATTTCGAAAAGTTCTCGAGCTTTTCGAAAACTTATCGAAGTTCTCCAGAAGTTCTCGAAATTCTTGAAAAACTTCTCGAGAACTACTTCATATCACCACACGACGCGACGAATTTGTGGTTGAAGGTTCAACTTTCTCTTTCAAATATTACTTAAATGAACAGAAAATCAATTTTTTTTTTATTCTTCTTCTTCCCAGAAGATCACCCTCTGGTGCCCCGTCCGATTTATCCTATCCTTCATCCATAGCCTTGATTGGGGAACAGGTATAGATGTTGATTAAAAAAAATATATACCTATTTATATATATATATGTATATATATATATATATATATATATATATATATATATATATATATATATATATATACATATATATATATATATATATATATATATATATATATATATATATATATATATATATATATATATATATATGCCCACATATCATGCATTCTAATCCTCTCCAAAATCATTCCTCACAGGTCAGAATTCTATCCCCCATCAACACCTCCTATAGTCAAACTGCCTCTCACCCTTATCACTACTTCCACTCATTGTATTTCACTCTCATCTCCTCACCATCACAGCATTACTTTATATATATATATATATATATATATATATATATATATATATATATATATATATATATATATATATATATATATATATATATATCACAATTAGTTTTCACAATTTTATTATGTTATTATCCTTTTCAATTTATTATTTTTTCAATCCTTTTTTTTAATATGTTAGTTTATAGAACAAGGTTAGGTGGTGGAGCGGTTGAAAGACCGAACCTCGCCTTTTTGATGTTTTCATTCATTCAAATACATACAGAACTTTTGTATATATATTCCTCGCGTCTTGTTACAGAAGCATACCGTTAGAGAACGTGTCATCCAACGAGACGCTCACGACGACCGACAACGACGCTACCGACGGCGACTCCGATTCGGAAGTCGAACCAGAACCCGAGCTGGGCCTCCCCGGCCTCGTCCTCGAAATAGCGCCTTCGATCGAGGCCGAACTTTTCTCCGAAGAAGACGACGAACAACGTCACAGTCTGTACATCAAGCGCTGTCACAGCTCCAAGAACGTCTCTCCGCGAACGAATACCAAACAGACCAAGTGGTCCAAGTCGGAGAGCGTCTTCGACAGTAATTACGACGCGACGAGATATAGTCCGTACATCGAACAAGAGCTGGGAGACACGTTGAGGAGATGTGGTCAGCGCGTGAAGGCGTCGTCGAAAGCCGGTTCGAAAGCGCCTTCCAAAGCGGGGTCAAAAGTTGGGTCAAAAGCTACAACCAGAGTGGGGTCAAAAGTGTCGTCAAGGGTAGGTTCAAAAGCTCCATCGGAAGCGGGCTCGAAAGCACCGTCAAGAATGATTTCGAATGCGCCATCCAGAGTGGGGTCAAAAGCGCCATCCAGAGTGGGGTCAAAAGCACCATCCAGAGTGGGGTCAAAAGCACCATCCAGGATGAATTCAAATGTTCCATCCAGAGTGGGGTCAAAAGCACCATCCAGGATGAATTCGAATGTTCCATCGAGAGTGGGGTCAAAAGCGCCATCCAGAGTGGGGTCAAAAGCACCATCCAGGATGAATTCGAATGTCCCATCCAGAGTGGGTTCAAAAGCTCCATCCAGAGTGGGGTCAAAAGCGCCATCCAGAGTGGGTTCAAAAGCACCATCCATAATAAATTCAAATGCCCCATCCAGAGTGGGGTCAAAAGCACCATCCAGAATAAATTCAAATGCCCCATCCAGAGTGGGGTCAAAAGCACCGTCAAGAATGGTTTCGAATGTGCCATCCAGAATGGGGTCCGGAGCTACGTCCAGAACGGGGTCAAAAGCGGGGTCAAAAGCGCCATTGAGAGCACCATCACGAGCGGCTCTCATTTTGAAGCAATGGGACGCGCAAGTGAAAAAAGAACCTCGGAAAAAGCAGTTCGAGTATACGTCGGAATGACGAAACTGCGCAAACTCGGAACAATTCTTTCCTCTGTTTGCGTCATAGTAACAGGTTGTTTATTTCTCTTAGTCGTGGGTTTTGTATGTAAATTGAAGTGTGATCCCTTAAAAGCAATAAATTATGGAAAATGCGTCAAGTTTTGCGGGGAGATTAAGGGGAGTGAATGTTCTATAAGCGAATGCTTATATGTATCATCTATGAAATTAATAAAGTATTTAATTTATTTAATTTATAAATTTGAGATTATATTATTTCGAATATGTTTTTCAATGTAGATTTACTATTGTTTAGAAAAAGTTGCAGGTACGTTGTTGGTGCTAAAAATTGGAACTAGAGATAAGTCACAGAATAAAGCGCGCGCATATTCTCAACAATGATATTGATTGGAATATTACATTGTTGACTAAACTTTTGTAACCACTCGTCGGCCATATTGAGATTTAGAAGCGCATTCTATTACTTTTCGTGTCTAATAATCTACCCTTCTGGGGTTCAAATCCCATTGATTAATTTTGAAAAATTTTGATCAAGAGATCACGGAAGTTGATTTAGCGATATATCAGTTTTTTGATGATAACTTCTGTACGGTATGAGATCTGAAAATTCGAATATCGAAGAAACACACATATTTTTGATACTTTTCAATTGGTATAAGCTATGACTATCAATAACGTAACGGGATAAGCAACATGGCGCTTTCCTTTCGCACCATGCGTATATCAAAGGGTTGCCGCCTCACAAATGTTTTGATGATTTGCTGGTATTGTTGTATGTTGATCTATACAAGTAATAGATGTAATGCAATCTGTGAATCCAGCTCTTTCCACCTGCATTAAGTAATATTGGAATAAATTTCATTTGAATTGGCCAATCTAAATTTAAAATACGTCTGTGAAATCATTCAGTCACCGAGTCAAGAGCCCTACTGCTATATTTACCATTTGAAAACTGTATAATTACTCATCATCTACGAAAAAGGCCAGAAACAATGCAAGTATACAACTATGTACTATACACTGAAATACGAGCCTAATACGTACGATTTGATTTGAAATTGCGAATCTCACAAATGTACACGAAAGCGCGCTGATTCCATCATGGTGAAAACGGCCTAATGTTAAAAGGATAGGACTTACGCCATGTTGCTTATACCGTTACGTTATTGATAGTCATAGGTATTAGTGAAACTATTTAACTCAAATCGCATATAACTGTCGGGCGTATATACAGCTGGAAAAGATTATTTTAACTGTAAATACGCTTGGCAGTTTTGCGATAAGAGTTAAATAGTTACTAGCCAAACGCAACATAAGCGTTGTAAGATGAGCGAGATATGTGATCAGGTATAATAGTCGTTAAAGTAGTTCTACCCTTGCTACTTCATTTAACTATGGTATTATTCACACCATGATGTATATGAAGAAGACTTCATTGTTGGGCAAATATCGAATCTAGAAGGCAGTGAATCTCGGCAACCTGAATCTGCTTTAATTTCTTTAATAATATTTGATGAATAAAAACAAATAATTTAATTATTTTCTCCAAAACGGCTGATCTGAATTGCATACAAAATTGTGATCATGTGTATCAATCATGTTTACACATTTACAAAAAATTTCATCTCATTTGAAGATATTTTATTTTTCAAATTTTTTTACCCAGCCTAATCTTATGAGGTTTTTAGAAATTTTGAGATGATATTTCTTCAAAATCTGTCCAACCGATTCATTCCAAAAACTATACAGTTCTAAATTGGAAAAGTTTGCGTCTTCAAAAAAGTTTTATGTTGATCAGTCAAACCCTGCGACTTGTGCAGAGCACAAAAAAAAAAGAAAAAAAAAGAAAAACACACAGACAAAGCCCTATAAGAGTGGGATGGAGACTTCGCTACGCTCATCTAATAACTTATACCATCTTGAAGGTATCAAAACTATCTGTGTTTCCTCCGCATTAAAATATTCTCACAAAGAAATTGATATTCCGCCAAAGTGCGTATTAATCATATTGACTTGAGATCCATCTTGGATCCACAGCAAGATGCATTGAGGGTTGCGTTTGCCCGGCCGCAAACAAACGCAACCCTCAATGCATCTTGCTCCACATTTATCACATCGTCTAGCGTCTCTTCCAAGGAGGTTAGATACTAAAACACAATTTCTTTGTAAAATTTTGTAAAAAATTCAGACTCAACAACAAATTCATTTATAGCATAGTTTTACTCGCCCTTCGAGGATCCCTACAAATTTCACGACATCATCTTCATAGTCTTCAGCTTTGATTTCCAATTTTTGTTTACATTGCATACTATTTTTTTTCCCCTTTTTAATTTTTGTACGATTTCGTTATCATCATTTAATTATCTCTTTTTTCTACATTTTCTTATTCAAATCTAGTCAAATTATATTTATTTTGTTATTCTCTAAAATGTTGTTATTGATAATTTGTTTTATATTTTAATTAATTGATTTTTATTCTGTGTTTTTGCAATCTTTTAATGTAAGACAGAGTCTGAATGAAGATACATATATATATATATATATATATATATATATATATATATATATATATATATATATATATATATATATATATATATATATACATATATATATAACCTCCTTGGTCTCTTCTTGTTGCTGAGATCACAGCTCTGGGGACCAGGTTTCACACAAGCTGTTGAAGCTAGGAAATACGGAGTGTCTTAATTGTGAGTACTCAGAATTGACACGGTGCAGTGATGTGATATTTTATGCTGAGCACGCATTTTCTTTCTCTTTTCTTTCTTCTTTATATATCTCTCTCTCGCTCTCTTTCTTTTCTCTCTCTCTCTCTCTTTCTCTCTATCTCTCTCCCCTTTTCTCTCTCTCCCTATCCCTCTATCTCCCCCACTTTCTTTCTCTCTCTCTCTCTCTCTCTCTCTCTTTCATCTCTCTCTTTCTTTCTCTCTTTCTCTCTTTCCCTCTCTTTCTTTCTCTCTTTCTTTCTCTAACTCTCTCTCTCTCTATCCCTCTCTCTCTCTATCCCTCTCTCTCTCTCTCTCTCTCTCTCTCTCTTTCTCTCTAACTCCCTCTCTTTCTCTCGCTCTCTCCCTCCCTCCCTCTCTCTCTCTCTCTCTCTCTCTCTCTCTCTCTTTCTCTCTCTCTCTCTCTCTCTCTCTAACTCTCTCTCTCTTTCACTCTCTCTCTCTAACTCTCTCTCTCTCTTTCTCTCTAACTCCCTCTCTTTCTCTCGCTCTCTCCCTCCCTCCCTCTCTCTCTCTCTCTCTCTCTCTCTCTCTCTCTCTCTCTTTCTCTCTCTCTCTCTCTCTCTCTCTAACTCTCTCTCTTTTTCACTTTCTCTCTCTAACTCTCTCTCTCTCTTTCTCTCTAACTCCCTCTCTCTCTCCCTATCCCTCTATCTCCCCCACTTTCTCTCTCTCTCCCTCTCTCTCTCTCTCTCTAACTCTCTCTCTCTTTCACTTTCTCTCTCTAACTCTCTCTCTCTCTTTCTCTCTAACTCTCTCTCTCTCCCCCTATCCCTCTCTCTCCCCCACTTTCTTTCTCTCTCTCTCTCTCTCTCTCTCTCTCTCTCTCTCTCTCTCTCTCTCTCTCTCTCTCTCTCTCTCTCTCTTTCAGTCGAGATAAGTAATTAGTTTCCCAACTTATTCTAGACGCATCCAGATTGTCATCAGAGTGATTACATAATTAATAATAATTGCAAAGTCTTTTTATCCTCCACCTTGACAATCCAACGAGCCAAACGATCGTCTGTTCCCCCTATCTATCAACATTGACGGTCGGGTGTGACGACCCTTCGACTTTAGAACATTTCAAGAGTGGTTGGTTAAAATTAACAAATTCCAATCAGCAAATAGTTTCTGTATGATACCAACTTTATGAAAATTTATTTTGCAAAAACATTGGATACATTTTGATAATCAATGCTAAGCTTGTATTCTCGGAAGGAGTAGGTAGGCCATCAACATAACAAACACAAATATCGCCGTTATTTATGTTCAACTGTGGCATTTTTTTCAGGGCATTATAATTTTTAGAGACAAAAATCACGTACAAATGCAACCGCATTTTCCAAATGTGGTAAACCCTGAACGTATTCAGTTAGTTCTCTGTTGAAATTCTCGTTCGTGTATAAATGAGAGTTTTATTTGATATTTTTTTTCGAAAATAGCTATCATTCTTTTCCTTCGCTTTCAAATCTCGTTTATTCGATCAGCATTCTCATTTATTTATTTAATTTTTTTTTTTTTTTTGGTTTGTTTGTGTTATTCCTGTTTTTGTTTTCCGTCATCAAATACATATTATTTACAATCTCAATCAATGGCTGCTTTAATTGACACGTAATAATTGATCAAAGGATAGAATAATTAAAAGAATGGTAATAGATCAAGAATGAGTAACTATAATTCTAAAATAATGAACAAAAACCTGAAACTATGAGGTACTAGAATAAGAAATGTGTTATGAACTTCAATAAGCCATGTCAAGGTATGAATAATAAAAAAAATGAAAACAATTTATATACAAAAGGGGGGTGGGGTGAAGGGGAAATTCTACTAAGGGGGCGTTAACATGGTTTTTTAAATTTATTTATTTTCATTATTTAAAAAAAAAAAATTCCAATGTTTTTAGATGATATTTCTCGTTTCATAACTCTATGTATTTTTTGAAATTATTTATACGTCTTTAAAAATGCCCATGCACACAATCTGAGGTTCGTGTTGGTGCATTTTTTACAAAGGCTCTAGAGTGAAATGGTTTCACGCATCTGTGTATGTATCATTTATTTGTCAGCTATTCTCATTCTCTACCTTTTAACAAATTTCAACTTTTCTAAAATTTTTTCGGAAAAATTCAAATTTTTAAATTTTCTAATTTTCAAATTTTTAAAATTTTCAAATTTTCAAATTTTCAAATTTTCAAATTTTCAATTTTTTTTTTCAAATTTTAAATTTAAACCAATTTTAACCAATCAAACTACTGGACCAAATCACTTCATTTTTATGTGTGTGTATTTGTATTGTTTGCTTGAATAATTAGAGGGAAACACAATTTTCATAAGAGTAGAAACATCAGAACTATCAATTATTGATTGCTCTTCTTATGCAACTAATTTGATATCAATTTTCAATAAAATTTAATTGGAGATTAACAAAAGATGAAAAAAAAGCTTTCCCTTAAAATCACCATAATGATTATTAGAACATGTAAAAAAATTGAGATGGTTGAACAAGTAGTTTCCCCAGAAAAGGTACATGAAGCTGCTCACAGCTGTATATTGTTGTTGTTGTTTGAAATTGTATAAGTCAACAATGGTCATTTGAAAAAAAAAAAATCTGTAAGTCAACAAAATTAATATTTGTTCAGATGTATCTAAAGTTTGGTGTTTGAAAAATAATAACTGTAAGAATTATGAATTTTTAAGTAGACATCGCTTAAAATCATTTAAAATTGGTTAAAAGG
This sequence comes from Brachyptera risi, assembly GCA_964007535.1. Classification (NCBI taxonomy): domain Eukaryota; kingdom Metazoa; phylum Arthropoda; class Insecta; order Plecoptera; family Taeniopterygidae; genus Brachyptera; species Brachyptera risi. Next base: position 24,097,703 of record OZ023335.1, on the reverse strand, counting down.
AAATTAGGGGATGATCTCTTACTTCCCAGCTTGAAGTGGCAATGGAAACAGTTTGACTTGAAATATCTGTCATCGCTAATATTAAAAAAAAATATGTTTCAAATGTTTGACATGCCATAAAAACAAAGCCCCCTGAAATAACATTGATTCCAAGCTAAAAGCAAACACGTGGGATTAGATTAACCGAGGGGCAATGGTTTTAATTTCATCGCCGAAAATATTTGTGCTTCTAATTTATTGTTTGTCTTTATTTGTTCAATGATAGGCTTCGTTCCTGTAACAATTCAATTCAATTAGAATGATTTATTATTCCAATGAAAAATCAAAATACAGAAATACAGAATATGACGTATTAATTTGAACCTATTGTCGAGTAAACCCCGCGTAAATTACAAGCATTTTTCATTTTTTATCATAACAACAGAATCAACTGGCAGACAAGAAGTAATTGTAATTGGTTGATTTCATCGGTAAAAAATATTTGTGTTTCTAATTTATTGTCTTTATTTGTTTATTCATTTTTAGTACCAGTAATAATTCAATCAAGCTGGTATGATTTTTTATTCACACCAAACAAATCAGAATACAGAAATACAGAATGCAAAGTAATAATGAACCTTCAAAGGAGTAAATCCCGGGTAAATGACGAATCTAATTGCGTTAGGCCCGGTATTATCAACGTGGGAGTAGCTCCAACTGGCAGATAGAAGTTGTTATCACCATGGTTACCTGGGATATTTGTTTTCACCAACTCTCAGATAACTGCTAACTGGATTTGGTAATACCAAAAAAACGAACTGGAGGACAATAAGTAATTGTAATTGGTTGATTTTATCGGTAAAAAATATTTGTGTTTCTAATTTATTGTCTCTATTAGTTCCAGTAACAACAAGCTGGTATGATTTTTTATTCACACCAAACAAATCAGATTACAGAAATACAGAATACAAAGTAATAATGAACCTTCACTCGACTAAATCCCGCGTGAATTATACGTATCTAATTGCGTTAGTGTGTGTGAAATGACTGGTTAGTCTACAGGCTATAGGCTATACAGGTCTGCAGACAAAAGTAGAATTTAGAAACGTTTTATTTGACATTTTCTGAAATTCTTCAACCACTAATGAGAATGAAGCTCGAAATAAGTTGATTGATGTAATTAAATTCCATTGTGTAAGTTGTGAGTTGATATAAAAAGTATCTTTTGCTTTCTTAGAAATTATTTATATTTCCATATATTCAACATTTCTATTCTATTTGGGCTGATGTTTATACTTGAGTATTGTCAGAATATATACTTTCATTACTTTGTTGATACAAGTATATATTCTTACGGTATACTCCATCCTGACTTGGTTTTTCGTGGTTTCCCACAGTCCTCGGAGCAAATGCTTGGATGATGTACTAATTAGCCACGACCATTAATTAGTAGAGCTATAGGCCTAATTATAACATTATAGACCTATCACTAATTTAATTTGTCGATTGTGTATAATGATAAACTTAATTTACATCTGCTGTCAATGGAAAGAAGTTATCATTACCCAAGAGACTTGGTTCAAAGTGGAAGATATCAAAATTCGTGTATTTATACTGAAAGACTTTTATCTACGGCGAAAAATTATGGTCACAGACAGCGCAGTCCTGGTGTTGAAGACCATTAGTTTTAAATAATCAAAATGGGGTGGTAAGATCGCCCTTGTGGTGCCCCGTCCAAACGATCCTATCTCTCATCCATAGCCTTAATTGGGGAACAATGATTTTGTATCAAGTTTCGATATTATTAGAAAAAAAAAAATTCTCTTGAGTCATCCCCATTATGATTCTCATCTCATTGATTAATTTCATGACAATTGCTTCATATTTATTATATGTATTCATTGTTTTCATATTTATTAAAGCTGAATCTTGGTCTTTAATAAACCATAGTAACAGAACTAAAAGTGATTGTAGTTGGTTAATTTTATAGGTAAAAAATATTTGTGGCTTCTAATTTGTGTCTTTATTCGTTTATTTAATAAGTTTAGTTCCAGTAACAATTTAATTTAATCGGTATGATTTTTTATTCACACAAAAAATCGGAATACAGAATTCAAAGTAATAACGCACGTTTAGTTGATTAGAGCCCACTTAAATGACGAACTTTAATTGCCATAGCAACACAGCAAACTGGAGGACTAATACAGACTGTGATTGGTTCATTTCAATTTGTGGACATTGTTGTCTGTCACTTTCAACAATGAGGGACGTCACAATTATTGACATGAGCCTATTTTCACATTAATTCAATAAATCTTATAGCCTAAAACGATCATGACAATTTTATTGAATTGATTTTGATTTCAATAATCTCTTATACAAGATATCACCAAGATATTTTTATTTAACCCCATATTAACTCTTAAATTGGCACCATTTTACTGAGTTGGGACCAATATTGGTCCTAACTCAGTGAAATAGTCCCAACTTGAGACCAATATTGGTCCTAACTCAGTAAAATGGTCCCAATTTGAGAACAATATTGGTCATAACTCAGTAAAATGGTCCCAAGTTAAGACGAATATTGGTCCTAACTCAGTAAAATGGTCCCAACTAGAGACCAATATTGGTCATAACTCAGTAAAATGGTCCCAACTTGAGACCAATATTGGTCCTAACTAAGTGAAATGGTCCCAATTTGAGAACAATATTGGTCCTAACTCAGTAAAATGGTCCCAACTAGAGACCAATATTGGTCATAACTCAGTAAAATGGTCCCAACTTGAGACCAATATTGGTCCTAACTCAGTAAAATAGTCCCAAGTTAAGCCCAATATTGGTCCTAACTCAGTAAAATGGTCCCAACTTGAGACCAATATTGGTCCTAACTCATTAAAATGGTCCCCACTTGAGACCAATATTCGTCATATTCAGTAAAATGGTCCCAAGTTAAGCCCAATATTGGTCCCAACTCAGTAAAATGGTCCCAACTTGAGACCAATATTCGTCTTGACTCAGTAAAATAGTCCCAAGTTAGACGTCCTAAAGATAGGACCCTTTGTGAATCCATGCTCAGTATATAATAAACTCAAAGTCCTATCACTCCATTAGAGAACAGCAGGGATAATGCTTGCTAGAGGAACGCCGCCATTTTGGTGGCAACTGCTATAGGTTAACCTGTAAAAGCTGCAGGTACTCTGCTAGTTGTGTACTGAAGAACTGATGAGTGAAGAACATTCAAGGGAGATCCCGTTAGTTGCCACCAAAATGGCAGCTATCAACTTGCAAGATGTACAGCAGCGTTTTTGTGTCTTTCAGAACAACTAATATATTCTAATCTTTTTGAATAAACTAATTGTCATGACGTCAACAAATTCAGACTGCGCAAATGGGTACCTTAAGAGCGAATACGGGATTAAAGATATTACCAAGAGTGAACTTGGCTTGGCGTGTTTACTTAGAAAAAGGACGACCCATTCGATCATAACTTTTTTTTTTTTAATAACATCGAAACTTGATACAAAATCATTGTTCCCCAATTAAGGCTAAGGATGAAAGATAGGATCGTGAATTATACGTATCTAATTGCGTTAGTGTGTATGACTTACTGATATGAAAAAAAATCAGGAAAAATATTTCATCCGAGAGAATTCAAATTCTCAGGGAATTTTAATCTGATAATGATACACATTTCTGAATTAAATGTCACCCAATTGGCGAATGTAGGCAAAAGTTTGGCCATAAAAGTCGACATACTATTACTTTCCGCTCTTCTAACCTAGTAGGACAATATGGGGTCAAATAAAAATATCTTGGTGATATCTTGTAAGAGAATATCATAACTTGACCCAAAAATCCTAACACAGCTCCTTTGTGCTCTAACCAATTCCCCGAAAAAGTAGCTTATCTACGGCATTATTACACGCTAAGCCCTCCTTCACTCTTAGTAGTATCGCTATTCCAGTATGCAATCTTCAGCGCCCCCGCGCAAACTGACCAAGTTTTCGTATACGGGGTACGGGAATGCCAAGTATCGTGGTTATTTACCTGACCGACGAGGGTGCGCGACGGTGGTGCGCAGTGACGGGAACGAGACGTCGCAGGCACGGCACGTGATCGGAAAAATTCAGACTCTGCAAACTGACCGCGTTTTCGTACACGGGAATGCCAAGTATAGTGGTTATTTACCTGAAGGACGAGGGTGCGCGACGGTGGTGCGCAGTGACGGGAACGAGACGTCGCAGGCCCAGCACGTGATGGAGAAAATGTAGACTGCGCAAACTGACTACGTTTTCGTACACGGCAATGCCAAGTATCGTGATTATTTACCTGCAACCGCCATTCCCAAGACCGACGAGGGTGCGCGACGGTGATGCGTAGTGACGGGAACGAGACGTCGCAGCCACGGCACGTGATCGAACACTGTGCAGAAGCCGGCCCTGAACCGAGCATTCATCCAGCAGTAGATGACGGGGTTGTAACAGGCGTGGGACATGGCTAGCCAGTGACAGGCGAACCATAAGTATGGTAAGCCTGACCATAGACTTAAACTCTCGTCATTGTCGAACATCACCTGAAAAAAACCAATCAGAAGAGTTAGATTATGTCATGTGATTAGTTAGACAAGCTTTAGCGAGGATTCAATTTGACATACTGAAAAAAATTGGTGTTCGTTTTTATGTTTTTTTGTCGGTTCTCCACAGGTCAAACGGCTACAGCTATCAACTTCAAACTTTTTTCCATTGTGCTTCGTCATCTAGCTTAGATCTGTATAGTTTTGTGGTATTATCGGTTGGTAACTTTTATTTTTATGAATTTTAGAAATTTCAAAAATACTCATTAGAATAACAAGGCGAAAATAAAATTGAAAATTTTTTATTTTCAAAACAATTGAAATTTTGTGTGGAATTGAATTACATATTGATACACATTTCTGGAAATTCTCAGCTTGATCGGGTGTGCTATTTTGAAGAAAAAATATGAAATGTGCTAAATTGGTACCCCTCGAAGCCGTTTTTACCCATTTATAACTAAAATGTTACCCAATTGGCGAATTTAGGCAAAAGTTTGGCAAAGAAGTCGACATACTATTACTTTACGCTCGTCTAACAACGCGTATATAGCGTTTTCCTAGTAACTAGGCGATCGCAGTATATGCATTGCATGAGCGAGATATCTGTAGAAGTATTTATAATCAAAAACTCTGCACGCATTGGGAATCAAGGGAGGGAGAATCTGTATGTTCATGCCTGCGTGCGTACCTGTGTTCGTTCGTGTGTTCGTGCGTACCTGTGTTCGTACCTGCGTTCGTACGTCCGCTATATGAAATGCCTGGTAAGGCGGTGGTTTCGGGTGCTGTGAACGGGCGGTAGTGTCGGATAGGGGAAAACGAGGAGGTGGGGAAATCGGTTTCGGATCGGGTCAGTCTGCGATGCGCAATTGTGCCTAGGGGTGGAGAGGGGAGGGGGGGGGGAGGAAGGCGAACTACTCACTCGATAATGATGGCACTTCGTATACGACGGGCGCAACATGCTAGTATATAATATATTCCATTCAGTTACTATCGAATCTAGAAACCCGTGAATATCGGCCACATGGTTCCACTTTATTTCTATCACTTCGAAGAATAATTAAATTATTTTTTTCTTAAAGGCTTGATCGAATTGCATAACAATCCGTAATAATGTGTAACATTCATGTGTTCACATTCAGTAACAATTGAAATCTTTTTGGAGATATTTTATTTTCGTTTTTTTCCCGCCCAGCCTCATCTCATGTGTTTTATAGAAACAATTGAGATTGTGTTTATCAGAAATGGTCCGACTCATTCGACTCAGTATCGAATTAGATGAGGACACGTGTGTGCCAAGTTACAACTGAATTTTAATTTCCGTTCCTAAGGAGCACCAAAAAAAAAATACACTCACATTTTTTTCGAGTATGGTAAAATTGAGTCTTCGCTCCGCTCATCCAATAATTTCTTTTCCCAAAGTCCACGGAGAAGAATTTTTTTCCCATAAAAAAATTTCTCCTTTAAACTTAATTCCATCAGAGCTGACTGTACTTGAATGAAGAAAACAGTTCAGATCCCCTTTAATAACGACTTTGGGAGTATTATATCATATACACATTTTACATAATTTCTTTATTAAAAACCAAGATTCAGCTTTAATAAAATATATGAATGCAATGAAGACACGTTTAATAAATATAGAGCAATTGTTATATGAAATTAATGAATGAGATGAGAATAATAATAATAATAAGGGTGACTTAAGAGAGTATAGTAACAAAGTAATGAAAGTACATGATGTGACAATACTAAAGTATAAACACCAACCTGAAGAAAAATAGAAATGTTGAATATATGGAAATAAAATTTTTTTCCAAGAAAGCAAAATATATATACTTTTTATATTAGGTTACAACATAGCATACACAAAAGTATATAATTACATCAATCAACTTATTTCGAGTTTTATTTTCATTGGTGGTTGAAAAATTTCATAAAACTTAAAATGAAACCGTTTCACTTATGCAGACTGTCACAAAGAATAACGCAATTAGATTCAGTTTCTGTTCTAGGAATTGTACATTTCAGTTGTTTCCTTCCGTAACTAAACGCTTTTGTACAATTTGGGTGATATATTTGAAGAAACTGTTGACTAAACAATTTTTCTCTAGTTTCAACATAAGAAAGGAAAGTTCTAAGTTATTGGCCATTGTGTATAGGAGATGTGTGGGAAGGGGTGAGAGGGATAGAGAAAGGAGGAGGGAAGGGAGGGGTTTAAAGCTTAATATTGTTGTAGGATTTCTAGGGATGACAGATATTAGTGAAAATGGAAATTCTGAAGATGAGACAGAAAGAGAGAGAGAGAGAGAGAGAGAGAGAGAGAGAGAGAGAGAGAGAGAGAGAGAGAGAGAGAGAGAGAGAGAGAGAGAGACAGATAGAGAGATAAAGATAGAGCTGGAGAGACAGAGAGAGAAAGAGAGAGAGAGAGAGAGAGACAGATAGGAGAAAGAGAAGAGAGAGAGAGAGATAAAGATATTGCTGGGGAGAGACAAATAGAGAGAAAGAGAGAGAGAGACAGATAGGAGAAAGAGAAGATGAAGATAGAGATAGCTAGAGAGGGACAAAGAGAGAGAAAGAGAGAGAGAAATAGATGGGAGAAAGAGAAGAGAGAGAAAGAGAGAGAGATAGAAAGAGAGAGAGAAAGAGAGAGAAAGAGAGAGAGAGAAAGAGAAAGAGAAAGAGAGAGAGAGAGAGAAAGAGAAAGAGAGAGAGAAAGAGAGAGAGAGAAACTGAAGTAAATGACAGTATACGATGAAAAGAAGTTCAAGAACACAATACAATTTAATGTCAAAAGAAAAATGTATAAAAAATGAGGTACGAACCACGAAAGAGTTACGTCAAAATTCCGACGTATCACAAAACAAAGGTTTTTAAGAGTTTAATAAAGTCGCATGACGTCACTCCCTATTCGGTCTTCGTCACGTGATGCGTTTCAAACAGTGTTACCAACTTATTTCTGAACACTGACGAAAACGTAATCGCCTTTGAAAAGTTTAAAATCTCCAAAAAGTAGCAAACAAGTGAAAGTTTTGCTGAAGATGAGCCTAGTAAAGTGCATGACGTCACAAATTTGCTTGTCTGACAGTTTTTGAGGCTGATACATTTCAGGCTACATGGATGTATTTTTTTGACGAGCTATAGCGAGGATTCAATTTGACATACTGAAAAAAATTGGTGTTTGTTTTTATGTTTTTTTGTCGGTTCTCCACAGATCAAACGGCTACAGCTATCAACTTCCAACTTTTTTTCATGATGGTTCCCCATCTAACTTAGATCTGTATAGTCTTGTGGCATTATCAGATGATAACTTTTTTTCATGAATTTTAGAAATTTCAAAAATACCCATTAGAATAACACGACGAAATTTTTTTTTTCATTTTCGAAAAAATGAAATTTTGTGTGAAGTTGAATTACATTTTGATACACATTTCTGGGAATACTCAGCTTAATTGGGTCAGCCACTTTGAAGAAAAAACATGAAATGTGCCAAATTGGTACCACTCGAAGCCGTTTTTACCCATTTATAACTTGAATGTCACCCAATTGGCGAATTTAGGAAATAGTTTGTCAAAGAAGTCGACATACTATTACTTTCTGCTCGTCTAACAACGCGTATATAGCGTTTTCCTAGTTTAATACAATTCCAACCTTCATAGTAAGAATGATATTTTCAAGAAATGTGATTGGATGATCAAAGCGACGGTTCAATATTTTTCCTAGCTCGATGAAGTCTTAAGTGCGGGCTATTCTAATAGTGTGATAAATATGTATATATTTACAGTTTGATAATTATATATGTAAAATAAATACAATATTTATATATATATATATATATATATATATATATATATATATATATATATATATATATATATATATCATATATATATATATATATATATATATTTATATATATATATATATATATATATATATATATATATATATATATATATAATATATAAATAAATAAAGACACATGTTCAAAAGAGAACGGCAACAAGAGGCGATAATATATTATCAAATACATTGAATCTACGTGATACATTGAGAATCAATCAAGAATCAATACATATAATGAATATAATATAATATAATTTGATATAATAAAATATATAATATAATTTAATATAATATGATATAATATAATTCAATGTAATTCAATATAATAATATTCAATATTCAATATAATTTAATTTAATACAAATTCAATATAATATAATATGATAAATATAATATAATATGATGAATATAATATAATTTAATTCAATTTAATATAATATATTATAATAAATGATAAATATAATCACGATATTTTTATTCTGATGATAACCGAATTTTATTTGAATTGTGAATATTTTTACGAACAAGAGATAAAAATATCGATACATTCAAATTTGGAACACTGTGTAAAATATGGATAGCTAAGAATTTGAGCAATTTGAGGATTAGGAGCGAAGAAAATATCAACAATGGAAGTTGAAAATAAGAATAAATGCTTTTCAAAATATCATAATCCATTATTTATATCCCCCTATGGCAGGGCTTTCCAACTAGATCTGTCGTAGGGCCATTTTTCATGATAAAAATTGAGATGGGCCACATGTTTGATTGTCCAATGATCTTATTCATTTCTCACTTGTTTTCTATATGGTACGCCAGTTTGCAAAGAACGTAGTTCTTCACATATTCAAGCTTTTTACCACTCAATATTTTTTCTAAATTAAAATTCAATTATTTAAATTGCACTTCTCGTTTTTTAGACGAGCTTTAGCGAGGATTCAATTTGACATACTGAAAAAAATTGGTGTTCGTTTTTATGTTTTTTTTTTTTTTTTTTTTTTTTTTTTTTTTTTATGTTTTTTTGTCGGTTCTCCACAGGTCAAACGGCTACAGCTATCAACTTCAAACTTTTTTTCGTCATGGTTCCTCATCTAACTTAGATCTGTATAGTTTTGTGGCATAATCGGGTGGTAACTTTTTTTTTATGAATTTTAGACATTTCAAAAATCCCCATTAGAATAACCCGGAGGAAAATACTTGAAAAATCAAAATTTTCCAAGACCTCTCAAATTTTCGCCGAATATAAAGGAAACTATTAAGCACATTTTGAGAGATTTTTCGTATCAATCGGATGAGAAATAACGAAGAAAACGCATTTATAAAGCATTTTCCCATCAATTTAGGCTATTACGGGAACCAATTAAATCTATAGCAACAAGTGTCACCAATTAATTCAAAACGATTGAAATGAATGAAGAGGAAGGCCGTGATATAACTGATTCTCGTAAGGTTTTTGAACGTTTGGAGTGATCCAAGGTCTGTAGATGTAGATTGGGTTGACAAATTATTTTTCATTCTAGATTTCTATACCCCTAAGCTCGTCTAACAACGCGCATCCCGCGTTTTCCTAGTTTCTAATAACATCGAAACTTGATACAAAATTATTGTTCCTCAATTAAGGCTATGGATGAAAGATAGGATCCTTTGGACGGGGCACCACAAGGGCGATCTTACCACCCATTATTTCTAATAACATCGAAACTTGGTACAAAATTATTGTTCCTCAATTGAGGCTATGGATGAAAGATAGGATCGTTTGAACGGGGCACCACAAGGGCGATCTTACCATCCCAAAGAATAATTAAAAATAAGATAACTCATTTAACAATCAATACATATCAAGGTAATAATGCCAGGGTTAGGAAACAGTTGCAACATTCACTGTGGGGAGAAAATCTTGAACCTTCTCACTATCTTCATCTTCTTTTATTTCTTCTTGAAATCTTCTTTCTTGTTCCTCTTTTCTCTTTACTTGTATTTATCTTAAAATTTATAATTTTGTTTCGATTTCTTTTAATTTCTTTTATTGTATTTGAATAATTTTATTAGTTTTTGCAATATTATACGGTCCTGGCTGATTGACTTTGTGAGTTGTAAAAAAAATTGGTGTTCGTTTTTATGTTTTTTGTTTGTTTTTTTTTGTTTTTTTTTTTGTTTTTTTTTATGTTTTTTTGTCGGTTCTCCACAGGTCAAACGGCTACAGCTATCAACTTCAAACTTTTTTTCGTCATGGTTCCTCATCTAACTTAGATCTGTATAGTTTTGTGGCATTATCGGGTGGTAACTTTTTTTTTATGAATTTTAGAAATTTCAAAAATCCCCATTAGAATAACCCGGAGGAAAATACTTGAAAAATCAAAATTTTTCAAGACCTCTCAAATTTTCGCCGAATATAAAGGAAACTATTAAGCAAATTTTGAGAGATTTTTCGCATCAATCGGATGAGAAATAACGAAGAAAACGCATTTATAAAGCATTTTCCCATAAATTTAGGCTATTACGGGAACCAATTAAATCTATAGCAACAAGTGTCACCAATTAATTCAAAACGATTGAAATGAATAAAGAGGAAGGCCGTGACATAACTGATTCTCGTAAGGTTTTTGAACGTTTAGAGTGATCCAAGGTCTGTAGATGTAGATTGGGTTGACAAATTATTTTTCTTTCTAGATTTCTATACCCCTAAGCTCGTCTAACAACGCGCATCCCGCGTTTTCCTAGTATGTCTTCATTCAGGTCTACATAACTGATATGGCGCGAGTGGGGAAGCTCATGAGGGTGTCAAATGGGTGCGCTTGTTGTCACAAGCCAAACAGTATTACAGAATACGAATATTTTGTCGGGAATTATCTACTATAATGCCAGTTCAAATGCCACCTCTGCCGTTTGACTTGTGACAACAGTTCAATCCTTGTCAAATATATCCTCAATTTTACTACATAGAATGCTATAATAAATTGCAGTGATTTTACGTTGGTTCATGAGGTAATACCGCGGGTCATTTGAAAAGGTCCCGCGGGCCGCCAGTTGGGAAGCCCTGCCCTATGGACTGTCTTGAATGTTCAAAAGCTAGAGGTAATCGATTCTACACATCAGGATCAAAGTAATCTGCATGGTTCTGGCATATAAATTTATTTCTTGTTGATAGATCTGATTCAAAATGGAAACGTGACCAAGTTATTTAATCCCAATAGAAATGTGAGGAAATTGTCTTGTCTCCTACGTTTATAGCAAGATGCATTGAGGGTTGCGTTGTTTTGCCGCAAGATGCATTGAGGGTTGCGTTGGTTTGCCGCAAGATGCATTGAGGGTTGCGATGGTTTGTCTCAAGATGCATTGCGGGTTGCGTATATATATATATATATATATATATATATATACATATATATATATATATATATATATATATATATATATATATATATATATATATATATATATATATATATATATAAATATAATAATTAAACTTCTTGGATGCGATCCAATATCGAGTTATTTGGGATGTTGTAGTCATGTCGAAAAAGATACGCCTCGACCAGGACAACCCAAAAGACATATTATTTGGGACGACGTCCCGGTTGAGGCGTATCTTTTTCGACATGACTTTAACATGACCATATATATATATATATGTATATATATATATATATATATATATATATATATATATATATATATATATATATATATATATATATTCAGAACCACCCACACTCATCCCAGAAGGGAAAATCTACGCAAAGCCAGCATTACCATCAACCATCAACCCTCAAAAGTTCAGACATCACACATATATATATATATATATATATATATATATATATATATATATATATATATATATATATATATATCCATCATCACATGATACTATAATAGGGTACGGTATATTAAAATATAGCGCCATATATAAAGAATCTGTTTTTATTTTCTGTAACACATTGTATAACGTTAGAATAAAACAGAAAATTTTCACAATATTGCAAGAAAAGACGCTTGATATTTCAGTTCTAATTTCATTTTCCTCCAACTTTTGGTATAGGGGCCTTACACCTGTGTGTGAAAGGAATGCCTGGTTTTATCGATGGTAAGGATTTTACTCAGAGAAGTGACATTCCTCAACTCCTTGCATGAAACTTCTTGCAGTACATATTACATTCCTATCGAGAGCACAAAGTATCGAGAGGAAAACGCTGTCAGTGTTGTCATGAATGGAGCGAGTGTGCATGAAAAATACGAATAATCTCGAAAAGGAATAGTGATTCATCAGACGAGCTTTAGCGAAGATTCAATTTGACATACTTGAAAAAATTGGTGTTCGTTTTTTTTTTATTAATGTTTTTTTGTCGGTTCTCCACAGGTCAAACGGCCACAGCTATCAACTTCAAACTTTTTTTCGTTATGGTTCCTCATCTAACTTGGATCTGTATAGTTTTGTGGCATTATCGGGTGGTAACTTTTATTCTTATGAATTTTAGAAATTTCCAAAATACTCATTAGAATAACACGGCGAGAGAAAAAAACAATTATTTTCAAGAAAAAAAAAATGAAATTCTGTGTGAAGTTGAATTACATCTTGATACACATTTCTGGAAATTCTCAGCTCGATCGGGTCAGCCATTTTGAAGAAAAAATATAAAATGTTCCAAATTGGTACCACTCGAAGCATTTTTTACCCATTTATAACTTGAATGTCACCCAATTGGCGAATGTAGGCAAAAGTTTGGCAAAAAAATCAACATACTATTACTATCCGCTCGTCTAACAACGCATATATGGCGTTTTCCTAGTAAATCCAATTGTTGTAGGATGAATGTGTAATTCGATTGATGTTGAAACAGACACAAAACCAAATGGAGAAGATTTTGAAATTTTGAAATTATTATTGTTAATAGTTATATTTATTCAATATTGGTGGAAGTGCCAAGTTTTGAGTCAATTCTCACAAATAATTGTGGCAACGGTATCGATTATTATATGCTCAACGACCCCACCATCAGATGGATTATTTGGGGGTAGGAATGAGCTGGTGATAGTGAAATTGTGAAGTACGCGTCATCTAAACCCTATGTCTTATGCGGGACTCGAACCCACGCCTAACGATGACATCACTTTATAACGCGATGCCTTAGTTGACTGAGCTACAAAGAACGGAGGTACCTATTGGAGCATTTTTGTAACCCTGGAATGAGTGCATGGATATTTTTAAGTCCAACACCCGTTTGAACAGCAGAGTCGAAAAGTAATTTTGAAATTAATTCTACATTGGGGAAATTTGAGTAAAGCTTTATTGAACATGTGTATTATTGAATTGAAATTACATCAGAAACAATATCATATTTTTTCGGTCGAAGTTACAGCGCTTTAATGAAATATTAAGTTGCTATTTTGACTTCATTTTGGTGAAAAATCAACTATTTTGCCTTTTAAAATGAGTGTGATTCATAAATAAGAACGGGTACTTATTTTTATTTCTGCAAAATTCTATTCGTAACATCTTCATCTACAATAAAACAAATTTTTTGATTGAATATCATTTCTTTTAGTATATTTTAATAATCTGTTGAATAATAAAAATATATGAAATTTGAAGGTTGCGCGTTGAATGATAAGGAAACATCCAGTATTTGAACTGATATATTTCAGAATTTATCCCAGTTAGCCTAACATCTGTTTGGATATTATTATCGAGCACATCAAAACGAATCGACTGACAAAAACTCATGATTTTTTCATGACCATGACGTAATGGAGGTTCGACCTTGAACTCTCGTCCTTTGCCTTCATAGGGAAACAATGGCTTTGCGACAAACCTTCGATGAACATCGAACACTGTCTTTGTTAAGTTAATTTCTCTGTTTTCTTAATTTCTCTGTTATGGTTATGTTTGTTTATTTAGTTATGTCTATATTTATTTGTCCTGGTTTGCAATTTTTGTGAGACTTACAGTTTTTCCAGTCATTCAGTTTTATATCCATAAATATATTCCTCCAATTGACAAATTACATCATCATGTTACCGGTACACCTTTAACACCTAATTAATTCAAACGTGATGCCAAGTTATGGCCTATTATTAGGAGGACATTGACAGCTATTTTCTCATAATTTTGATTATTCTTGCGCTCGATTATGCTCCATTTTATAGCGTATGCAGAGTGTATATAAATTTTCTGTACTCACCAGCAGAATGTTGAACGGCAGCCAACAGACGGTGAACACGACCACCACCATCACCATCATCCTGATCATCTGTAAAAACAATAAACAGTCATTATTACACCATCACCATCATCCTGATCATCTGTAAAAACAATAAACAGTCATTATTACACCATCACCATCATCCTGATCATCTGTAAAAACAATAAACAGTCATTATTACACCATCACCATCATCCTGATCATCTGTAAAAACAATGAACAGTCATTATTACACCATCACCATCATCCTGATCATCTGTAAAAACAATGAACAGTCATTATTACACCATCACCATCATCCTGATCATCTGTAAAAACAATAAACAGTCATTATTACACCATCACCATCATCCTGATCATCTGTAAAAACAATAAACAGTCATTATTACACCATCACCATCATCCTGATCATCTGTAAAAACAATGAACAGTCATTATTACACCATCACCATCATCCTGATCATCTGTAAAAACAATAAACAGTCATTATTACACCATCACCATCATCCTGATCATCTGTAAAAACAATGAACAGTCATTATTACACCATCACCATCATCCTGATCATCTGTAAAAACAATGAACAGTCATTATTACACCATCACCATCATCCTGATCATCTGTAAAAACAATGAACAGTCATTATTACACCATCACCATCATCCTGATCATCTGTAAAAACAATGAACAGTCATTATTACACCATCACCATCATCCTGATCATCTGTAAAAACAATGGACAGTCATTATTACACCATCACCATCATCCTGATCATCTGTAAAAACAATAAACAGTCATTATTACACCATCACCATCATCCTGATCATCTGTAAAAACAATAAACAGTCATTATTACACCATCACCAATCACCATCTATCACCAACAATCACCGAAATACGACTCGGATTTTTCAATTGACGACTCGAAATGGGCGTGGCTTCACCAGTAGGCCTGTTGGATCTATATCATTTGTGGTAATTTGAAGATACCCCGTTCGGATATTTGAATTTGAATACAGTTCTAACAGCCCTGTTGATTGGACGGTATGATATGGTATGATAACGCCATATATGCGTTGTTAGACGAGCGGATAGTAATAGTATGTCGACTTTCATGACCAAACTTTTGCCTACATTCGCCAATTGGGTGACATTTAATTCAGAAAAGGGGTAAAAACTGCTTCGAGTGGTACCAATTTAGCATATTTTATGGTTTTTCTTCAAAATGACTGACCCGATCAAGCTGAAAGTTCTCAGAAATATGTATCAAGATGTAACTCAACTTCACGCAAAATTTCATTATTTTTGAAAATAAAAAAATAATTTCTCTTATTTTCCGCCGTGTTATTCTAACGGGAATTTTTGAAATTTCTAAAATTCATAAAAAAAAGTTAACATCCGATAATGCCACAAAACTATACAAATCTAAGTTAGATAAGAAATCATGATGGAAAAAAGTTTGAAGTTGATAGCTATAGCCGTTTGACCTGTGAAGAACTGATAAAAAATATATAAAAAAAAAACATAAAAACGAACACCAATTTTTTTCAGTATGTCGAATTGAATCCTCGCTAAAGCTCGTCTAATAATCAAGTCTGGAAAGAGATTACCAAAGTTTGTAAGAAGATAAATTGTTCTGGAAATGTGTCACAACAATATAGCCCTATATACGAATGTTTCGCATGGTTTGTATTAGTTTATCACATTTCGAATTTTTTATATTTATTTTGTGAATTATTTTATCAAAGAGTCATTTTGTAAACAGCAGTAAAGTTTTTAGATATTTGTTTAGGAAGTAAAATCCAAGTTGGTGAATATTTCATGCAATAAAATACTTTGCCAAATGTATTTTATTGAGGAAATATCATATAACTTATATAATAATGGATCAAGATGTGCTAGAATAATCGTGATTCTTGATTTTATTATTATTATTGCATGCAAACACATTGGACGTATTTTATTGGGGATTCTGAATAATCTGAGGTTATATAGTTTGTCTTTTAAATACTAGTCAAACGCGAAATATGCGTTGTAAGATGAGAGAGATATCCGAATAAGGTATACAAGTCCTTGAAGTAGTTCTACCCTTGCTACTTTATTGACTCAGGTATTCTACACACCTTGATACCTGAATAAGCTATTAAAGTCGTTTAAGTAGTTGTACCCTTGTCACTTCATTGACTCTGGTATTCTACACACCTTGATCTTTATAAAAAATACTTCATTGTTGGTCAACTCTTGAAACTAGAAAGCAGTGAATCTCGACAACTTGATTCTGTCACAATTTTTATGATATATTTGATGAATATTATCAGTTATTTTATTTTTTTCTTCAAAACGGCTGATTGAAATTGCATACAAAATCGTAAAAGTGTGTAAAATCTATGTATACACATTTAGAGAAAATTTCATCCCATTTGGAGAGATTTTATTTTTCAACATTTTCCGCCCAGCCAAATCTTATGAGGTTTTTAGAAACTTTGAGATAATTTTTCTCAAAATTGGTCTGACCGATTCATCCCAAAACCCATACAGTTCTGAGTTGGATGAGTTTGCGTGTACACAAAAATTTTCATGTCGATCAGTCAACCCTTGCGACCTGTGGAGTGCTTACAAAAAAAAAAAAAAAAAAAAAAAAACACAGACAAAGCCCTATAAGAGTGGGATGGAGACTTCGCTACGCTCATCAATTATTCAAAAGAGTTTCATGGTTACAAGTAGATCAAGTTGTGTTGTTACTTTATCTGCTATAATCACATTTTGTTGGCGTTCACTTTAACTGGATCATATAAATAATCAAAAAAACGATTTTGATGTTTGAAATTTTTCATCAAGACTTTGCCATCCATCTAAAATGATTGCAATAATTTACACGGATTAATAAAAACCATTCTTATTATTAATTAGACGAGCTTTAGCGAGGATTCAATTTGACATACTGAAAAAAATTGGTGTTCGTTTTTATGTTTTTTTTTTTTTTTTTTTTTTTTTTGTTTTTATGTTTTTTTGTCGGTTCTCCACAGGTCAAACGGCTACAGCTATCAACTTCAAACTTTTTTAGTCATGGTTCCTCATCTAACTTAGATCTGTATAGTTTTGTGGCATTATCGGGTGATAACTTTTTTTTTTATGAATTTTAGAAATTTCAAAAATCCCCATTAGAATAACCCGGAGGAAAATACTTGAAAAATCAAAATTTTTCAAGACCTCTCAAATTTTCGCCGAATATAAAGGAAACTATTAAGCACATTTTGAGAGATTTTTCGCATCAATCGGATGAGAAATAACGAAGAAAACGCATTTATAAAGCATTTTCCCATCAATTTAGGCTATTACGGGAACCAATTAAATCTATAGCAACAAGTGTCACTAATTAATTCAAAACGATTGAAATGAATGAAGAAGAAGGCCGTGACATAATTGATTCTCGTAAGGTTTTTGAACGTTTGGAGTGATCCAAGGTCTGTAGATGTAGATTGGGTTGACAAATTATTTTTCATTCTAGATTTCTATACCCCTAAGCTCGTCTAACAACGCGCATCCCGCGTTTTCCTAGTGAATTAACCATTGAAGACATTGATGATTTAATACGATAAATCAAAGCTTGAACACCTAGGCCTACATTATTTTTTGTACCACCTTGTTATGCACGAGAGATTCCGATTCTGGAATTTTAATTTTCCAATTTTTCATATGCCTATGTTGGGTTTCAACGACGCACTATAATAATAACTAAGATCTATTGGCGTCGGATATTTGTTCCATTTCAGTTTTCTAGATCATGGACGAATTAGGAAGAATATATTATTTAATAAATCCTGTTTATGAATCTCTTTCTATATCGTGTTTTTTTGCTCAAAGTCACAGTTTTGTACGAGTAAATAACAAAATAAAAAAATATACAATGAATATGCAATATTTAAATATACAATATTCATGCAATAAATAATAACAAAATATGTTTTCACCTAGATATAGTTCAAATATAGAAGAATGCATATCAATAAATGAAAGGAAGTTGATATATAAGAAAGTAAGAGTGACATGTGAAAAAAAATTGCTCATGGACGATTTCTACAACCCACAATTGAATCAAGTATTGAGCGAATTAATTCTTGTTGATATAAAAAAACAATTCAAATTTTCTCCTGTGAATTTCAGTTTCATCAACGGCATACAATTTATAATGGATTATAACGATGCACTGTAATGATGACTTGATCTATTGGCGACTATTCCTGATGAATGAGACGATAGGAAGATGAGATCTATTGGCGACTATTCCTGATGAATGAGACGATAGGAAGGTCAGAGGTTAATTCTATCAGGTGTTTTAGAAATCAGGAATGAATCGGATGTGTCTTGCCCAATTGGGGAGTCTCTCTCTCTACCGAGACGCGTGGCCAAGTGGTAACACACTGAATCGTCATTCAGGAGACCGGGGTTCGATTCCCGCCACGGTCGACCATCCTAACAGGGGTTTTTCGTGGTTTCCCTCTGTCCTTCAGGTTAATACTGGGATGGTTCCTTAACAATAGTCCACGACCGACTCCTTCCCACCATCCAAAACACCTAATAAAATAAACTTTCATCTCATCATCCCATCATCTCATTCATCATCGACCGACGCCAATAGATCGTAGCCATCAGTATAGTGCGTCGTTAATAACCCAATCTCTCTTTCTCTCTCTCTCTCTCTCTCTCTCTCTCTCTCTCTCTCTCTCTCTCTCTCTCTCTCTCTCTCTCTCTCTCTCTCTATATATATATATATATATATATATATATATATATTTGATTATATACCTCTTCTTCAAATTTATGAACTGTATAGAAATGGGTACATAAATAGTAGGTAGTTTCCTTTGTTTATTATTATGATCCAAGGTTTGTATCATTCTGTATATCGTATATAATTCATATCCTGATAAATTCAAGTTTATAGACCACATCATCACATCTGCATTATCAAATTACCATTAAATGACTTTACTTCAAAGTTGGCCAAGCTACCAACTTATTCACCTCAGCAACATTATTATAGATCTAATGCTCGAATAATTACTTGCCAAACTCGATTTATCTCGAATAGAACCGAGAGTCGATTTGGTATAGTTCGAGATATATCGAGTGGAACATTGTGACAATTTAATGTGCTTTGAGATATATCGAGTTGGAAATTTGTGTCGATTTAATGGTATACTCTTTGTCACGAGAATTGGCTGTTGTTTGAGAGTTTGTGTACGGCTGAGCGAGCATCTCATCGATTTGAAATTTGTTACCATCTTTGGTTTTATAAATAATTCATCATCTGGGAGGGTTTCGAATTGATTTGGTTACACATTTCTGATTCATACCACGGAATATATTTGTGTGGTCTATTTTATGATGAACTACTGATTACTATTCATGTAAATCGGTTTCACGTCACAGCTTCATGATCATAATGTTCGTCAGAACTCCAATTTGGTTTATCATCATCACAATTCCAAATCTTCATCTTCATCCTCAATAAGTGGTCCAAGAAGATGAAACGAGTTGCCAACGTCATTAAAATCAGTAAAATCCCTAGGTCTATTCAAATTATCATACAAAAAACAACTTTTAGTGAAGCAAAATTCAGAGATAGTTTTAAAAAATCGTGTTTAATTTAGTTCTAATCTGTCAGCTCTTCCTGTTCTTTTTTTTCCTTTTTTATTTATAAATTTATAGTTTTTTTTTTATCACATCATTATTTGAATTTTAGTCATTATACTCATAATGGTTAGGTGGAAGAGCAGAAACTCATGTATCTGAACCTCGCCATTTCATTTTTGTTAAATAATCATCTCATTTTTAATTTTTATATGTAAATTGTTATTTCTGTGTTTCTTTTGTTAACTACTCAAAAATGAATAAAGACTTATCATTATTATTATTATCATGTCTCCTTCATAGAATCCCAGCTCATATCAAATTCAAATAAAATCATTTCAAAAGTAATGAACTTTCGTCTATTTAATTTTTCAATTATTATTAGTGACATAATTCTTGTATGTTATCGTTGATTATTCTGATTTTATTTTCAATTCTATGTCATTACAATATTTGATCATCTAATTATGTTCCATTAATTTGTTTATACATTTTATATTGATTGTTATATAAAGGTTAATATATATAATTTTCGATTTTTCATCCCAGTTATCTAACCTATCAAACCTTAAGCACGAACTATTCCAGACATAGCAATTGTCAACTGAGTTGGCCAGCTGAAAAAGATTGTCTACATATGTATTTCAATCCAACTGCAATCGTCTACAATTCGGTAATAATCGATGAATGACGTAGTCAATCAGAAAAAAGTGAAAATATGATCGAACCTCGATATGTAAGATAGAAAGGTGGAGATAAAAATTGGACTAGACGTCACACATTTACTGCATTCCTATTGGTTGTTGACGTCAGTCGGCAGTTGGATTGGCGTATTTAAATCTCTTTCCATTCTCACCGATCGAATTGGTGTCATGATCGCACGATCAATTTCTTTCTAGTTGGTCAAATCAGTTTTTCTAGATTAGATTAGATAAGATTTCTTCATTGATACACACAGGATTTCCTATTTAGAAAAAAACAAAATATATGGCGAGTCAATTTTCACACAAGATGTTCTATACAATGTATAGAAGGGTATACATGGATAACCTCAATTATAGTACACTAGAAAAACGCTATATATGCGTTGTTAGACGAGCGGAAAGTAATAGTATGTCGATTTCTTTGCCAAACTTTTGCCTAAATTCGTCAATTGGGTAACATTTAAGTTATACAAAGGTAAAAACTGCTTTGCTAGTGGTACTAATTTAGCGCATTTCATGTTTTTTCTTCAAAATGGCTGACCCGATCGAGCTGAGAATTTTCAGAAATGTGTATAAAGATGTAATTCATCTTCACACAAAATTTCTTTTTTTAATAACGAAAAAAAGTTTGAAGTTGATAGCTGTAGTCGTTTAGCCTGTGGAGAACCGACAAAAAACATAAAAAAAACAACAAAAAACGAACACCAATTTTTTCCAGTATGTCAAATTGAATCCTCGCCAAAGCTTGTCTGATAATGCAATGACCCCAATGGCTCAGTCAGTAAAGGTATTGGATTCTAGTCGGGTCTAGGTTCGAGTACCACATGACTCAATGAGACAATTATTATATTTTAGGAAAACGTAGGATACTCGTTGTGAGATGAGCTTGGAAGTATATAAATCTAGAAAGAAAAATATTTTGTCAGCTCAGACTATATCCACAGACCTTGGATTACTTCAAATGTTTGATCAATTTGTGATACTTGTTGCTTTCCTTCAGTAGGTTGATAATAGGTTCTTAATAGCTTCGATTGATGTAAAGAATATATTATAAATGTGTTTTCTTCGTTATTTCTCATCTGATTATTGTGTAAATCATTGAAAATGTATGTCATTTTGTAAATGTTCTGTAGACATTTGGGAGCTTTTTGAAAATTTTGGTTCTCCAAGTATTTCCCCTCAGGGTTATTCCAATGGGGATTTTGCCGAAATTTTTTATTTTTTATTTGGGGAAACACTGTTCTACTGATTTTTTCGAAAAACAATCCCAACCTGTTCTAGTGTTACATCAGTATTCAGAAGATATTTCGAATTTATTGGTTTTCCATGCTGACCTGTATGCCGCGTAAAAAACGAAAAAAATAAAATGACGGAGCTCAATTTTTTCCGGTAGGTCTATATGTAATGGAAATATTTTCTACGAACATCACTTATCTCTCTCTCACTCACTCATTCAGCCACCAGGAATAACCTTGTTGTTGTTGTTGTTGTTGTTGTTGTTGTTGTTGCTGGTCGTTCATCAAGTGATAATTAAATACGCCATACTTCGTAATGAGTGTGCCTCGAGTTATAACGTCTCGAACAGCGTTTCGATTCAAGATAATCGAGTTATCGAGTCTCGAACAGGGTTTCGATATAACGCAAGGTCGATCAGACGTAAATCGTTTGTAATTTAATAATACTCTCTCCGTATGTTCGCACCTTGTTTGTCATCAAGTATGATCACACTCACAATATTATAGTTTGACAAGAAACTTATAAGCGATGATACTGCCTTGAACAAGATCTCTAATGGAATGTGCATTATTATTATTAATTATAATCATGATGAAAATAATAAATATATATAATAATGCATGTACATAAATAAATAAATATATATATATATATATACATATATATATATATATATATATATGTATATATATATACACACATATATATATTATATATATATATATATATATATATATATATATATATATATATATATATATATATATATATTCATATATATATATATATATATATATATATATATATATATATATATATATATATATATATATATATAAATATATATGTATATATATATATATATATATATATATATATATTCATATATATATATATATATATATATATATATATATATATATATATATATATATATATATATCTTTCTTTACAACACACCATTCTACGGCAAATAACACATAGTTAAACCCTTACAAATCGGAAAAAGGAAACAGTAAAATCTCCAGTGTGAACCTATTCCAAAAGAATCAATTATAAGTTATACCGATCGACAGTCTTTTCTATCCCTTAGCAATATCGATCAGCAGTGTCGATCCGTCAACATTCGAAGAATAAAATTCAACACTTTCCTTTTTATTACACTCTTCAATTTATATCGTCACCTGAATAGTTTTCTTAGCACATCCCATATAAGAACACCATCAACATCTGCTTTCACCGACAGGGGTGTTACGGTAGCTCGAACGTTAACATGATTAAATTCACCGAAATCTGGCGAGCTCGTCGTTTTCTTTATCGACCGAAACGGATTCATATTCACAAGAATGGAACACTCGACGTTAATCGAATTGCTATCGAACTCGGCAGAAGGAAAATCGACTTTGTGTTAGTCGACAAGAATGATAATCACATTGTGTTCGAAATTTGAATAATAATGGAAAGTGGTTTTCGAAATATCCGTTTGGTAATATTGGAATGGTTGATGCACATCCTTCTTTATTCAGATCATTCTTTTCTAATATCAGAATAGAATGATATGAACAAAGAAGGCAGTGGATTGATGAAGTTTTCTTCACGTGAATCTAGTTGAAGTTTACCTCTGAGATTTTGCCGTCGAGATTACAAGATTACATGGCATCCGGTTCGAGCCTATATTGTTCGACTTGTTTGCGAGTCTGGGAGTTTCATCTGACTGAGCTGAAGGATTACCGGCTTTTGGAAAACTATTCACTGTAAGCGCAATTCAATGGAGTCAAGTGTTTCTTGGTTCACGAATGGAGATGGTGAGATCAGGGAGTTACAACCAAGGAGGTTAGATACTAATAGTATCTAACCTCCTTGGTTACAACTCTATGGTGAGATTAATAGGTGAGAAGTACGGTACATTTGATACATTTAGCTATGACGGGAGGACGTAGCTCTAAATTACATTCAAGTGCTATCACCATGGCAATTTCATTTGTTTGAAGTGTGTACCAACTATCGGAAATGCCACTGAATTATAGTTCTACTTTTATCCATTCAGAATATGTAATATATAGAATCACACGTCAATTACCAGAATTCATTTGAAATATAACTTTAAAATTAGTCAAATAAACATTTGTGACTAAACGCAATAACAAATTCATTCATATTATGAATACATTTTCTCACAATGAATGATTTCGAAGTTTTTTTCCAATACATTTTGTCTGAGAATAGATTTGATGCATGATGGTAATTTACTGTACAGATTGGATTCACTAAATTGAATATCCTGTTCAAACCTGACTGTTCCATGTTTTTCAGTTTGTAAAATATTTTCGAATCTTTAAAACTGATTTAAATCCAATTGTCAATTCCAATTCACGCAAACAACCAGGTTAGAGTAATATGCCATCGTTCCAATCCAATCCAATCCAAGTTTTCGATCCCATATAACCGACTTGTATACGTGGTAATCATCTTATTCAAAGTGTATTAAATAAGCTCATAAACTGGAACTTGATTAACTTATTATTAACGGAAAGTTTTAGCGGATGTTATTCAATGACGTGATAATCTAATAAAGGGAAACAGGAAGTTCGTAGTGAAACTGCGCAGTTGCTCACATATTGAAAACTTGTTCGTTTTGAACCATGTTTGGTAATTTGCTTTACAATAATTGACACCTGGACACGAAAGTCAATTATTCAGATGCATTTTTGTTCCTTCTTTTTCGCATTATAATATAATAATACTAAGCAAACGCGTTATGTGTTTCCGCGTTGATGGATGAGCTACTTATATCAACTCATATATTTGGACTGGTTATATATATATATATATATATATATATATATATATATATATATAAATATATATATATATATATATATATATATATATATATATATATATATAAATATATATATATATATATATATATTTATATATGTACAATGACCAATCCAAAGATAAGTTGATATGTTCCAGCTCATTCATCAACGCGGCAACACATAATGCGTTTGCCTAGTTAGAATGGAATCTACTGATATTATACCTATAACGTTTTCACAGACTGTACGTGGAGTGCCTATGTATACATTGTTCGTGAGTTCACTGCGTATAATATCAAATAAATGTCTCTCTTCCAGAAGCATTATAATGTGGTCCGATCAACCGCTCCATGTGGACATGAGTGTACGTTGTCTGATGCAGTCAAGTGTGTCGACATTTTCCACACTCGTAGAGGAAAATGTATGCAACGAAATGAAGCTCGTTTAATATATTTATCACGCTAGGAAAACGTAGCACGGGCGCTGTGAGATGAGCGAGATATTCATAAGAAATATACTCGAAAGCTGTATATGCACATTGAGTTTAAACTATCAAGCCTGCTCCATAAATAAACAGCCTTTTTCATTCAACTCAACTTTTTGATCAACAGGTTACACACTCTGAAGTGAAAATCTGATGATTTTCCAATATGATGATTCATTTTCTCAAAAGACGATATACCCAAATTCATTCAATATGAGTAGAAACATATATTAGACAATATATGAATATTATGTGGAAATTTCATTCCAATCGGATGAAATTAAAACAGGTAACATTCGAGAAAATTAGAGTAAAGCCTATATTTTGTGATCAGGTTGATGATTATTGTTTGCTTAACGACCCCACCAACAGCCAGGTTATACGGGGATACGAATGAGCAAGTAATTATGAAATTATGAAGTGATAGTGAGTGAAAGAACGTTCACACAATCTCATGCCTTATGCGAGACACCCACGCCCAACGGTGACTTCACTTTATGAAGTGGTGCCTCAGTTGACTGAGCTACCGTGGGCGGCTTTTGCAATCAATATACCGTGACTTTTAGAAAGATGTGTGCTGTATATGTTACAATGTATGTGTTACAAAACAATGGATGCTGTTGACCAATCAAAACGACTCTTTCAGGAAGTGCAACAAATATCCAATTCAGACGGCAATAATCATAAAGTTTAGTTTATATAGTATATAAGTTCGGTGACCATCAAAGAATAACTAATTGCTAAGACTATATAGACTGAACTGAGCTTTCTATTAGATATCATGAATATGCGTATTCGAACACCGTGGCTCTCAATTCATTCATCAAATGTTCATTACGATTCGAACTCCAAGACTGTGCATCATCTTTTCACCTTCACGGATTCAATTTGAACAAAATGGCTGCTCGTTTATTGTTACCAAAGATGTATCAAAAGTTATTAGTCAGTAGAAACAATACTTTTTCTAAACCAGTATACAATGATCATCGTCTTTTAGAATCCGAGTGGATTTTACTTCAGCAACAGTGATCATCAGCAGCTCAAGTAATTTAATATCTTTTTACAACTGTAATATGAAGCAGTCTGGCAGTATAGTACTGACAGTTCGACACCCCTAACTGTCATTGTTCACTGATGGGGGAAACAGAAGATTGAGCTGTGAAAAGACGAGTTTCATCAGAGTCAAGTTCTATTGAAACTAGCTCAGGGATAGAATGACAACAATAAGAAGTTGAAGAACAAGAAAAGACAGAACCTGAAAGCGCAGTCTCTTGTGAACGTTTTTATAGTAGCTATATGTGCTGAAAGTGAGAACTCGACGGGATTCTATCCGGAGCGGAATATATTCAGTAATCAGTGGCGTTTCTTCAGGTCCAGTTATTGAGCACAGCACCGTTTGCCCTAGCGTGAATTGTATTTCAATATATCAAACTTTTATACATGACACACTTTTTTATGAGTATCATAAAAATGTGGAATTCATTTTTTGAATACTTTTCGAAGCTTTTAAAACTCTTCAACACCCTTGAAATCTTGACCTTACACCCTTCAGAACAACACAATTCATTTGAGTTTCACTCCCAACATATCTCAAAATGAAACGTAGTTTATACAGTTATACGAATTTTTATTATTTCATTCATCAATATACCGGTGATAATTGAATAAAAAATCTGAATTTATTATATTGAAGAAAAATATCAGTATGTCCCAACAAAATAATGAATTATTATTAATCAAATGAATCTCAATGACAAAATAAACGATATTATTATCATTATGATTATTATTGATATCATTCTATTATTATTATTATTATTGTTGATTCATGATAGTCTGTTTTGACTTTGTGGGTCTACGATATTGTAAATGACTTATATTTTGTAAAATAAATAAATCTTCTCAAAAAAAAAAAAAAAATTATAAAATTTTGGTTTAATTATTGATTCTGTGTTGTACCTACTGTTTAATGTTTATTTACACTTCTGATATTACGTTTTATTCTACGGAAATGCAAGATGTATAATTTATTTATTTCCACAGATTCTGTGGAATTCTTGAATTTGTGTTATACCTACTGTTCACTGTTTATTCATACTTCTGATATTATGTTTTATTCTACGAAAATGCAGGACGCATAATTGTTTATTTTCACAAATAAGCCTGTGTTAAACAGGCTTTGTGGAGGTTTTTGTGAACTTCATGTACTTATTCAATTTGCTGAATGAAGAAAATGAAAATATTATTATTACATTCGTCAATTTATGCCCCAAATTAGAATATTTTAATTGTGCAAAATCGGAATAAGATCAGAGGCTTGTGTTGTATGTGACACGCTAAAGGTTGTGAGAGCGCCGCTGCATGGGCGTCCTTCTCATATATTAGTATACATAATCCAAGACAGCGTCGCTTTTACACAAACTGTGCATACGAACGTGAAGATGATGTTCTACTCATACTGCTCATGTCTACTCATTTCCTACAACGTACTCATTATATACTCATTTATATACATGCCAATTTAAATTCAATTTCAGCTAGACGATGCTACACGAAGCACGGCCGAGAACCTCCGAACGCATCAAGGCAAGTTGCCCCGACATGATCGTGTCTGGTTCTGAGGGATGTAAAACCCGAGCTGTTGTAACTCGTAGCAAGCATATATGGCAATATAGACAGGCGCTATCCTACTAGAATTCCGATAGTAGCCGTGGATAAGATTGTTGGATGAGCGAAGCGAAGACTCAATTTCGCCATACCCGAAAAAAAAGTGACTGTTTTTTTTTTTTTTTTTGTTCGCGCTCCACTTAACAGTACTCTTTGTACTGTTTTTTTGATATGTTATCAATTTGTAACTTTGAATTGGAATAAAATCATATTCTGGTCGATATATCAAGTTACAGATAACTACTATTCTCTCATATCTGCTGAGCAGCCGTAACCGTTTTCTGAAAATGTTGTATTTAATAACCTCCCGCAGCACTGGTATCGCTCTGTTTAAGGAACCATTTAAAGACCCCCGTGCTGACGTTTGGTATAAAGACTCTTGCAGAACACTGTTTAGACAATTTGTAATATTGACAGTTGTTAGCTTATACAATTTCAGTACTATAATGTTCGTACTGGAGAACAGCCGAGACAGTATAACGCATGACAAACTGCATGATTTCAACACAAGAAACAAATCCGCATTCGTCTTGGAGGCTCACAAGCTGGAGCTCTTCAAGAAAAGTCCAGTTTATGCTGGGTGTAGATTTTTCAATGTTTTACCTATTGTGCTGAAAGATGCCAGCAAACTCATTTCAAGATATGTATTCAAAAAAAAAAAAACTACGCAGCTATCTTATTGAAAAATACTTTTATGGGTTGGATGAGTTTTGTTAAATTTTTTTTTCAAACAATTTTTTGTTAAATGTGATCATATTGAAATTTTTATATTGAATATTTTGGATTTGTGTTACAAAACTTTTTATGACTTTCCACTATATCATGTAATGATCCAAAAGGAAATAAAATCATCATTATTATTATCATTATTATTATTTCAACAATGCGTCACCACACTTCCTGTTAATACGCTTCTTGGTGAGATAAGTAGATGTGAAACTGCGTATTCGCTTACAATCTACTTACCTTGACTTCAACTGAGTGTGTACGCCTTTATTGTGACCACAACAGAGCCAACGTATCGAATGAATACCCTAATTGAATTCTCGAGTAATCTGGAAGTTCCAATAAATCCAATAACACGAACAATGGTTGTATGTGGCCACATGACATCCATTTATTCATATCTTACTTTGAATCTATAGAATTATCGGAAATAAATATTGGATTCTTGAAGAAAAATGTGGTTTCCAATCTTGAACTGGTTTATTGAATATATATTTCGAAAGATATTCAATAATACATACGTATTTTTGATCTGAGTAGGTTTCAGTCGGATAACCATCGGAGCGGAAAATTGTTTTTTTTTATCAGCTTCCCCGTGCCTTTGTTTGTTTGTTTGTTTGTTTGTTTATTTGTTCTCTGTTTGAAAGGAATATCAGGTTGGATGGTTTTCAACCAACATTTAACATTTTGTACTTTATTGATTTTGAAGCTGTATAGGTTTGAAACAAAATCGGTAGGCGCACTTATGGGACAAAGAACAATATTTTGAAGA
>OZ023335.1:24036418-24061418 GCA_964007535.1 Brachyptera risi | reverse complement strand
GTTGTCAAATCATGAATATAAAAATTAATTGTTGCTTCTAGACGAATATCATCCATCATACCATTATCCTCTTCTACTCAGATATCTTGATATGCATCATACAACATTGTATTTTCCAAAATTGTTTTTCCATTGTATCTTCTTCATGTGAAACCACAGATAAGCCTGTGTCTGTGTCAGGCTTTGTGGATTTTTCGTGAACGTGTTTTTATTTTATAATATTAGGATATCAATAAAATGAATTTCAAAGTGAAAAAAAAGATAACGGTGGAGGTGCCAGGTACAAAATACGTCCATTAATTTATTCTATAAAAGAAGAACATTGTTATCTTGGTGATTAAAATAGAAGGTGAAAGTATGAGAAAAAATGTTCGGAAACAAATTATAATTCGTCCATTATACTAAAAAAAAAACTATAAAAAAATAATTGAAAATAAAAAATAAATAATAATTAAAAATATTTATATAAAAAATTCGACCCCCATGGAGGATCCAACACTGAACATTGCCATGATTCATCATTGTCAATAAAATTATAACCGATAATATGTATAATATAATTATAATACGAGTTACATAAGATGATGAATGCTAAAATAAGGATGTGCCCCGGTCCTAGACTAGGGCCGTGACGTCACGAGAAAGTCTGTTTGCAGTGAGGCATTCACTCTCTCACGACATAACAGTCCAACAGCATCCCTCCAGAACAAACAGAGGACATGCTTTTAGGGACTTATTACTGATATATATGCCACATTCATGGAAACAAAATTTTGACATTTAAGATATCCAATTTAAGAATATTTAAGAATATGCCAAGAATATCATAGTAGTTGGTTTATTTGTTGGTGCAAGAGGTACGATTACCAAGTTCTTCACCAACTTTTGTGAACAGTTCAAAATTAGTAAGCTAACAGTTCATCACATAAGTATGCTGGCCTTGAGAGGTTCGATCGCAATACTCAGAAATCATATATATGGTCAACAGCTGAGGTCTTGATCTGATCTCTGTCAAACAGAAGCGTCCATGTTCAAGTTTCCCAGTGGTTCAATTGGCCTACGTTATTGATGTTATAAATATATATATACAATTTTTTTTTCCATTTTTTTCCCATTTTTTCTTTCATTGTGTTTTATATAATTTTTCATTTGTGTTTTTCATTAGTGTTTTGCTTATTTTAAATTTGTTGCTATTTGCTATTTGTTATACTGTGTCCACGTGGCAACCGTATTGTCGGCAGTGTTTTTTTAATAAAAACCATATATATACCATCATTTTCTAATAGATGGCGTTAATGTATGTTGCCATAGGGAATGTTCAAACAATAGCCACTTGACCACCTTCCTCAGTGAAGATAATAATTTCTTTCCAGTCGTTTTCAGCTGAATAACTGTGCAAACATTTATACAGCAATCGGTTGTGACTGTGGGGCTTCAATATAGGTGGAGGTGCCGGGTCAAGAAGTTTCTTAAAAATGGTCGACAATACCATTTTTGGTCTCAAAGCTATGAAATTAGCTACATTATAGTGGATAAGAAGAAATCTCAAGATAGAATTACAAATTGAAAAATGAAGAACAAAAAAGTGAAAAAAATGAGAAAATTGAAAAACGAAAAAAAAAAATCTGTCGCGAATCACAGTTGACGAGCGCATGAACACAATTGGATCATGAAATTAATGATAAATAAGAATGAAATGGTTTCCCTCCGTAGCTTAGTCAACTATAGAGCTAGACTTTTGAAAGCGAAGTCAACGAATATAAGTAGAGGTGCCGGGTCAATAAGTTTCTTTAAAATAGTCGACAATAGAATTCTTGGTCTAAACTCTATGGAATAAGCCAGCTATATTCTGGGGGAGGAGATGAAATCTCAAGATATAATTCCAAATTAAAAAATGAAGAACGAAAAAAATGAAAAAATGTGAAAAATGAAAAACATTTTTTTTGCACGAGTCACGGTAGACAATTGCATGAACACAATTGTACCATGAATAACAATAGAATAATATTAAAATGGTTGCCCTCCGTAGCTCAGTCAACTATAAAGTTTGACTTTCGAAACCGAAGTCACCGATGGCCTCGAATTCGAATTCTGAATAATGAATGAAGATTTTGTAAATGTTCTTTCACTCATTCTCACTTCACAGTTTCATAATCACATACTGATTCGTACCCCCGTATAACCTAGCTGTTGGTGGGGTCGTTAGGCAAAGAATAAACAAGATTAGAATACAAGAATTTTGAATTTTGATGAGACAATAAAACAATATCAGAACAATTTAATAACAAAATGGAGTATATGATCTAAAAAAAAAAAATCTGAAATGATAAAATATAAGGAGTAAAAATGACTTATCCTGACGATATTAGACAAGCAAACGTATTCTAGGATACTGTTATGGTGGTAGAAATTATTTTATAATTCAATTGACCATTGTAGATGGGCGTGACTTGAACGAAGCAGGGAAAATTTTAGATACCTTGATTGGTTATTTCCCTATTTTTCCCTGCTTCACTTTCCACTTGATTGGTTTTTATATTTTGTGACATCACGAGGGCGGACGATCTACAATGGTTAATTCATCGATATAATTTTATCATTCATTTGATGATAAAATGTGAAAAATTATTCATTTATTGATGAAATAGAGTATATGATCTTGAAAAAATATTTGAAAATGAAGAAATATAAGAAGTGAGAATGACTTATGCTGACAATATTAGACAAGCAAACGTATGCTATGATACTGTTATGGTGGTAGAAATTCGCACACAGCAGCACATACCTTGCGGGTAATATCAAATAAATTGACGGTTCGACACATCCATTCGTCAATGCTTATTGATAACAGGAACGGTCGGTCGGAACCGGATGATAAAAATTTGGAAGAAATTTGCATTTATATTGTCACAGTATGGGTTTTATTGGTAACGATGAAGTTCTGTTTCATTGGCTGTTACGATCGACCGTCTCTCCTATCTTTTAACATTGATAGATGGGTGTTTCGAGCCAGCAACAGCTGTAGTGGAGTGAAGTGAGATTCAATTAGTATAGTGTATACTGATCAGGAGCATCATATGTTAGGAAATTAGATTGTAATATGTTACTGATTGGTATTTGACACGATAATCTAATTTGGTTCATGTTTTGTACATACCAAAAGAAACAAAGGTGAAAAAGCAATATGGATTGAATATTTTCACCATTTTGTATTTTATATTTCGTATTGTTGAAGCAATTCAACATGTGTATTTCATTTTTATCATTTTTTATTTTTAGTTTACGTTCACTTCAAAGTGTAAGATTGTCAATAATAATAGTACAATCAGCGTCTAGAATAATAATAATGATAATAATAATAATAATAATAATAATAATAATACAAAGTATTTATTAATTCTGCATAACAAGAGTTGATACATTCAAAAAGGGCAAGATTCAGTCAGATGACTGTTCTTACACCTAACCTGACCTTTAAGAAAATGAACGATTTAGGCCCGGTATTACCAAGTCCAGTTAGCCTCTATCTGACAGTTCAAACTTGTTATCACCATGGTTACCCATGCTAGTTGTTTTCACCAACTGTCAGATAATAACTAACTGGCCTTGGTAATACTGAGCCTTAATTAATCAAAGGTGAGGGTTACAAAATATAGTTAAGAGGGTTCTTTACATCCTGCCTACCGGCTTGATTGCAGACGTTCGGGGCCCAAGTTGGCAACGGAAAACCAATCATCGTATTGACTTACAGTCTTCTGTTAGATGATCACTAGTATTCAATACGTGCTCGTACGAAGAGCTTTGGTTCGTGGTATGTTTTCAACCCTTTCAAAATAATTGCCAAAAATCAACATGTTTCCACCTGTTTTTCATTGTTTTTACGATTTTTTTCAAAGTATTTTAATGAAGAAATATGATTTTTAGGGAACGTAGAGGCACAGATATACTCATTGTTGTTTTATATCAAAAAGAATTAGACTGATTGGTCCCACCGTTTACCCACCATGTGTTGGGAGCTGAAGGCCTGTATTGACGCTTTTTGTCCTGTTTTGACCGTTCCCTGCAGGTTTTACTCATGGGTTGTGAGATGTAAAGTAGCCTCTTAAGATAATAAATATGGTTGAGATTACAATAGTCAGTCTAGGTAACTTATAACATCATAGAAGACGTTTTTATTCAAGATATTACACACGTTTAATTTGAAACTAGTAGCTGAATTGCTGTAACATATTGTTATTAAGTTGGGCAGATGAAAATATCGGACTATTGGTTGATATGGATGAAGTGACAGTTTTATTGTGATGGACGTCATCTTTCCTTCTTGTGTTGTGGATATGAATCTCTGGATTGAATTGATAAAGACTGGGGTGTGACCTGACGTAGCATACTGATTCTAAGATGAAAACGTCAAAAACTGTGAGAAAGTTCAATTTACGAATGTTTGAATACTGTTCATATATCTATATCTATACATGAAATATTAACTTTCCAATCCGAGTTTTCCTTTTCTTTGTTATCTTGAAAAATCACCATATTTATTCACAAATGTTTGTCCACACACGAGAGTACCACGTTTTTTCTCGGACTTATCTTTTTTTTTCATTCAAACAGTATATAATTTCATTTCAAATTTCATTTGAACTTATACATTACGGTAGGGGAGACTGGGGTTGGTTGATCCAAGTGTTGGTTGGCCAACTCTCAATATCTTGGAATCTAATAGAAACTAAAAGTCGAAATTTTAATCGACTATCGATATAAACATTTCGAGATGAACGTGATATTTTCATTTTTTTTTTCATTTTTTTTTTATTGGTCACATACACTGATACAGAAAGAAAAACACAATTATAACAAAAAAACATCCACAAAGGCCACCAAAAAAGGCTCAACTGTGGTTTAAAATAGTGAATTATAAGTACAAATCAAATTCGGACGTATTTCTCGAACATTAGAAATAATAAGGTAGTTGAAGTAAAAAGAAAAAAAGAAAAACATTTAGTGATTTACATTTAAGATTTGTTACATTCTACTTACGAAGTGTAAGGTTTCTTTGATTACTATTGATTTTAAGCAATCAAGTTACATCAAGTAACGAAAAAAGTAGACAGTTGTACAAGATTGTAAGAAAAAAATAATTAGAATGTTGCTAGCTTCATTCCACTGGATTTGTGAGAGATTTCCTCAATGTACTGTATACATGTATGTATGTAACTTGATACGTTCATTTGAGAATAAAAAAAATCAATTATTATCATTATCATTATTATAATTTCCATAGAACTATATTATTTCATATGATGGTCAGGATCTAAAGATCTTCGGATCTGTTTCTTTTTCTTTATTTTCAAAGAAAACTAGAGGCACATAAATAATTGTTCGAGAAACTATTCAATATATTTTTTTATAACATCGGAACTTGATGCAAAATCTTTGTTTCCCAATTGAGACTATGGATAAAAGGTAGGATCATTTGGACGGAGCACCGCAAAATTAATTTTACCTAAGCGGCAGAAGGAAACAAAATACTTTTAATATCATTTAGTTTTATCACAATTGAATCCCATAACTCTTCACGTATATTTTATTCCGTCTTCAACATCTTCTACTTTTTTCAACCTTTTCCACCGTCCTTCAACAGAAACTCCCCCCCAAAACAACCTTGAACCTTTCTCACAAACATTCCAATTATTCAAAATCCTTCAAAAAAACACTTATGAATTGTAATAACTAACAATGAATCTGTGCGTCTTGGCTCTTGAAATTTTAAATAATTCCTCAAAAAACAAACAAACGAATATCTGCTTTTTCAATTATCGAAACGTTAAAATGACTCTTTGTTCTTCTATTTTTGAAGTGCTCTATAAATAGAAAGAGAGTTGGCGAGGGGGAGGGGGAGGGGGTATAAACCTCCCCCCTCCTCTGCCCACACCTTCACAAGTACGTCTCCAATATGTCCTTCAATTTAAATGTAACACGTGAAGTAAACCCACTTTGTCACTTTTTTTTTGCAGCGCATCACAAGATTTTATTTACTCACTTTTACAGAGAATGTGTCACACTTGAAAATCTGGAATCGACAATTTTCTCTGACGTATTCAAATGTCAGTTTATTTTGTCCTCAATTCGGAGCACTTCGGATTACTTCGGTTCTAGTTCGGACGACGTTTGTAGACGGAGGAATATATTATAATAGTACATATTCTGTAATCGAATCTTTGGATTTATCGTCTAGTTCTTTCTTTCCGTTGACAAGTAAGTCAATAGCGATCTTTATCGGAATTTTCTTGTTTACATTCAAGTTTGTTTCAACATAAAATCTAACCGAACACCCCATGTGACTGAGTCAGACAAAGCATTCGTTTTGATGAAATCTAGCGGGGCGTGGGTTCGAGTCCCGCATAAGGCATGGATTACTGTAAATGTTATTTATATATCATCCGCTCATTTGTACACCCAATAATCTTGATCTACCGACGGCGAGGTCGATAACCTAATAGGTGTATTCGACACATTCTTAAATTGTAGTAGTAGTAGTAGTAGTAGGGAGTAGTAGTAGTGGAATTTTTTATTTTTTTATTTTAAGTGGTAGTAGTAGTAGTAGTGGTAGTTGTTGTTATTAATAAGTTCTTCTATTCTGAATTGATAGATGATGAAATTTCATTCGAATAATAATAAAATACAACACATTTATGATGTGAAATTATAGGCCTCATATATAAATTTATATTGAAGACTATGTCATGATACACATGATTGCCGTTCGACACATAATAATAATCAAATATAAATTAATGAAGTGGAAAAAACGCAATAATAATAAATCGCACATGAATGATTGATTAAAAATGATTGTAGAAAATAATGAGAGAGTAATGAACAGTAGCCTGATATGAAAAAGTATTAGTATGAACAGAGATATGAAAATAATATGAAAAAATAAAAAATGACGAATAATTATGCTATGAATGTGAATACAAATGGTTACAATGGAAAACTTATGAACAATCATGTCAAAAATATAGAAAAATATACCACTGAGTTGAAAAGCTCGATTTAAAAGTCTGTGAAAGACGCTTTTCAGACGAGCTTTAGCGAGGATTCAATTTGACATACTGAAAAAAATTGGTGTTCGTTTTTAGGTTTTTTTTTAAATGTTTTTTTGGTCGGTTCTCCACAGGTCAAACGGCTACAGCTATCAATTCCAAACTTTTTGTCATTATGGTTCCTTATCTCACTTGGATCTGTATAGTTTGTGGCATTATCAGGTTGAAACTTTTATTTTTATCAATTTTAGAAATTTCAGAAATACTCATTAGAATAACACGGTGGAAAAAATAAAAATATTTTTATTTTCAAAAAAGATGCAATTTTGTGTCAAGTTGAATTACACTCTGATACACATTTTTAGAAATTCTCAGCTTGATCGGATCAGCCATTTCGAAGGAAAAACATAAAATGTGCTGAATTCGTACCACTCGAAGCAGTTTTCACCCATTTATAACTTGAATGTCACCCAATTGGCGAATGTAGGCAAAAATTTGGCAAAAAAGTCGACATACTATTACTATCCGCTCGTCTAACAACGCATATATGGCGTTTTCCCAGTTTATTAATAGTTTGTGAACAATATCATTGTATAAACCGAGTTAAGTACTGAAATTAATATGAGAATATGAATGAGTGAACGAAGATAAATGGTATTATGGTTTTGAAGTCTGAAATTGATGTTGCCTCAACAGCTTGAAAAGTGACGACACGCCACTGGTTCATTGTTGATCAGCTATAAACAAGCTGGCTTATCCGTAATGCTGAATTGATGTCAAGTCATGTACTTGAGAGCGGGCGGGCGCTTGAGATGAACTCAATCGTGCGCGTTGTCAATAACACGCCGAGTTCAGTATGACTTGGTATCTGTCATTTATTCAGCATTCCTTGACACCATTACATATTATATAGGAATTGAACAAGTTTACATACAGGTGAGGCTACATGCAGGTTACATAATGATGTTGTCATTGAACAATATATCAAATCCAAATAAGAATAATAATGATGAAGATAAAACATAAATATATATATATATATATATATATATATATATATATATATATATATATATATATATATATATATATATATATATATATACATATGAGAAAAAAAGCATTCAAAATGATGTCCATAATA
The DNA here is from genome assembly GCA_964007535.1 of Brachyptera risi. Taxonomy (NCBI): domain Eukaryota; kingdom Metazoa; phylum Arthropoda; class Insecta; order Plecoptera; family Taeniopterygidae; genus Brachyptera; species Brachyptera risi. The sequence continues at coordinate 24,053,228 of OZ023335.1, read as the reverse complement.
AATACACCGAGTATATCTTATCAAAATCTTGTAATTGAGTATTTTCAATGCTATTCTGAAATCCTATTGCTATCTAACTTCTTTGGCTGTCATATTATTGCATGTGTTGGATATATCATTCCTTTTATATAGATCAAAACTGAATCTAGAATGAATGCATTTTGAATGCCTTGTGCTTGTAAAAATATAAACGAAAATAATCTGTTGATTCTGCGCCAGAAATTGAAATCAAGTCGTATTGGATTTTCAGACGAGCTTTAGCGAGGATTCAATTTGACATACTAAAACAAATTGGTGTTCGTTTTGATGTTTTTTGTTTTATGTCTTATTGTCGGTTCTTCACAGGTCAAACGGCTACAGCTATCAACTTCAAACTTTTTTTCATGATGATTCCTCATTTAATTTAGATCTGTATAGTTTTGTGGCAATATCGGATAGTAACTTTTTTTTGGTATGAATTCAAGAAATTTCAAAAATGCTCATTAAAATAACACGGCGGAAAAAAAAAAATTTACTTTCAAAAAGAATGAAATTCCGCGTGAAGTTGATTTACATTCTGATATACATTTCTGAAATTTTTCAGCTTGATCGGGTGAGCCATTTCGAAGAAAAAACATGAAATGTGCTAAATTGATACCACTCGAAGCAGTTTTTACCCATTTCCAACTTAAATGTCACCCAATTGGCGAATGTAGGCAAAAGTTTGGCAGAGAAGTCGACATACTATTACTTTCCGCTCGTCTAACAACGCGTATATAGCGTTTTCCTAGTGTAGTAATCGAGGGGGTTGGTGCAAAAACAAGTCAAGTCACAAATTTCATATCTGGAGATATTCACGATATTAGATTCCAAATTCCAAAATGAATATATAGCTTGAATATTATTTACTTCCATAAGTATAGTGATACAAATACATCAATTTTCTACTGTAAAAATCATCTTGAGTGATTTTTATTGGAGGGATGATTATTTTTTGCAAACCTTGATGCATTTGAACCTGTCATGTTTTTGCACCAAAAATAATTTTATCACATAATTACGATTTTTATCAAAGTTATTTATTTTAATCAATACAAAGTTGATATTTTGATTGCTAGAATTTCTGGATTTTTTCGATTTTTAACTCTAGACGGCTATTTGGTCAAATCTGACAGCTCACTGCCACCTTGATTGGTTGCAAGAACTAGGCAAGTCCTGGGACATGTCTTGTTCTTCCCACAAAAGTGAGTGGCTATAAGTTTGCATTGCATACCGGCTTGTGAGGTATGTCCGGACTTCACTTATTATTGCTCCAAAATGAAGACAAAAAACTATTTGACATGATTGCGCGCTTTTCTCAAAAACGCCAAAAATGTGACTTGACTTGTTTTTGCATCAACCCCCTCAATCATCAATCCATTATATCCACCCATAATAGAGTGGCTAGAAATCAGGAAAGAGTGTGGCCAACTTGGCGACTGTTTTCGATTGGCTACTGAAATATATTCCGCATGGACGCCATTTTTTGTCCAAAATTTAGATCATATGTTTGAGAACGTGTGCTAGACCGCGTTACATCGGTTATAGCAGGGGTGCCTAGTACGTCGATCGCGACGTCTTTCCTAGTCGATCCATTCTATCCATTATACAATTTCGTATTGAAAATGATTGGAATATCAATATACATTTCACTGACAAATCTTTGAGAACCTTTAGTTGTCGAAATGTTAATTTTCGACTGAATCTTGATAGAATTTATGCTAATTCTCAACGTTGTGGGTGATGAGTTCTCAGAATATGGTAGGGCTACTCTTCGTCTGCTAGTACTGAGAAAATACACTCGCTCTGCTTTGAATGTCAATTTCAATTTCAATTTGAATATCATTTTATTCTTGTTCATACAACACATATTCTTGTACAATCACATTGTATTCTTGTACAAACATACATTTAAACATATAATTTTATAACAATATCATAATACTAAATTAACAATACATGGAACCAATATCTCGACTCTATAAATATATACATCAATTTTGAACGTTTTAAGGTAAAATGGAATTGATTGAGAGAATTTAATTTTAATTTTAAGAAAGAGATTTCAATTATGATGTTTAATCTTAATTTAGAAACAAGAAGCCCGCGTAAGAGAAAAACTCTTGTGTGCGGGCTGTCTGAAATAATATATGTCGAAATGGTAATTTGCGTTTTTAGTCTTGACTTATTATTATTATTAATTAATTTGTTTTTATTAATTTTTTTAATGATTTAAAGAATGTGAGATATGAAAATGATAATAATAATAAATGGAGAACAAAATACAATATATGAACAAAATAAAATGTCACATGTCAAAATAAATCACATGTCAACTTTACAAGAACTTGACCCTCTTTCCACCTACTATCAGCCCAGCTTATTTTTCAAGAATGGTTTCGTTTTCGGTTCTGTGTTTTCGGTTTTCGTTCTGTGGAGTGTGAAATATTCGTCAGATTATCTCAAATTAGCGGACAATGCAGTGCAAATCGTAAATACTATTAAACACAAATCCAATTGAAAAGCTATATCGATTAATTTCGTATGATGTGTCATATTTGTTGAGGTGAATTTTCTATAGGTGGTCTTTTAAACACACACTCATCAGTTTTGAGCGAAACAAAAATATAGCTTGGTCGATCATGAATGTATTTTTAATGAAAAATGAGATCTTTACTCCAGAAAGTCTGGGCACCCCTGGGTTATAGGAAACAACGTCAGTTGAAAGTTCTGGCATATTATTGACCATCTTGTAAGTTTACGTCACTATCGGACAAAAAAAAAATTGGACAAAATATGGCATCCTACGCGGGAGTTGGCCATTTTCTTCCCCAGTATCTAGCCTGAATAATTCATACCAAACTTCGAAATATTCATGACTTTATTCTGAAGATGAAAAAACAATAATCAACATCGTCATCGTCAGTCAAAATAAGAAAACTTATTATTACTTGTAAGGAACTTGATCGGTTCGTCAAATTATAAAAAAAATGTAACGATACAGTTTCCTCGGTTTTCGATCTCATTTTCATTAGAAAACTGTCATGACGCGTGATTACACCCCCCCTCCCTGTCTCCCTCCCCCCCATTCAGAACTTTGATGAGAGGGTAATTGCTGGATCAACACATCCGTTCGTTAGTATTTGTACATAGCGGGGACATACGATCGGCACTAGAAATAACGCTGAGTGAAATGAAGTAGATTATTGTTAGTCAATATACAAGAATTAGCTGTAGTAATTAGTCTGCATTGAGAAAGAGAGAAAGAGATAGAGAGAGAGAGAGAGAGAGAGAGAGAGAGAGAGAGAGAGAGAGAGAGAGAGAGAGAGAGAGAGAGAGAGAGAGAGAGAGAGAGAGAGAGAGAGAGAGAGAGAGAGAGAGAGAGAGAGAGAGAGAGAGAGAGAGAGAGAGAGAGAGAGAGAGAAAGAGAGAGAGAGAGAGAGAGAGAGAGAGAGAGAGAGAGAGAGAGAGAGAGAGAGAGAGAGAGAGAGAGAGAGAGAGAGCGAGAGCGAGAGAGTGATGAAGACATTAACTAAGTACTTGAACGAAGTGATCGTCTGGTTATGACAGCCATTATATAAACAAATCATGGTAAGCCGAAGCCGGGCTGTCTTGTTATTTATTCAACAACTTAAACCTCCATTTTGATAAGTAAATAGAATACTATAAAACCTCTATGATCCATAGTTTATCAACGAGAATGGAGCGATGATTATCGTCTAATACATCAATCAATGGAGTGATGTGGAAGTCTTGGGTTCGACTACTGGGTGGCGTATATTGATGTTATGAGCATCTTTCATTCAGGTCATTAGGTTAGAATCAATTTGAACGCCATGTTTTTAGATGTGAATCGATTTTTTATCCAAGTAATTTCTGAAACTATCAGTAGCGAAAACGTTATTAGATGAGCGTAGCGAATTAGTCTCCATCCCACTCTTATAGGGGTTTGTCTGTGTTTTTTTTTTTTTTCTGTTTGTAAGCACTTCACAGGTCGCAAGGGTTGACTGATCAACATGAAACTTTTTTTGTACACCAAAACTTATCCAACTTGGAACTGTATAGTTTTTGGGATGAATCGGTCAGACCGATTTTGAGAAAAATCATCTCAAAGTTTCTAAAAACCCCATAAGATTTGGCTGGGCAGAAAATGTTGAAAAATAAAATCTCTCCAAATGGAATGAAATTCTCTATAAATGTGTATACATGGATTTTACACATAATTACGATTTTGTAAGCAATTCTGATCAGTCGTTTTGAAGAAAAAAAATAAAATGACTGATAATATTCATAAAATATATCATACAAATTGTGACATAATCAAGTTGTCGAGATTCACTTCTTTCTAGATTCAAGAGTAGCCCAACAATGAAGTATTTTTTATATGCGTCAAGGTGTGTAGAATACCAGAGTCAATGAAGTGGCAAGAGTAGAACTAATTTAACGACTTTTATAGCTTATTTAGATATCAAGGTGTGTAGAATACCAGAGTCGATAAAGTAGCAAGGGTAGAACTACTTCAAGGACTTTTATACCTTATTCAGATATCTCGCTCATTTTACAACGCATATTTCGCGTCTGACTAGTTTTAGACAGGTTTTAACAAAAAATTGATGATAAACTGATTTGAGATTCAATTATTCACTATGAAAATTAATGCGGCATATGTGTTGTAAGATGAGCGAGATATCTGAATAAGGTAATAGTCGTTAAAGTAGTTTTACTCTTGCTATATTATCGAATGTGGTATTCTACACACCTTGATGCATATAAAGAAGACTTCATTGTTATATTATAATACACCTTTTCAGAGATGTTTGCAACAATCGAATCAGAAATAACAAAGAAAACGCATTAAAGGTGTACACTTCATTAAATATTTGGATCAATGGTTTTGCAAAGTGTATATGCGACAGGTTGCAGCACTATACATATCAACAAGTTGCAGGTAAGTTTTTTGAACGTTTGAAGTAATTCAAGGTCCGTAAATGTGGATTGAGCTGAAAGAATATTTTTCATTCTAGATTTCCATACTTCTAAACTCGTCTCACAACGCGCATCTCGCGTTTTCCTAGTTAGATGAGCGTAGCGAAGATTCCATTTCACATACCGAGAAGTTACTCCAATGAGATTTGGTTCTATGTTCTATATCCTAATTGACAGATGTTTGTGAACTGAAGACGAGCCAGTTGAGACAGGCTCTTCTTGGTACTTGGAAACCTCCCCGTAAGACTTTGTGTACCTCACAGTACAAGTTGAACGGTGAAACTTGAGTACGTAGACGATTAATTAAGGGTGAACTAAGTTTCAAAGAGCCACCCTGGAACTTGACCGGTTAAACCCCTCCCCCCTCCGACCCCTCCTTCATTAAACGTTGTTTGTTATTAGATGAGCGTAGCGAAGATTCCATTTCACATGCCGAAAAAGATGGGCTATTTTTTTTGTAATTTTGTACGCGGAATACAGGTCAGAAAAAGATACCTATCGACTTGAAACTTTTCCAACATATTTTTGTCATACCAGAATAGGCTGGGATTGTTTTTCAAAAAAATCGGTCAGAATGTTTTTCCGAAAAATAATCGTACAGTTTGAAAAATCCTCATAAGAATAACCCGGAGGAAAAATACTTGAAAAACAAGAATTCTTCAGAAGCTCTCAAATTTTCACAGAATATAACAATACTATTATACACCTTGACAGAGATTTTTGCAACAATCAGATGTGAAAGAACAAAGAAAACGCATTAAAAGTGTACATTTTATTGAATATCATATTGAAATGAAAAACAGTCAAGTTTCCATTTCAAGCTATGCCAAGTTTTATTCTTTGTGTATTTATTAATTTGTGTTCTCAATAACAGTAGGAGAGAAACACGACAAGTCCAAAAATAATATGTTATCTTATCTCTACAGTCAAGCCAGAATTTTTAGCTCTGTGGGATTCTATGATGAGTGTTTCTGTAATAATGTATATGATAATGTGTCACCAATAAAAAAAAAAAAAGAAAAAAAAAAAAAAAGAAATAAATAAATATATATATATATATATATATATATATATATATATATATATATATATATATATACATATTCATTTTCTGACCTGTATGCCACGCTCAAAATCACAAATCTACAAAAAAAAACATGAAAACGAAGTCCGATATTTTGGTATGCGAAATGAAAGTCATTGCTTTGCTCATCCAATAATCGACTGTTTCAAAATAATTTATACATCCGAATCGTTTGTGATAGTGTGTGTATTTAATCCCATTTTGTTTTCACATTCTTTCCATTCAATCAGTTCTCTTTTTATGTACTAATATGTCATATTTCCGATCTATTTCTCTCTTTTTTTTTTTTTTTTTTAATAACATCGAAACTTGATACAAAATCATTGTTCCCCAATTAAGGCTGAGAATGAAAAGTAGGATCGTTTGGACAGGGCACCACAAAATTATTATTCTAAATACATTATTTACATCATTCTATGTATTTTTTATATTGATTGCTATCCTGTTCTATATTATAGTCAGAGACCAATGAAGGTTTTTTCTTCTGATCGTAATCACATTGTCTCCACAAAATAAAATGTACATGAATATAGTTTTGAAGATATGTAATGTGAATTAGGACAGTGGGAAGAAAGCGATCGATGACCTGTAATTAATTTCTTTGAACTATTCAACCATGCTCATCTAGCAACTCATTATCTGCGATTCACTGTGGTAAATACATCACCAGTTTAATGACTTTCAATTATGGTGAATATTTGATATCAATTAATATCACATGTCAATCAGGTCACTGCGAAAATTTATTAAACAATAATACAATGACATATTATTATTGACATATCAGATTCAATATAGACATATTGTAGTGATAAACATGTCACAAGGGACGTTAATGAGTAACACCAGACTATTATTAACATTTTGATTTGATTGATTAGCTATTGATTGTGTTTAATTACGAATTAAAACTCACCTAGTTATTATCGAGAGAATATATATTCAAGTGGGTTATTTCTGGGTTATTATTTCGATTGAATTATTTGAACTAGGCAAACGCGAAATATGCGTTGTAAGATGAGCGAGATATCTGAATAAGGTATAAAAGTCGTTGAAGTAGTTCTACCCTTGCTACTTGATCGACTCTGGTATTCTACACACCTTGATATCTGAATAAGCTATAAAAGTCGTTAAAGTAGTTCTAATCTTGCTACTTCATTGACTCTGGTATTCTACACACCTTGACGCATATAAAAAATACTTCATTGTTGGTCAACTTTCGAATCTAGAAAGCAGTGAATCTCGACAACTTAATTCTGTCACAATTTTTATGATATATTTGATGAATATCATCAGTTTTTCAAAACGGCTGATCAGAATTGCGTACAAAATGGTGATAATGTGTATAATCCATGTTTACACATTAAGAGAAAATTTTATCTCAATTGGAGAGATCTTATTTCTCAACATTTTCCGCCCAGCAAAATCTTATGGGGTTTTTAGAAACTTCAAGATGATATTTCTCAAAATCGATCCAACCGATTCATTTCAAAAACTACACAGTTCTAAGTTGGATGAGTTTGCGGGCACAAAAAAAGTTTCATGTCGATCAGTCGACCTCTGCTATCTTTGGAGTGCTTACAAAAAAAAAAAAAAAAAAAAAAGCACACAGACAAAGCTCCATAAGAGTGGGATGGAGACTTCGCTACGCTCATCTAATGAGACAAAAACTGGTTATGTTATGTGATTTGATACTGTTAACATAGAGATTGGTCAACTGTTCCGAAAATAAACTGTACTAAAAACAATCTGACCTAAAAAAAAAAACGATCGACGGTAATAAAAAAATCAACTGTACTTAAAACAACAGATATATTATTAGTAAAACTGAACCCTGCAAAATTATTATTTCAACCATTCAATAAGTATCTACAATTAATAATCCTTGTCTGGATTTAACGGTTGATCTCCCTCTAACCCCACAATACAAACCCCTCTACTCAACGCGACGCCAACGCCGCCTACACACAGTCTTCGCGAACTAACACTCCACAACCTAATCAATGCCATTACAATTCTACCTCAATCCAGCTTTATTTTGCGCCACAAAATTATGACGTTTCGATCGACCGTCCCGTCTATGCACATTAGTACTGACGATTCCGAGTGTCGATCCTTTCAATTTATATATTCTTGGGTAATCTTATTATTGTTGAAAGTAAGGATCGACACCCCCGAGTTATAATGGTTGTTGATAGGGAGAGACGGTCGCTCGATACTGAAGGAAGCGTCGAAAGCTTCGTTTACGAATCCGTTAGTTGAAATTTATGAACAATTCAATGAATAGTTTATCCCATGTAAGTCATTTGTGCCTCTTACTTTGTTGTGGCTCGGCAGAATGATCCTACCTTATCATTTTCAGCCTTATTTGAGGAAATAATTACTATTTGTCAAGTCTTACAAAAACTCAGAAACTTGAAAAACGTTGATCCATTTTTTAGCACTGTTTTTGTGTTTGGAGTAATTTATAGGATATCCGTCTGAATTGATATAAATATTTATATATGAAGGGTAATATAAGGACTACGCACGAATACTTAAGACCCATCCACAATGCAACGCTAACACTTACATTAACATTAACACCAACATTAACAAGAACATAAAACAACTGTCTGTTCATAATAGGAAAGGACATCAACTGAATAATAATTATCAGCCAATCAGAAGTCTACATTTTTCTCGCCGATTCCACTGCCATCTCACACGACTACCTGCTATCGCGTCTAGGCAGCTATGTGTATTTCGTCTGATATTTGACTCAAGTTTAGCAGATGGGCCTATTCGAAAATGGATTTAGCTGCTTTTTCTTTTCAGTATTGTATGTTTGGAGTTTTTATGGGCTATATCCGTATTTTAAACTGTTGTCCTGGACCTAGAAGTCAAATATCTGGGCTCAATTATTAAATGTTTGAAGAAGAAAGGGGAAACATAACCTAAAATAGGCTAGGGACTCTCGCCGAAAGTCGAAACAAGATGGAGGGCACAAATTCCGAACAACATCGTGATCGTTGTACTTCGCCACTAGTCGTTTTTATTCGGAAATTGAGGGATTCTGATTGGTCGATTCTTATGTTTCGACAATAAAGCGAACATGAAAGCTAAGAGCTTGGAAGGTTCCATGTTCATGTTAATCTTAGCGTGGTGGTTGGGAACTGACCAACGACATTCCATAAGGCAAACATTTCTCGCATTAATGTTAGTGTTACATGTTAGTGTTAGCGTTGCATTGGTCACATACACTGATACAGAAAGAAAAACACAATTACAAAAAAAAAAAACATCCACAAAGCCTTAAAAAAAGGCTTAACTGTGGGTTAAAATAGTGAATTATAAGTAAAATTCAAATTTGGACGTATTCTCGAACATTAGAAATAATAAGGTAGTTGAAGTAAAACGAAAAAAAGAAAAACATTTAGTGATTTAGATTGAGTGATTTGTTACATTATACTTACGAAGTGTGAGGTTTCTTTGATTACTATTGATTTTGAGCAATCGAGTTAGATCAAGTAACGAAAAAAGTAGACAGTTGTACAAGATTGTGAGAAAAAAATAATTACATGAAAACCAGTATTAAGACATTGTGAATGGGCTCCTATAATTTGTTGATCCAATATCTTTCAATGTACTTTCAGTATACTTTTTCATACCATACTATTGTGCTCATGTTGATTTCAATTGTCATAAATATGTATTGTTCAAATGTGAATATGAAAAAATTGGATTCTGAGCTATTAAATAAACACCATCATTGTTATTGTTATCATTATTATTTATCCAGATAATTATTCATATACACTAGTGACGATGAATACGCCAACATGCTGATGTGGTATGAGTAAGTCGTAACTCATCGTGTGTCATACAATAAAAATGTGTATACACTTTTCTTCCATCACATTCTACATCTTCTGTTTTCCTGTTCTCCTGTTTTCCTGTTATCAATTAATAAACCTCAAGAATATATTCCTCATCAGACTCGAGTCGTAACAGGAACACTCACTGTGCTTCATAATTAAAACTGAAACCAAACAAAGGCGGTGCAAATTCTACTTGAAAATGTACAACATTATGTGCTACCATCCGAAGATTGATGTATCGAAACTACCGCTCGGTATTAGTGTTGAATAGGATGAATGATCGTTCTTATAGACAATCGTGACGTATCGAAACTGCCGAGCGATCAAGGAAGTGACTGGAAGAAACAGCCTATCGATATCATCAGGTATTATATATATATATATATATATATATATATATATATATATATATATATATATATATATATATATATTTATGTGTATGTATTCGTATTTGAGAGAAAACACCATTTGTCTTCATCGTCAAGATATATATTGTCAGACCTCACACTGTGCTTAAGCTCTCTTGCCATGATAACTCACCACTATCTCCCTTTATTTATATATATATATATATATATATATATATATATATATATATATATATATATATATATATATATATATATACATATTACTCTCTCTCTGTTTCTCTCTCTCTTTCTCTCTCTCTCTCTCTCTCTCTCTCTCTCTCTCTCTCTCTCTCCACGCCTAACGAGTGACGTCACTATAACGTTCATTACAAATGGTGACAGGCGGTGGGATTGTGATTGGATTCACCTGCAGACGCGGCTCACGCTATACTCTCAAGGATAATGTTTGCGAAGAAATAGGGGATGAAATGAACTGAAGGGTTGTTGGTATTGTGGCTGTCTCCGATACCGACGTGAATGGCCTAGTATAATAAGTATGGAATTAATTAATGAGTGAATCCAGTGTCTAGTGAATGGTTGTTAAGAGTGGTGTGACAAATGATGCTTCTGGATTTTGAAATACAACTCGATTAGAGCTATTGAGCTGATATGAGTTAGCAGCTTTTACATTATTAAAATTCTCAGTTCTACAATTTCTTCTGGCAATTTGTGACCACAATCGTAGGACTACTTACATTTCACCAACCTTTTTACTTCATCAATATTGGAACTCGATACAAAATCATTGTTCTCCAATTAGGGCTATGAATAAAAGTAGAAGGATCATCCGGATGGAGTACGACGAGGGGGATCGTAACACCCTATTTCGATTATTTCAAATGAATATCTTTTTTCATACCAGGACCGCGCTCTGTGATTAATTTTCATGTATTCATTCTATAAATTCACACTTGTGTGAAATTGATCCGTTCAGGCATTATTCTATCATTAGTTGGGCTGAAGAGAACAAAGAAGGAGAATACTTTTTTATTGGTTGGTCAATTAGAGAAAATGACTTGAAGTAATTTACTGAATTTTTAAATGATACATTATAAATTTATAATTCAACCGAAATGGAAAAAAAGATGAATTTTCATTCATTGCATATGAAAATACTCAATGATAATGCAAAATCATTCATATTCATAAATAATCTTAATGTGTCCAACGACTCCAATAACAGTGGACTTATTTGACGACAAATATACATAAGAAAAATAAAAAAATACGTGATTAAAAAATTACCCCTTCTTCACTGACACAATTCGAGGTATTCAAATCACTGTTGACAGAGGTGATCTACTCCTCCTGAACTATCGAATAAGCTAAGCAAAGAATCAATTTTACCGTACTTTGTTGAAACAGAACTGTTTTTCAATAATTCATGTATTTTTGTTCGTAATTTAGTTTAAACGAAACTTACACAGATGTCATTGCCTAGACTCTAGCTTGTCTAGGCTTTCGTCTGAATCGTATAAATTTCGTATCAAATTGTGGTATCAATTTGTTTTTCTTTCTATTTTTGCATAATGATAAACTTTACATCTGCTGTTAGTTGGAAGAAGTGAACATTGCCCAAGAGACGTAGTTCAAAGTGGAAGATATCAACATTCGTGTGTTTTGTTTACTATTGATATCAATTTGCTGGTATGATGTGCAGATATATCACAGAAACGGTTTTTACTTATGATGTGTTCCGGATTTTCGGAAACTGAAAAACTTTTATCTACGGCGGTAAATTATGGTCACAGACAGCGCAGTGCTGGTGTTGAAGTTCATCGGTTTTGAATAATTAAAATGGGCTGGTAAGATCGCCCTTGTGGTGCCCCGTCCAAACGATCCTATCTTTCATCCTTAGCCTTGATTGGGGAGCAATGATTTTGTATCAAGTTTCGTTGTTAGTAAAAAAAATATATATCGAATTTAATTAAAAATCATAACAATGGTAAATCAACGAATCGACCATCATTTGAATCAACGAATAATTATGAAATTTTTAACTGAAATACTTTTATCTGTGGCTGAAAATTAGGGTCAAAGACAACGCAGTTTTGATGTTAAAATTAATTGATTTTGAAGAACTAAGATGAGGTGGTAATATCGCCCCTGTGGTACCCCATTTAAACGATCCTACCTTCAATATTTAGACTTTAATTAATTTCACATTCACAATTTGCATTAACTATTAATTTTATTTGTCGATTGTGTATAATGATAAACTTTACATCTGCTGTCAATGAAGAAAAGTGATCATTGCTCAAGAGACTTAATTCAAAGTGGAAGATATCAACATTCGTGTGTTTATACTGAAAGACTTTTATCTACGGCGAAAAATTATGGTCACAGACAGCGCAGTCCTGGTGTTGAAGATCAAAAGTTTTAAATAATCAAAATGGGGTGGTAAGATCGCCCTTGTGGTGCCCCGTCCAAACGATCCTATCTTTCATCCATAGCCTTAATTGGGGAACAATGATTCTGTATCAAGTTTCGATGATGAGAAAAAAATATACCGTCTTTCATCAGGCCTTTTTATAACCGCAATAATGATAATATATTGTCAAATCACATATCATTAGAATCATAAATAATTATTTATCACTTTAATGAGTCTTTATTTGCTTTTTACTGCAACTATATTTTGCCATCGCAAAAAAAAGTGCAGAATGGTACAATACAGTCAACACAACCTCCCTGTAAAATAATTCCCGCTTTATTCGTGATCCGGTAGTTTTTGATTCGGTATTTCACAATCGATATTGGGCATCTGAATGAAAGAGGATAGCAAAAATATTTGTGATATCAACAATCAGAACTAGATCCCCCTCTCCAGAATACTGCCTTCACCCCAATTTTACCTCTCTTACACGACCCCTGAAATCCTACCGAGTACACTCAGACGGTAATTGCCGCTAGGCTGTGAATGGTGGAGTAATTAAGCTCTTTGCATTCAACAAACAGATTGAGAGATTTGGAGTTAATTCTGTGTGATTCAAAGATTGATGAGATAAGTTCAAACATCAAATTGCTCTTATCTGAGTTTTAAGTCTCCAATTCCAATCGTGTATTTACACAAAATCATATATATATATGTGTATATATATATATATATATATATATATATATATATATATATATATATATATATATATATATATATATATATATATATATTTAATCTATTCATATATATATATATATATATATATATATATATATATATTAAATATATTCATATATATATATATATATATATATATATATATATATATATATATATATATATATATATATATATATATATATATATATATATATGAGCCTATATATGTTTTTATTCATATTGGGTTTGACGACGTATCATAATGATAACTAAAATATATTGGCGTCGGACCACAAAAAAAAACCTGTGAGGAGGATCTAACCAGGTCCGATATGCCCATTATCCTCCCTGATCACACGAAGCGAGTGCGTTAACCCTTGCACTACATGTGCCGGTTATATTCATACATATATATTCATATATATATATATATATATATATATATATATATATATATATATATATATATATTAAATATGTATATATATATATATATATATATATAAATATATATATATATATATATATATATATATATATATATACATATATATATTATATATATATATATATATATATATATATATATATATATATATATATATATATATATATATATATATATATATATATACATATATATATATATATATATATATATATATATATATATATATATATATATATATATATATATATATATATATATATATATATATATATATATATATATATAAAATATCATGTTGTTGTGACGTCATGTTCTGATTCATTTGCGTGACAGAAGTACATTTCAATAGAATCCCTGTGATTCCCACTGCCTTGTGGATAATTAAAGCTGTAATTAAACTCCAACATTCAACGTGACGATTACCACGCGAAATGAAGGCTTGAACCACCCGCGCGATAGTGGTGTGTGATAGGGAAGACGGTCGATCGGAACCTCAATTTTCTGTGGGCTCAACTCTAATTACAGTGTTTCCTGCGTGTTGTTACATAATTTATAAACTACATCTTGTTACAATTTCTCAGAATCTTAATTACATTCATTGTATTTATTTATCAATCGAAATAATCAAATTCAGAGAAAAAGTACTAAAAACTTGAATTTTCAGTTGAATTAAAAACGAATTCTATATGAAGTATGCTAATTTGAATATGTATCCACAAATCTAGAGTGAAATGATAATATCTAAAATATAATGATGATAAATATCTAACTTGTTTCCTTTTGTGCAATATTTTATTATTTTCTTCCTATTATATACCGTATGATAAATTCTATAATACAATTGTACATTTATATTATATTCATGTATGACACTGTGTTCAGTGAATAAAGATATTATTATCATTATTATTATATTATTATTATTATTATATATAAAAACAAATCATTCGAATGAAAGTATTCTTTATATTTTATACGATGTTCAACGATGCAAACTGAATGGAAAAAGTTGAGACAAACAAAAAAATCACGAAGGAATTGATATTCTTGTGGAAAGAAGATTTAAAAAAATAAAATAAATGAAATACAATATTTCGTTGATATTTTGGTAATTTTGTTAATAAATTCAATACATTTTGGTTGGCTGTTCTCTTATGGTGCCCCAATTTTTTTTTTTTAATTGAACATAAGAACATAGAACGTACATTTATATAAATGATGAGTCACGTGATATCCACAAAGCCATGAAGAGTTTGACTACAGATTGCGTATTGAAAAAAAATGGGAGAGAATGTCCATTTGCAAACTGTTCCATTCCATAAGTACTGTTTCTTAACCTATACCGATCGCTTCTCTACAATGTGTAGAGAATGTGTGTCATGTATTCTAGATACCTAAAATAATGACATTTCCAATTACTGTTCTTGAAAACTGAGCAGATGTAAACGTAATTGTGTGTTCATCTTTTTTTTTTTTTTTTAATGGGTTTTAACGACGCACTGTAATGATTACTGAGATCTATTGGCGTCGGATGAATGATTAATGAGATGATGGGATGATGAGATAAAGGTTTTTATTGGTAGTGGGAAGGATAGTGGGAAGGAAGCGGTCGTGGCCTATATTGTGGGAACCATCCCGGCATTAGCCTAGACTACAGAGGGAAACCACGAAAAACCCCTGTAAAGATGGACGGTGGCGGGGATCGAACCGGATTCGATATGTCCCTTCACCTCCCGGGTCACATGGAGCAAGTGCGTTAACCACTCAGCTACTGTGCCGATGTGTTCATCTTCAAACTAATTTTAAAGTTCCTTGCATCACTCGATACATATATAGATATGTATATGAATATAAATAATGCTGATAAAAATATAGATACATAGAAGAATATTTCACCGGCACATGTAGCTGAGTGGTAACGCACTTGCTCCATGTGACCCGGGAGGAGAAGGGGAATATCGGACCCGGTTCGATCCCCGCTACCGTCCATCTTAACAGGTTTTTTTTCGTGGTTACCCTCTGTAGTCTAGGCTAATACCGGGATGGTTCCCACAATATAGGTCACGACCGTTTCCTTCCCACTATCCTTCCCATTACCCATAAAAACCTTCATATCATCATCTCACCATCTCATCAATCATCCATCCGACGCCAATAGAACTTAGACATCATTACAGTGCGCCGTTAAAACCCAATATGATGAAAACAAGAATAATACTTCCTGGTACTTGTGGTTCATATCATTCAATTAGTAATACAAATTGAACGATAAATAGGTATTGGTAGAGTTTTTTCAACTTTGATAGTAGGAACAGTTGAGGTACCATAATCAGTCTGATCGACGCAACCCTCAGTACATCTTGTTTCATGCCTTGTTGTCTGTGTTTAATACTGGGTTGGCGATACGACACAGAATATTGAAAAAAACAAGATACAGAATATATAATCATATATAAAAAAATAAAAGAAGGGTATCGATTAAGAGTAAAATGGGAATGAATGAAATCATTTATTATTTCCGAACCCAGAAAACCAACTTAGTTGGGCCAGGGGAATTTCAACCGTTGATCACTAGGGCAGCCTTCTCAATTGTCATGAATAAAATTCAATAAAATAAATTCAATTCAATAAACGAAATGATGATACAAAATAATAATAATCACATCTAAATCAATTCAAACACTATAACGAAATTACTAATGAAATAGAGGAAAATGTACCCACTCTAACTGTTCATTTGAATAGAAATGATTTCCAAAAATAGATACAGAACTTCTTCCAGCGAGTAGCGTGATAATAATAATTATAATACATTGTTTATTCCTTCAATTTTAAATATTATATAATATCGGAAATGTCGTACAAATTGAATATAATAATATGAATATAAATATAGTT
>OZ023335.1:24018918-24031418 GCA_964007535.1 Brachyptera risi | reverse complement strand
AAAGTAATAATATGAACAGAGATATAAAAACAATTTAAATAAAAAATGTACCACTCTGCGTTGTCAATGATAGTGTACTGTTTACTTAAATCACGCATATTATCATGGAAATTCAAAATTCAAATGTCTCATTTTTTTCTTCTGGTGTTACTTGTTTGTTTTGTTATTATAGTCCAATTTCAAAGTTTCAATTAATTATATTCATACTTTTCTTTGAATTGACACGTCTGTTTGATTTGTATTTAATATGTATGTTCCACAGATGTGTGAGAATTATTTATGATGTCAATTATGAACATTGTGTACCATAAATAAAATACCTTGAAAAAAAACGTGTGTACAACCTTCGCTCAGCAAGAAATGATACCGAACCCTGATCGACACGTCTCTCAGCAGTCCAAATAGCTTTGGTAGAACCCTTGATAATTTATTTTCTTTTTCAATTTCTCTTTTCAGGTGCATATGCACATCATTGGTGAATAATCCGTTATAAATTCTTAATTATTTCATTATGTGAGGATGTAACCTCTTTTTGAGAGCTCTTGAGAATGACTGTTGAATTATTATTATTATTATTATTATTATATATATTATATATATTATTATATATTATTATTATTATAATAATTATTATTGAATCATAATTATTATTATATGTTCCACACGTCTCTAATTTACCATCACCAAAATATATTCATTACACACACACACACACACACACACACATATATATATATATATATATATATATATATATATATATATATATATATATATATATATATACTATTCATATATATATATATATATATATATATAATTATATATATATATATATATATATATATATATATATATATATATATATATATATATATATATATATATATATATATCTCAAATTTTCATATTGGGTTTACCGACGCACTCTACTGATGGCTACCATCTATTGGCGTCGGTGAACAAAATATGAGATAATGAGATGATGAGATGGAAGGTTATATTATCAGATGTATTTGAATAGTTGGAAGGAGTCGGTCGTGGCCTGTAGATAAGCAACCATCCCAGTATTGACCTGAACGACAGAAAGAAACCGCAAAAAAACCTGTCAGAATGGTCGACCATCGAAACCCGGTCTCCCGAATGACGGTTCAGTGTACGAACCACTCAGCCACACGTCGCAGTGTGACATTCAGTAACATTGTTACATGTGCTAGGAAGTATCTGATCACATAGTACTGATAAATTAATCGATCGCACACATACATCCAAATTAAATCTAGTACCAACTTCTCAGAGTAGAAACTACGATGAGTATACATATATAATAATCTGTTATATGAAGACAAAAAAAAATCGAATGGATCTGTTTTCCTTGGATGATGATCAATTCTTACAAATCACACGGGAACATGATTCCAATCCCACGTTCTATTCAGGGAAGAGAATCTATATACGGGATGTAGACAACCCTGCCGTGCGTGGGTGGGAAGAGTGAGGGGGAAGAGGGTTTACTTATAGGCATATTGACTGGAGTAGATCATTGTTAGAAAGCAGAATAATTTAAATCAGCGTCGGTTGGAGAGACAGAAATAGAGAGAGAGAGATATAGAGTTAGTCAAAGCGTGGGAGACATGAAGAGAGAGAGAGAGAGAGAGAGAGAGAGAGAGAGAGAGAGAGAGAGAGAGAGAGAGAGAGAGAGAGAGAGAGAGAGAGAGAGAGAGAGAGAGAGAGAGAGAGAGAGAGAGAGAGAGAGAGAGAGAGAGAGAGAGAGAGAGAGTTAGATAGATAGAGATAGACAGATATAGACAGAGAGATAGAGAAAGAGAGGAATATAGAGTGAGTACAAAAATGAGAGACAAAGGAAGAGAAAGAGAGATAAAAGAGATATAGAGATAGCGAGTACGAGTGTGAAAGAGAGAGAGAGAGAGAGAGAGAGAGAGAGAGGGAGAGAGAGGGAGAGAGAGAGAGAGAGAGAGAGAGAAAGAGAGAGCAAGAGAGAGAGAGAGAGAGAAAGAGAGACGATGAGAGAGAGAGAGAGAGAAAGAAAGAAAGATAACATCCTGATTACGATCCTCTCTAGACGTCTAAGCTCTGAAGGTAAATCACATATTTACTATATTCGATCATTACAAACATAAAACGTATTGATAATGGTTAAATGTTAGTTAAACCTAGATTAACGAAGCTCACAAAGTCTCCTGCCTCATCCAGGACTTGAACCCACGCTCTCACTCGACCTCAGTTTCTAAAGCAGCGCCTCAGCTGAATGAGCCACAGTGGGTGGTTAATACATATTGAGAATTTGTAAGCCGGTACGAAACTATCAATTATAGCTTGTGAATGTGTATTCCGATATAAAGTCATTAATTATAGCCTGGATTAATTATGGCCCAGCTATAACTCAAGATTAAATCGACTCGAAAATGAACTTGAATATTCATTAATTACTTAAAGACTATATTGCGTTTCACTTCGGTGTATGTAGTACTGTACAATCCCGCTTTTATTTATTAGATGAGCGTAGCGAAGCTTTCCATTTCACACCCTGAAAAAAAATGGGCTTCGTTTTTTTTTTTTTTTTTTTTTTTTGTAATTATGTACGCGGCATACAGGTCAGAGAAATGAATCAATCAACTTGAAACTTTTTCTGAACGTTGGTGTCATATCAGAATAGGTTGGGATTGTTATTCAGTGGAATCGGTCGGTAGGTTTTTCCGGAAAATAATCGGAAAGTTTGGAAAATCCTCATAGAATAACCCGGAGGAAAAATACTTGAAAAACAAGAACTTTTCAAAAGCTCTCAAATTCTCACAGAATATGAAAAATACTATTATACACCTATTCAGAGATTTTTAAAACAATCGAATGAGAAATAATGAAGAAAACGCAATAAACGTGTAGATTTTATTGAATATTTGGATCAATTGGTTTTGCAAAGCGTTTATGCGACAGGTTGCAGGTTACTATAAATATCAACAAGTTGCAGGTGAGGTTTTTGAACGTTTGAAGTAAGTCAAGGTTTGTAGATGTAAATTGAGCTGACAAGTTATTTTTCATTCTAGATTGCCATACTTCTAAGCTCATCTCACAACGCGCATACCGCGTTTTCCTAGTTTATTCAATTATTCAATAATTCCTTTAACCCTCTTCCAAGGAAATCGGAATGGTTAGCAGTTTACAATTATCAGCTTACTAACTTATAAATGTGGCTTATAACATCATATGATATAAAGTAAATCCATTGATAATTATTAACAATTATGATGATGATAGTAATATTTGAAATGATGATGATAATAATATTGAAAATAATATTATTATATATAAATAATATATAATAAATAATATTATAATAGTATGTCGACTTCTTTGCCAAACTTTTGCCTAAATTCGCCAATTGGGTGACATTTAAGTTATAAATGGGTAAAAACTGCTTCGAGTGGTACCAATTTAGCACATTCGATGTTTTTTCATCAAAATGGCTGACCCGATCAAGCTGAGAATTTCCAGAAATGTGTATCAAGATATATATCAACTTCACACAGAATTTCATTTTTTTTTTTTGAAATAAAAATATTTTCTTTTTTTATGCCGTGTTATTCTAATGGGTATTTTTGAAATATCTAAAATTCTTGAAAATAAAAGTTACCACCCGATTATGTCACAAAACTATACAGATCTGAGTTAGATAAGAAACCATAGTGAAAAAAGTTTGAAGTTGATATCTGTAGCCGTTTGACCTGTGGAGAACCGACAAAAAAAAAAACATAAGAAAAAAAAAACAACATTAAAACGAACACCAATTTTTTCAGTATGTCAAATTGAATCCTCGCTAAAGCTCGTCTAACTAGGTTAGGAGACATCAACCCTTCTCTGTCACAGCTGTCATTCACATATTTCCATCCCACTTCAATATTATCCACTCTTCAAAACCAAGGAGATCAACAAACGGGGGCGGTGGGGGTGGGCTTACATGCGTGGGTGGTGTACAAGAGTTGGCGCACGGACGGGGGTGGCTGGGGTGGTCTCAAGGGTATATTGAAAGCCCTATACCGACAATGTTGAATGTTCACTTTTCGGTAAATGCTCCTAACAAATTATAGGAATTGAATAATTTCCACCGTAGTTATATAAAACTTTTGTACTCATGTATTGAGAAAATACAAATGATGGTATGTTTTTTTCAACAATGTCTAAAAAATACTACATTCTCAGGCATGTAACATATTTTATCACCAATGTTGTTCCACATAGATAGGCCTAAAAAAATATGACACAAGTATGCCATACTTATATCTACACGTGGTCAAAATTTGGAGCGATTATCTTCGATAGTTTCAGAGATTCGGGTACCAAGAATAAAAAAAATAAATCGAAATAACTGAATTTCAAAATAATGTTCAGAAGTGAATGGCATTGCAATTTGGGTAGTGGACACACTGAGTGTTAAATGAGACAATCAATATAACTAGAATGATTCCAATAGGCTTCTGTCAAGTGACGTCACCCATTGTTGCAAGAGACAGTCAACAATGTCCACCAGTTGGAATTGACCAATCAGAATGTTTGGTAGTCCACCAGTTCGCTGTGTTGCTATGGTAACTATAGGTGTCTGTCAAGTGACGTCACTCATTGTTGCAAGAGACAGACAACAATGTCCACCAGTTGGAATTGACCAATCAGAATGTTTGGTAGTCCACCAGTTCGCTGTGTTGCTATGGTAACTACAGGCTTCTGTCAAGTGACGTCACTCATTGTTGCAAGAGACAGACAACAATGTCCACCAGTTGGAATTGACCAATCAGAATGTTTGGTAGTCCACCAGTTCGCTGTGTTGCTATGGTAACTACAGGCTTCTGTCAAGTGACGTCACTCATTGTTGCAAGAGACAGACAACAATGTCCACCAGTTGGAATTGACCAATCAGAATGTTTGGTAGTCCACCAGTTCGCTGTATTGCTATAGTAACTACAGGCTTCTGTCAAGTGACGTCACTCATTGTTGCAAGAGACAGACAACAATGTCCACCAGTTGGAATTGACCAATCAGAATGTTTGGTAGTCCACCAGTTCGCTGTATTGCTATAGTAACTACAGGCTTCTGTCAAGTGACGTCACTCATTGTTGCAAGAGACAGACAACAATGTACACCAGTTGGAATTGACCAATCAGAATGTTTGGTAGTCCACCAGTTCGCTGTGTTGCTATAGTAACTACAGGCTTCTGTCAAGTGACGTCACTCATTGTTGCAAGAGACAGACAACAATGTCCACCAGTTGGAATTGACCAATCAGAATGTTTGGTAGTCCACCAGTTCGCTGTGTTGCTATGGCAACGATTGTTTGTCATTTGTTATGAGACAGAAGCCTATAATTGAATAATTCTTGTGGCATCTAATTGATGATAAATATCACTATGAACAAAAAACGAAGATTTTCATTCTCTTTATTCTTTCAACACAGATATCTTGAAATGTTTCATACAATATTTTTCACTCCATTGCCAAATAAACAGTTCATTTCTCCACCATGATTTATTTATATTCAACATTATTTTTCTTCATGTAAGCCCACAGATGAGCCTGTATCAGGCTTTGTGAACATCTCATACCCGTGTTTTGGATACATATTGGGAATCAATAAAAGAAATTTCAACTTTATTCTGCGTTTGTTGGCAACCTTTCTTCTGAAGGCAGTCTTATTTTCACCAATACAGATTATAACAAAGTTGATATCCTACTTTATTGAATGTAAATAGGAACCAAGTTCTTGAATTCTTTACATCTGTATTTTTGCTTTCTGTGTGCATAAAAATAGTAAACAGATTGAAAATTGAATTGAATAAAACCAACACACACACACTCAATTCACCTCCCGTGTTACAACAATGCCACAATTGCTTACTTACGTCAAACAACCTTCTCAGGGAGCTTCTGTTTATATAGGGGTGATTTATCAAGAGCTGTATTGTGAAGCACAATCAACATGTGGGTGACAATGGTCGTGAAGGGGTGGAGGGGGGATGGGGGAAAAAGGGGGGGAGGGGGAGCGAAGCTTTCTTCCAACTAAGAAATGGAATTACGTCGTAGGCATTGCTAGGCTGGAAGACACGTGGGCTGAACAAACTATACTATTTTGTTATTGGTTATTGGATGAGCGAAGCGAAGACTCAATTTCGCCATACCCGAAAAAAGTGACTGTTTTTTTTTTTTTTTTTTTTTTTTTGTTCGCGCTTCACAGGTCAAACGAAAATTCGAAATTAGTTGAAACTTGGTATACACAAGTGTCATTATCTGATTCGATACTGTATAGTTTTGAGGCGCGATCGGTTGAACCACTTCTGAGAAAACTCATTTTAAAGTTTTCAAAAATCCTATTAGAATAACCCAGAGGAAAATATTCGTAAAATAATTTTCATCCGATACATTCCAAATTATCAGAGAATTTCAATATAATAATGATACACATTATTCCGAACTTTCACTCGAATCGGATCAGCCGTTTTGATGTAAAAAAAAATATATAGTAATTTTTGTGAATCACTCAAAGCTATTAAGATACCTATTAAATTCAAGCAACAGGTGTCACCAATTAACTGTGAACGATTAAAACAAATCCTTCTTCATCATTCATTATCATAGGAATTGATTAGGAAATAAGATGGCCGTGACTTAAGTGCTTGGATCTCGAGATGTATATATATATATAAATATGTATATATATATATATATATATATATATATATATATATATATATATATATATATATATATATATATATATATATATATATATATATATATATATATATATATATATATATATATATATATATATATAAATGACCAATCCGAAGATATGAGTAGATATGAGTAGCTCATCCATCGAAGCGAAAACACATAACGCGTTTGCCTAGTTAGTGAGAACAGGAGGTAGAGAATAAGGGTGAGGAGATTCAATATTACAAACGTCTAGACTAATGGCATTGATATTGAATAGCAAACAAGAATAACAAGTAACCCCATTTAATCATGGCGAGCGTCGATAATAATCAAAACCAATTACAAGTAATACATCATTCATTTCATTGAGACTTCTTGGTCACGATCGACCGTCTCCCTACACATTAACATCAACTTTCAGGTGTTTCGAACCAGCAATACTTGCGGATTGAAAATGGAACAATGAATCGATATTGAATATCTCCATGAGGTCTGGATTAAATTATACTATACTGGCTGTCACCAGGGATAGAAGCTGTCATCCAACATTACAAACTGAAATATCCAAGTTCATTCTATGATAGTTTTTATAGTGAGTGTAGCTTGAGATAAGATCTGCATCTGAAGGTGCACTCACTTATATATATATATATATATATATATATATATATATATATATATATATATATATATATATATAGAGAGAGAGAGATTCATGATTATTGAGATGAAAATTGTGTGAAATATTTAAATTTCAGAATTAATTCAACGAATTAAGGAGCCAACTATGAAATATCAAATCAATATTTATTGAATGAATAAATTGAAAAATAAATTGCACTGAATGAAGAAAGCACGACCATAAATATTTTCAGTGATTTTTGTCACATATAACAAAGAAAACGCAATAAAAGTGTACATTCTATTGAATATTGGGACCAAATGATTTTGCAAAGTGTATATGCGACAGGTTGCACTATGAATATCAACAAGTTTTTGAACGTTTGAAGTAACCCAAGGTCCGTAGATGTGGATTGAGCTGACCTAATATTTTCCATTCCATATCTCCTTACTCCCAAGCTTTTTTTTATATATATTGGGTTTTAACGACGCACTATTTTTATTTATTTTATTTTATTCAATGTTAATGCTTGATACAAATAATTTTCCCAGACAAACAATTCAATTAGTTGCAAAAAATGATTATAAATATAATATAATAATAATAATAATAATGATAATGATACATTGATCAAAGCAGAACCCACGTAAGCCGGAGCCTGTGTGTGGGAAAGGAGGAAAATTAATTGACAAATATGAAAGTATTCAAGAGGGGGATAACTACAAAATAAATACTCTGAATAATAGAAATAACAAAAAAAAAAATAAAAGATGCAAACAACTACCGTGATATATAAATATGATGCGGTTTTTCACGCAGTGAATACAAATTACATGAGGTAATGAATGATAATGATAATAACTTAATTAATAATAATATAAGTGCAGATTAAAGCAATTGGAAAGTTACAGGAATAAGGTATGATTCAACTGGATTACAAATCCAACTGAATAAAATAATTAATATAACTATAATATAACTATATTATATATAATATATAATGTTATATATAATAATAACTATAATGATTACTAAGATCTATTGGCGTCGGATGAATGATGAATGAGATGATGGGATGATGAGATGAAGGTTTTTATGGGTGGTGGAAAGGATAGTGGGAAGGAAGCGGTCGTGGCCTATATTGCGGGGACCATCCCGACATCAGCCTAGACTACAGAGGGAAACCACGAAAACCCCTGTAAAGATGGACGGTGGCGGGGATCGAACCTGGTCCGATATGTCTCTTCACCTCCCGGATCACATGGAGCAAGTGAGCTAACCACTCAGCTACTGTGCCCGGTCTCCGAAGCTTATCTCAAAATGCATATCTCGCTTTTCCCCAGTAATAGACTTGTTGTGAGTAATATACCTTTGACTGTTGTGTATGACGATTTCCATGTGGTGGTTTATCAGACGAGTTTTAGCGATGATTCAATTTGACATACTGAAAAAAATTGGTGTCCGTTTTTTTTTTTTTTTTTTTCGTTTGTTTTTTTGTCGGTTCTCCACAGGTCGAACGGCTACAGCTATCAGCTTCAAACTTTTTTTCATCATGGTTCCTTATCTAACTCAGATCTGTATAGTTTTGTGGCATTACCGGGTGGTACTTTTATTTTTAGAAATTTCAAAAATTTCAAAAATACCCATTTGAGTAACACGGTCGGAAAAAATAGAAATATTTTCATTTTCAAAAAGAATGAAATTTTGTGTAAAGTTGAACTACATCTTGATACACATTTCTGGGAATTCTCAATTTGATCGGGTCAGCCGTTTTGAAGAAAAAACATGAAACGTGCTAAATTGGTACCACTTGAAGCCGTTTTTACCCATCTATAACTAAAATGTTACCCAATTGGCGAATGTAGGCAAAAGTTTGGCAAAGAAGTCGACATACTATTAATTTACGCTCGTCTAACAATGCGTATATATCGTTTTCCTAGTAATAGACTTGTTGTGAGTAATAAACCCTTGACTTTTGTGTATGACGATTTCCATGTGGTAGTTTATAGTTTATACGACTGTATAGTTTGTGAGTTTCTAGTTTGTGTGGTCATGAATTGTGTATTAATTGTTACTAATTGCCACCCACAGCGCTGCTTGTATATCAACTAGTTGGCCGGGTCAGTCACATATCTAATGACGTCACTGTAACATTACACTCTCTGTACACCTGATGGAGAGTTGCACGCGGTCTAAGTACTCGGAAAATAAACAGGTAAATTATACGGCTAATGACTAGGACGTGGACGGTAAGAGTGGCAAGTGATTTATTACTAATTACTTCTAACTAGGAAAACGCTATATATGCGTTGTTAGACGAGCGGATAGTAATGGTATGTCGACTTCTTTTCCAAACTTTTGCCTAAATTCGCCAATTGGGTGACATTTAAGTTATAAATGGGTAAAAACTGCTTCGAGTGGTACCAATTTAGCACATTTCATGTTTTTTCTTCAAAATGGCTGACCCGATCAAGCTGAGAGTTTCCAGAAATGTGTATCAAGATGTTATTAACTTCACACAAAATTTCAATTTTTTGGAAAATAATTTTTTTTAAATTTTTTTCCCTCCGTGTTATTCTAATAGGTATTTTTGAAATTTCTAAAATTCATAAAAATGAAAGTTATCACCCGATAATGCCACAAAACTATACAGATCTAAGCTAGATGAGGAACCATGATGAAAAAAAGTTTGAAGTTGATAGCTCTAGTCGTTTGACCTGTGGAGAACCGACAAAAAAACATAAAAACCAAAAAAAAAAAAAAAACATAAAAACGAACACCAATTTTTTTCAGTATGTCAAATTGAATCCTCGCTAAAGCTCGTCTTATTAGCGTAACTAAATAGCTCCATTGTACGGAAACTGTAATGAGACTTAAAAATTTACATTATATCATTATAAGTAATCTGTCACATAACAAATGACAAACAATCGTTACCATAGCAATACAGCGGACTACCAAACATTCTGATTGGTCAATTCTTTGATATTCTTATTAATTTTCCTCATTTTTTTTTGTTTCTTTCTGGTCCTCTCTCCTCACAAATATTATCATCCTTATATTTTGTGGTGCGGATAAATTATTACCGATTATTTCTCTCATCTGTCTCTTATTCGTCCTGATTATCTCCTTCCAACATTTTTAATCCCTCTCTCTCTTTGTATTGTTCAAAATAAATCTCCAGCATTCTTACTCATTTTTTTTTTACCAACATTTAATACCTGCAGAATCTCTCACTGGAATAGAAATAAAACCATCTCATAAGGAAGAATAAATTAAATTCTATCTACTCTCGAAATAGAATGAAGTTATATCAATTAATGTTTATACCCTACTAAATATCTTTATGATGTTATAGAAGTTTCACTTTAAACAGCTATTCCAGTTTTTTTTACGAGAAGAAATTATAAAAAAGAAGACATATCTCTCCCTTCTTTCACTCAATCCACAACGACACTAGTTTTCTGATTCATTTTGAAATCCAATGAAAAAGTGATGAATTATTCATGAAGCGTGTTTTCGAATTGCTTTCTGTAATTTCACGATGATCGATTTCTCTTCATTGGAATCGAATGAACAAGCATGGGTATGACGTCATCTACCATCCAGCTGTCTGACGCGATGATTGGTCGAGCCACCGGGACCTGTTCGTATATCTTATGATCGACTGAGCTGAAGAGACCGTGCAATTACCAAACTAATCGATGGTTAACCCGTTTTTTGAGTTATAAAATGGATTAGAAATTCACAGAATAATTTTCGAGAGAATTAAAAAGATCCGTTCGATAAAACGAATTCAAACTAATTGTACAAAAATATCAAAATGGCTCCCAACGTGATTATATAATCATCATTATTATATATATATATATATATATATATATATATATATATATAAATATATATATATATATATATATATATATATATATATATATATATATATAATATAAATAAATAAATATATATATATATATATATATATATATATATATATATATATATATATATATATATATATATATATATATATATATATATATAAATATATTTGATGGAAAAACTTGATGGAAAAAATCATTGTTACTCAATTAAGGCCAAGTATGAAATATAGCATCGGTTATTTCAAAGGGGCGTCACAGTAACTTGAACACAAGGGAAGAAAAATTCGATATAAAACGTATGGGGAAAACGCAGAGTAGAGAATTGAAATCAAATTTTGATACATCGAACGGATCTATTAAATTCACGCAACACAAAATCGTGAATGCTCTAAACATGCTATCTAGCCTATATGTCTTCAAAATTAAAGTTCGAAGCAGTAACATGACGTGGACTGTAGACAATAACTAGCCAAACGCAACATAAGCGTTGTAAGATGAGCGAGATATCTGATCAGGTATAATAGTCGTTAAAGTAGTTCTACCCTTGCCACTTTATTGAATCTGGTATTCTACACACCTTGATGCATATAAAGGAGACTTCATTGTTGGGAAAATATCGAATCTAGAAAGCAGTGAATCTTGGCAACCTGAATCTGCTTTAATTTCTATAATAATATTTGATGAATAAAAACAGATAATTTAATTATTTTATTCAAAATGGCTCGTACGAATTGTATACAAAATCGTGATGATGTTTATCATTCATGTATACACATTCACAGAAAATTTCATCCCATTTGAAGAGATTTTATTTTTCAACATTTTTCACGCAGCCAAATCTTATAGGGTTTTTAGAAACTTTGATATGATATTTCTCAAAATTGGTTGAACCGATTCATTCCAAAAACTATACAGTTCCAAGTTGGATGATTCTGCGTGTACAAAAAAAAATCATATCGATCAGTCAAACCCTGCGACCTGTGGAGTGCCTACAAAAAAAAAACCCAAAACAACAACACACAGACAAAACCCTGAAGAAGTGGGATGGAGACTTCGCTACGCTCATCTAATCATCATATATATATTTATCTGGATGTTTCATCATTGCGTTTTTCCAGATAAACATACCTATTTTCTTCGTTCGCTTTTCAAATAGTGAAATAATCTAAACTAGTTCTATTATTCTATCAAATTCAGCTCAAAGTTTGCCGAACTTGTCCGCCACGCGAAGAAAAATAACATACTGTATTCAGATGTATCTTATATAGTAT
>OZ023335.1:24008918-24013918 GCA_964007535.1 Brachyptera risi | reverse complement strand
TAATAGTACAATGATGGTCTAATGAGATTTTGAAGTTAGGAATTCGTAGTTGTCATAGAAGGGGTTCTGGAGAAGGAAATATAATTGAATCCCTGTCTCCTGAATGACGGTTCAGTGTATTAACCACTCGGCCCCCTCGTGTCAGTGATATAGATTCGGGTGGATAACGATCGTGCAATTCGTCATTTGTTAAATAACTTCTGTTTTGTGACGCGGAAAAAGGACCGGATCCTAAAAGACAAATGAATAAATTGGAATTTCTGAAATTGAGATGATGGTTTCTAGTCTCCTCTAATACATTCAAAACAGTAATGAATACATATAAATGTATAAATACATATCGTCATTTTTCGTCAGAATCCAATTTCAGGATTGTAATGTACTTCGGAGCTGGACCCCTATTCCTGAGATAAATGAGATGTGAGAAAAATAAAAGTGAGTGAGAAAATGATTATCTCACTTAATATGGCCGATTTACCATTGACAATCGGCCATTTTAAGTGAGATAATCGTTTTCTCACTCACTTTAATTTTTCTCACATCTCATTTATCTCAGGAATAGGGGTCCTGAGACGAGATCTTTTATAAAACCATCTTGTTAACAATGATCAATCATTCTTCTCAATCTAGATATGAATACATACCTGTATTCACGGAAAAAAGGTGGACTTCAAACTTGACAGAACAAAATTATCATTCCTATTTTTATTCTCATAAAAAGGATCTATTCTGAATATTAAAATTTTCAGGATGAGAAATATCACGACATTTCACCCACAAAGTTGCGGCCAGAAAATCTAATTATCAACGTTCTTTTACATATATTTATCAACGCCTTTTTTTTCCTAGTACAATTATATCGGTACTAGGCAAACGCGTTATGTGTTTCCGCGTTGATGGATGAGCTGGAACATATCAACTTATCTTTGGATTGGTTATTATATATATATATATACACCTTGAGATCCAAACCATTACATCACTGCCATCTTATTTTCCATTAATAATTTACATGATAATAAAGAAGGATTTGTTTTAATCGTTCACAATCAAGTGGTGGCACTTGTTGCTTTGATTTAATAGGTATCTTAATAGCTTTGAATAATTAACACAAATAACATTATATATTTTTTTACATCGAAACGGCTGATCCGATTTGAGTAAAAGTTCGGAATAATGTGTATCATTATCAGATTGAAATACTCTGATAATCTGAATCCTCTCAAATGAAATATTTTTCACGAATATTTTCCTTTGGGTTATTCTAATCGAGTTTTTGAAAACTTTGGAATGAGTTTTCTCAGAAGTGGTTCAACCGATCGCGCCTCAAAACTATAAAGCATCAATTCAGATAGGGGTTCATGTGTGTGCTAAGTTTCATCATGATCTGAATTCTTTTTTGACCTGTAGAGCGCGAACAAAAAAAAAAAAAAACACATTCGATTTTTCAAGTACAGTGAAATTGAGTCTTCGCTACGCTCATCCAATAATCGGTAAACAAAGTCAGTCAATTAAGTTCTAATATGCCTGATTAGCCTCATTAGGACAGCCCCCCCCCCCCCCCCCCGCGGCCCCCATCCATAGTTATCAACCATACAATCTTCTCACTGAATCTTAAGCCCAAATTATAATCTTTAAATGCTCACTCTTCTAATATCTTCCGAAAATTCACCCCAGTTGATATGAAAAAACATATTCTTGTTTCAATTCCGACTTCATTAAAATATAATTGATATTCAATTCCAAAAGTAATTTCAGTTATTTGAGGTACCTAATTGGTTCTCCGAGTTTTTGCTGTGGTAATACAGAATGAATGTGAAGGATTTGATGAAAAGGAGAAAGTTGAAGCTTTCAAAGGTTGATATGATGAATGTAAATACTACCCCAGGCACTACAAAACGTGAGATATAAATTGGGACGAATATTCAAAATGATATTGCAATCTCTGAACTCTGTTCAGTTTGCCCTATATACTTGGAAATGTAGCAAACCGTCCCATCGTGATGAACTAAAGATGGTTTATTCCGCTCAGTTTAATTTTATCATCAGCTTAGGTTTTTCAGTTATGAGAAAATGATGGAAATATAAGCGACATTTTTGAGCTTCAAAGAAAGCAATTATAATGATTATTAAATCCAATTGAATGTGTATTTCCACTTCTGTACCGATAATGCTAAGATATAGACCAATATTCTGGATCATTTTTCATCCTTTGCCTTAATTGGAGGAAAATGATTTTGTATCTAGTTTCGATGTTATTGAAAAAAAAAATGAAAAAATAATTCTATGAGGTGTATAAAGGGGTGCATTTACGGTGGTCATACAAATATAGAAGTCCAACTTTACTATTTCTTTCAATGTTCACGAGCCAGTGTAATTAGACGAGCTTTAGCGAGGATTTAATTTGACATACTGAAAAAAATTGGTGTCCGTTTTTATGTTTTTTTTTTTTCGTTTGTTTTTTTGTAGGTTCTCCACAGGTCAAACGGCTACAGCTATCAGCTTCAAACTTTTTTTCATCATGGTTCCTCATCTAGCTCAGATCTGTATAGTTTTGTGGCATTACCGGGTGGTACTTTTATTTTTATGAATTTTAGAAATGTCAAAAATACACATTTGAGTAACACGGTCGGAAAAAATAGAAATATTTTCATTTTCAAAAAGAATGAAATTTTGTGTAAAGTTGAATTACATTCTGAGACACATTTCTGGAAATTCTCTATTTGATCGGGTGAGCCATTTTGAAGAAAAAAACATGAAATGTGCTAAATTGGTACCACTCGAAGCCGTTTTTACCCATTTATAACTTAAATGTTACCCAATAGGCGAATGTAGGCAAAAGTTTGGCAAAGAAGTCGACATACTATTACTTTCCGCTCGTTTAACAACGCGTATATAGCGTATAATGTATAATGTGATCACCAAAATCCCGATTTTCCCCAAAAATGAACTTCCCCACGTCGAGTCAAGTTGAGTCAAGTTTTTAAGCTTAAAAGCTTTAGAACTAACTCGAATGGGCCTCATACCTTAACTTGTCATAGCACAATACCTTATTATACACTGAAATCTCATTAAATAATACGATATTTAATTGGTTCTTCACATTCTCACAAGACGTAATTATTATTAAATTATTTACAGTAGTACAACTAAAACCCTTCAAGTAAACTGTTTATAATTGACTCGTACATCATTCGAGTTACATGCGCGAACCATCCGCGCGTCAATGGTGTTTAATACGGGAAACGGTCGATCGGAACCTTCATCTCTTGCGGAAACAAGTCACACATGAGAGATTGAGGCTCGAATCACCCGCGCGCTAATGGTGTTTAATATGGGAGACGGTCGATCGGAACCTTCATCTCTTGCGGATACAAGTTATACACACGAGAGATGAAGGCTTGAAACATCCGTGTGCTAGTGGTGTGGGATAGGAGAGACGGTCGATCGGAACCTTCATCTCTTGCGGATACCAGTTATACACACGAGAGATGAAGGCTTGAAACACCCGTGTGCCAGTGATGTGGGATAGGGGAGACGGTCGATCGGAACCTTCATCTCTCGTTGATAGATGTTGAACACAAGAGATGAAGACTCGAACCATCCGTGTGCTAGTGATGTGGGATATGGGAGACGGTCGATCGGAACCTACATGATTCGTGAATACAAGTTAGAAGATAAAAATGAAGGCTTGAAACACCCGCGCGGTAGTGATGTGATATACGGAAAGACGGTCGATCGAAACATTCATATCTCGCTGATAATAGCTTGAGCACTTGTACAAATGGAACGAAGCTTTCAGACGATTCTAAATGCTTGAGTCGTGGCTCACAAGTTGCCTACCCAGGCCTCAACAGGGGTTTAAGTGACACGAATAAGTGTGCGGCGTGGGAGGGGGAGGGGGGGGGAGAGGGGAGGGAGAGGGGTAGATTCAAAGCGGTCGTACGGAGAAAAGTAATGGTGAGGAAAGTAATAAAGATTAATGGGAAACACCATATCTGAGTTGCTAAAGGGTTGAGTGGGTTTGAAATGTAGTCAAATATAGTTAGGATTTAGACAAAATGGATTATGACGAAACTACACAAAACCAATCAACTTATCAATGAAATGGACTCACATTGAGTTTTTGAGTTTCAACAATTAGATTAAAATATCATTGAAAATACTTGAACATTTGAAAACCTTTTGATTCCATCAAAACGCGTGCTTTTGAGAGCCTCTATCTACATTGATTACGAATGTCACGGCCCATAAGATCGAGCAAAATCCTGTCCTGAGATGTATTATGACGTATTATGCAAATGCATGCAAAACCGAGTTATGTCCATGCTGGAATAAAGTATTGCGTATGAGCTCATTAGGATCAGTAATATAGGCCTACATGGGACACTTTTCGTCATTATTTTGGACGCAAATGAATTTTTTTCGGTACAAAAACAATCTCACTGGTTCTTGACTCATTATTTATGAATGAAAATTCAAGAAAGAATCTAACAAATAGATATTATCAAATATATGATGGAGGTGCCGACCCGAAATTCAACTTGGCACCTCCACCAAAATATACGATATTGACAAATATTTTCTCAATTTATCATAACTGAGGTACGAAACTCTTTAAAATTCTATATCGCGAGCTAGAACTTCAATTGTGTAGATAATAAAACTACAAACTATCACATAAGCACTTCACGTACAATCTACTAGGAAACACGAAAATAGGTGTAAAATATTAGAAGGTTGAATTTGATGTTATTTTTTATTTTTTTTATATATTGGGTTTTAACGACGCACTGTAATTATTACTGAGATCTATTGGCGTCGGATGAATGAATAATGAGATGATGGGATGATGAGATGAAGGTTTTATGGGTAATGGGAAGGATAATGGGAAGGAAGCAGTCGTGGCCTATATTGTGGGAACCATCCCGGCATTAGCCTAGACTACAGAGGGAAACCACGAAAAACCCCTGTAAAGATGGGCGGTGGCGGGGATCGAA